>JAOXYF010000013.1:15761722-15801036 GCA_028565775.1 Sternarchorhynchus goeldii
ATAATAATAATAATAATAATAATAATAATAATAATAATAATTATTATTATTATTATAAAACAATGGGTACAGAATTGCGGTAGTGTTCGGTCTTTATCGTAATTTTTCGGAGAAAATCTTTTTTATGAAATCTCGTTCATGGATTTTCTATGTGGCATTTTTATCGATTAAATGAATAGGAGTAACGTTACAGTCTTCTATTTGTGTATATGTCTGCAGTTCGCTCCATGATATTAAGATACACTTTATAAAAATTCTAGTAGATTTGGAGAGATTAATGGCTGTTTTACGTTGTTTATTTAGACGGGATTTGCATACAATTCTTTGAAGAGTTCATCATAAAAATTGTCCTATTTACAAGTCACAAACATGCACAATATCAGATGGACACTGGGGTAACGTATAACATTAATTGTCTTAATAAAACATCGATTTATTCTAGCAGTCAGAGCAAAATGTATGTGATGACTGGAACGGCCATACAAATAAACACTGACATACTCATATACACATTATATACATTAATAAAAATTACATTTCATTTGAGTACTGGTTCGATTCTTTACAAGGTGTGGCCAAGGACTTTGTCATTACAACACATGAAAATAATCATTACAGTACATCCAGGTGATATTTCAAGTGTTGGGAGGGCTCATTTTAGTGTCCTGGTTGCCTTTCTCCGATCTGCACGAGGCCTACAGCAGGGCATGGCACTGCTCATGTGCCTTCTGAGACTCTCGTCCCTGAGGCCGTAGATGAGGGGGCTGAGGAAGCGTGGAAGCAGCACGAAGCAGAAGTAGTTGAAAAATGACATGTGCTCCTGCAGCCAGCTCACATGCAAGATGATCAGGCTCTCCGTGATGGGGAAGGTGAAGGCCATCATACTGAGCAGCAATTGGGCCCCGTGCAGCACGACGGTGTGCAGCGCCTTGCTGACCGACGCCCGGTCCTGCCGCATCGTCCGGGTCTCCAACAGGATGCGCACGTACGTGAACAGAATGACAACGGCCACCACGGCGAAGAAGAGCCCGTTCATTACCACCTTGAACAGGGTCTGGATGGGCGAGGAGTTGAGCACTGCAGTCTTGCAGACCACCGGGGTGGAGAGGACGTTGGTACCTGCTTTGGGCTGCAGCAGGATGAAGTCCACCATGGGCAGGATGCAACTTACCAACCACAGGCTCAGGATCATCAGCCACATCCGCTCGGGCCTCCAGGAGGGCGGGCGGCGGAGCGGGTAGAAAATGGCAACATAGCGCTCCAGCGACATGGCGGCCAGGATGAGCGGCGTGTTCTGGAACGTAGCGGTGGAGACGAACAGCAGCGGCGCACAGAAAATGATGGCGAAGTTCACGTTGCCCATGACGAGGAGGAAGAGGAGCACGGACGAGAGCAGCTGCAGGGTGTCATTGACCAGCATGTAGGTGAACAGGATGTAGCGGGAGCTGTCGAAGATCTGCCTGTGTGAGGCAAAGGTGTGCAGGACGAGGAGGATGAAGTACAGGAAAAGGCAGAAGAACGGGATGACCACGCATATCTTCACAATAATGGACACGGTTTTGTTGGATGTGGCATTGCCTGGAAGCTCAGTCAGATTTTGCATAACTCCAATATGCAAAAAATTCTTGTTTTTACCAACCTGAAAAGCTCAAATGAAAAGATCCTGAAATGTAAAACCACATATTAACATTTTCCAAAAGATATAAAGTCAGTTTCTCCACTTTAGTAAAATAACCGAGGTAGTTCTAGCTGGTGCATTTAGTCTGCCCTGCTTTATTAGCAAGGACCATCCCAAGGTATTAGATCTCAGGTTGTAATAAACTTTTTTATTCTATTCTTACGTATCCTATCTTTAATTTTAATAAATTCTATAATGTTTTTTTTATTGTTATTTCTTTGCAATGACTTTACTGAGGTGATAGATGTAAATAAGCTTTTTCATTCTACTTATTTAAAGCATTTTGAATTGAAAGGTGCTATATAAAATAAAAATGTGCTTTGCCTTCCTCACATAACCATCACATGAAGTCCATGATAATAACCGGCAGAGATGGTTAAATTTGGGATACAAAACCCCACACAGCATTTGCTCCCCAGTGTTAGCACTGAGAAGCACAGTATTAGTGTGACCAAAAATAAATATCTGGAGTGGGAATGGCTTCAAACCTACCAACTGAGCTTCAATTCAGACATATAAATACAACACCATATAGTAAAAAGAGCTGGTGGAACTACACTAAACGGAACTGATTTAAATTGTGACTCCAATCCTGCATCACAGTAAGATGTAACTCATTTTCTATAAGTGTACTTACCGCCCGTGTCCACAGGCAATGAAATTAGAGGGTAGTGTGAGATGGGAAGTCTCATATTATGTATTTTATAGAAGCAGTGTCTTCACGGTGTGATGTAATAGAGAGAACAGATCATGTTATAACCTCAAGGGATAGATTAATTCCATGCCATTGTCACAGTCCATTACTTTGATGATTAGCAATATTGCCCCTGAATGTGTTCACATCATTTCTATAATGTTTGCTTATAAAACCAGTGAACCATGATTTGTTTGTTACACAGTTTGTTCCCATGTGCTGTGAAGTTCACTTAGTGGTTTCTGAATCATAATTGTTTAGGCTGTGCATCCGCATCTGCATTTAATTAAATCTTAAGAGTTTAAACTGCACCATGCAAAGAAAGCAGCTTTATTCAGGTTTCAGTTGTTATAGAACAGACCATATTTAATACCTACTTTATTAGAAACATTTACTTATAAGAAACAGCCCGTAGATGTACAGTTGGAAACTTTAGCCCGTCTGTTACACGTTAGCCATCCTTCAGCTCTTCCCAAAGCTCTGTTGGCAGAAGGATAACAGTAGCTACAGTAACTGGAGAAACAGTGCTACACCTGCACAACACCAACTACCAGGCCTCTACCATGTTAGTGTCACTGTTATGTCATGTGGTTTACTGCCCAATTAACATGTAATCATCTGTGGCCCTGTGATAACAAACTGAACTGAGCCAGCACGAATACCCAGAGGGTGGCTGAAAGACTATGTCCGCATAACAGTTTGGCTTCAGTCTGTAAATGCGTAAACCCAAGTGTAATAGTAGGACTTATAAGTAATAAAGTTAATATTAACAAAGCCTTCTTAATTTATAGGTGCTACCATTGCTAACTAAAATACAGATGTATTGTATCTTGAGTGTCCATATGAATGTGTGAGCAGTAAAACAAAACTTATTCATATCGTTTGGTTCCGCTTACAATGATCATTCAGTGTACAATGTCTGTGAAACTACGGACGTGCGTAAAAGTGGTGGTAGACGAGAACAAGGCCACATAGGCCAGAGTTTGGCCTCAACTTTGAGTAGTGTCTTTGAATCTTATTAATCATTAACAAAAAACCTCTGGGGGTTATACTAATTGCACAGTATTTGTTCTGTATTGCAAACAAAGTTGCACAAAATAGGTCTTGGTCTACTTCTGGACATGCGTCAGTAATGTGGGCAGAGAGCAGAGGTGTACGCAACCTTGCGTTTGCTGGGGTGCACTGAACCTGAAGACAAAGGTACACCCAAGCCAGGACGAAGGCCAGGCAACAATGCATACTTACATAAGAGAGCTGACATTCAGCAAAAATGGTTCCATGACCCCTGACAGCATTGAAGTCAGAGAAGAAGCAATGATCCATAGCTTTTTGAGGGAGGCATTTTAATTACACCAATAAAGATTCATAGCATAGTATATTCAGTTCTTACATGATATTAGCATTTTATTAGAAACACATTTCTTATAGGTGCAATTTGAAGATGTTCAATTTCCTTCTAGGTTCCAGATCATCACTGTTTCTGACCTCAGGAACATGTCCTACCAAATATTACTTGGATGAACCGGGCTCAGTATAGCAGGGTAATAGTATTGTACTACATGTACTGCTGATATGAGTATATTGGTTACAACACTGTGTACCCAGACAACACTTGTCTTGTGGTCATGAACTGTCCATTGATGGAGAACTGGAAGATGGCCAGCAAACTGTGCATGACAGACTGCATGACAGCAAGTGGACGGCTTTTAAAACACATAAAAAATAAATACATTTATATTTTATATAAGCAAATAAATTTGCTTCTTGTAAAGTGTTGGTGGCATGTATGTTTTAACACAGGAACCCAAACTGCATGTTTTAAGGGACAGGTGACAGTATCCGCCTCTGGCATTAAGTTATACAAAATCACCAATCTCACTTACTTTTAATTAAAATTCAGCTCAAAGCTGAAAAAGGCAGTCTTTGATAAATGAAGATTTTGGATGATCCATGCACAGCTTTCAGCACCTTTAACTGCGTTTGCTGTTTGTTACAATGCCAATGACAGCGTATTTGGAATCTTCAGACGATATTCCAAAACAGTTAAACTCTTTAAGGGTAAATACGGGTGTCAATGCATGCTTTAGCACCCAGAGTAATGGACACGCCCACTAGTACACACACACACACACACACACACCCCACACCTGCCCCGATCCCAATCACCCGATTATTAATCATACGCACTTGTATCTAGTTAGGTTTATAACTAGTTTTGTTTATAACTAGGTTTATAACCCACAGAACCTGTGGGTCTTATATATAAAAGCCTCGCTGGGGTAAAGTTTGAATACATCCAGGAGGCCTCAAGCCAAAGTCATATCCACCTCTCCTCCAGCCTGCCTCAGTCAGCATTGCATTGACCATGCACAAGCAAACTGACATGCGGCAAGTCCTCAGCACTCTCCTGTGCCATAACCTCAATTGCAAGCCAGAGAAGTTTGAATTCCCTCTCTGTGAGTTGAGCTTCCTGGAGATGGGGCCATTCTGTCCCACCAGGCATAAGGAAAGGACAGATTAATACTAGTCAATTTTTCTTCCTGCATGGAATTGCGGGGCCAAGAAAATAATGTGAAGGCTGACATACTCTCCAGACAGTACAATAACAAGGTACAACCCACAAGCCAGGAGTCAATCCTCCCTTGTGGTTTCTGGGGGCAGTCCACAGGGACCTGGACTGGGACATCGCTGCAATGAAACCTCACCCCCTGCTCACCTGGACAACTCTGTGCCCCCAGAATGTTAATGTTAACCTCTGGTAACATTAACCACAGTAAGCATCACACCATCGCAAGATCATCAGTGCCACTGCACAAGCTGGACAGGGGCCCTCTATACAAGGTGAGTACCCTGCTTGGCCTGTGGAGGAGAGGTAAGCAAGTGCAGTACTTGGTGGACTAGGAGTGGTGTAGACCAGAAAAAAGGAGCTGGGTGCCAGGATCCCAAATCCTGTATCCCAATTTGGTCACCTCCTTCCATTGCAAACATCTGTCCAAACCTCCTCATCTTCATCTGGGCAGACCCAGCTGTCAGAGCCCAACGAGATGGGGTTCTTTCACAGTGCACTCAACATCCACAGGGAGGGACATGCCCACTAGCACACACACACATGCACACCACACGTCCAGTGCCCAAAAATCACTTGATTATTAATCATATGCACCTGTTCCTAGTGTACTTCTCATGTATCTCCCTTTACACAAGGCCAACAGTTTCTGTTCTCCAGTGCCACATACTGCATGCCTGCCTGCCTGCACTGGGAGAGCCCGCTGCTGCTGACTGCTTCAGCGCTATGAGATGCTAGCACTACTTCACCTTCTTCAGCACTGTGAGATGTTATGAGTGTTGCTTTTGTGCAGTTCTGTTTGCTTTGGAATATGAATAAAATAACACCACAGCTGTGCTATTAAAATGGAGAATAAAGACTTCCTGAACTACATTCACTTCTCGCTCCCTGTTTCCTGCCATCACAGAATGCACAACCACCTGAAGGGAGGGCAGTGAGCAGCCAACACTGGGCTGTCACAATCAAAATAGGGCAACTGGTATTATTTATTCATATTCATATTAAACCATGTCACATTAAAGTGCTGACAAGACCTAAATTGACAAGATATGATCGATACAATATTTTGCATGCTCACTGTTATGTCCTAACATTCAGACTTACATTAGTGACCCCTATTAGTTAAGTGAGAATTTCAAAAGTTTCCTGAAATCCTATGTGGTTAATTATGGGGTTGCATAAATAATTAATGTGGTTATGTAATTAATATATAATTACATGTTTTTCCTTACTGACTGACATGGAACATGTCACTGAGGACACCTAGGCAATATGAGACCCAGTGCACCATCATAGGCTACCTTTGGTAATTAGAGCATAGTGAGATGGAAAACAAATGTTCATTTAATGACTTCATGCTCTAATTAGACCACAGGGAGATTTTCTACACCCATATCACATAATTATCTAGTAAACATGTTGATGTAATGTTTGTCCACAGAACATCTTCCTTTACTGTAATCCACTAAAATGATTAAAGGTAAATAGATTAAATAAAAACTAAATAAAAAATGTTTTTTATATAGTGTGCAACAGCAGGCAATGTGGTGTAAAATAATTTTTTTTCTGATGATAACATCTGAGATTTTGCACAGAGTGGCTTTCAGACAGTTTTATGAATATGCACCTCCTCACAGTCCTAGACAAAGAAATCCCTCATAAGTATGTATAGTTTCCCTTGGTTTTGGTAGACCAGTAGTGCATCTAATCCTTTTGGGAAAAAGTAACAAAAAAGTTAAACAGTTATACAGGAGAAAAAGTTATACAGGAGATCAGAATGACAGCAGAAGGCACTTGTTAATCTCAAAAAATGGATACGGGGAAGAGAGACATAAAGGCAGAGAATACAATACTTAAAATAGAGAGTGAGGATCTAAGGTCAATATATACAGACATTTTAAGTAGGGAACAGGTGTGGAGTGTTACTACTCAGGTGATGGTGTCATAAACAGGTAGCAGGTGTGGAGCTTTAGCATGCAGTTAATGGTGTTCTAGGTGGATGAGGTTGGCCTGTCGGAGAGGTTCAGCTGGACAATCTGGAGCAGTTTTGGGATGTAACAGATACTATTTTATGTCATATTAGCCAACATGCTAAATATGCTGCCTACTGAGGTACTTTTATCTGGCCATATTCTAAGGCAGCTTTCAAATGGCTTTCAAACCGCTAAGGCAATCCCATGATGCAACACAAGAAAAAACTTTTCCCAACATGGCAGATGCAAGTGATGTATTTACTCTTTCAGGGACCAGATCAGAACTCAACACCTTTACAAAGACTCAAATTGAGAAACAGGCTCTTTACTGGAGAGAAAAACTGCTTTATCAGCATGGAAGATAGTTGGGCTGTCCCAAAAGCATTGAAGTAATTTTCAGATTAAAGTTAATGTCATTAATTATTCATCTTTTTACTTGTTTTCGTGTCATAGACAAAGACAAACGTCTTTTTCATTGCAATTTTAGTTACAATTCTTGGTATATCGAGGGATTAGCATGCTAATGTTAGCATCAGAATCCAACAGAGCACATATCGCATAAGCAGTCAATGACTGTCAATGTTGAGTGGACAAGAAGGTCACACTGCCACTGGGGGCAAGGAGAAGGAACTGCAGTGAACTGGTTTTAGCAGGGACATGTAGAAGACCAGAGACACGTGTGGGATGCCAGTCACGTGCAGTGAAATACGGCTTAAAGAGATTTGGGCATTTTCCACCCATTGTAAGTAATGGTGCCAAATGGTGGTTTGTGCAGTGTTGACACAAAGAGTGGTAGAGCTCCTGGACAACCCTCAGTTTTTGCCCATTAGAATATGGATGATATTAATACCCAGCCTCTTACAGAACGCTCTCCAGACTCGAGTGGTGAACTGAGGTCCCATGTCAGACACAATCTCTTCAAGCAGGGTGAAATATTAGCATACGCAGGTGAAGGGTAGCTTTTCCAGGTGTCACATCTCAGAAAATTGGTCTATGATACTCGTTTTGATTGCGTTGCCCTCAGAGATGGGAAGAGGTCCCTCATATAGTTAACTGTATTATATGACCAAGGTCTAAGAGGAACCTAGATGTTTCCTGGTGGGGTGGATACTGCAGGTTTACTATGTCATCAAGGTGGTCCCAGCAAATAGGGGCAATAAAAAAAAAAAAAAAAAAAGCTGTGGTTCTTTCGTCTCATTTGTGAATGCGAGAGACAGAATCTGCTTTAATAGAACCTGGTCTGTAAATTACAATGAACTGAAAACATGCAAAGAAAATGGCCATTGGACTTGTCTCAGGTTTAGATGTTTAGTTGACTTGAGCTATTTGAGATTTTTATGGTAAGGCTTTATTAAAAATGGCTAGTAGGCTCCTTCTACCCAGTGCTGCCAACAAGGGGAATTTCAGTGGCGTTAGAGTTTCTAATGAACCACTGCGAAAAGATCGGTGAAGCTTAAGAAACAAAGTTCTAGTTGGTGACTGCAGAAATACAAAAAGGTCATGAACATAAGTTCATGAATGCTTGGAACGTGGAGAGAAAATTAGCTACGCCGTAAGACATTACCAAGTGTTTTACGTGTCATTTGGAAGTTATGAAAGCAGTTTTCCATTTATCTCTTTGTCTGATGAGCGTGAAGTTGGAAGTGCTGCAGGAGCAATCTCTACTGAAGACATCAGGAAAGTCTTCAGTATGTGGGTGTCAAGAGTCAGTGGGCCTTCTATACCCCTTTTCCACCAACGAGGAACAGATGCATCATTAAGGATATATAATCAACAGGGCACAGTGCACACAGGAATAACCATTTTTATATAATAACAATTTATATAATATTTAGGAATAAACAAGTTGCTGGAGGGCTTAGATTACCCGTGGACATATTTATTGTTGCAGCAGAAGTTTGCTTTTACAGATGTTTGTCTAACTGTTGTGCAATAATTTTCATTTTGAGTCTCTGTTCTCTTTTTTTAGCTTATTACATATTATTTCTTGGTGCACGAAAACCTTGCCCTAGGCAAATCTGACACCAGTTCACCATATAGCTTCTCTTTTGACAAGCCCCCACATGTTGGTCACAGTTCCAAATTAGGTTCATCAACTGGATGGTTCTGGTTACTCGTTAGTGGAAAAGGGCTATTAGAGATAAACAGGTTCTAACAGGAACAATGATGCATTTGTATTATAAGTGGGTGTGGCTTGCCTGTCAGTATGGTTCTAACTGGAACAGTAAGGAACATTTACAGACAGCGACACATTTGTATTCTAAGTGGGTGCAGTCTGCCTGTTGGATGATCTGGAGTGGTGTAGGCGTGTGACATCTATAGTATGATAAGCAGTGTAAAGGTATTCTGCTGCTGGTAATTAAGATTTAAAGATACGTTTAAAGAAATCTGAGCATGTCTATCTTAAATAAGACTAGACCTTCATGAAAGAGCAGAAAGGTCTGTAAGTTCTGCTATTCACATTGTTCCACAAAGTAGGAATAATGTGAAACAGTAAAAACTAACAAAGTAGTAGTGAAGTATTTAATTTTAATTTTGGAGCGGGGAGGAGGGAGGTGGGTGGACAGGGACACATTGCAGGATAAGAAATAAGATTTTTTTGAGAACTACATAGAACCACTCCTGGTGCATTTCTTAGGTTGCATTAAGACACCACAGGGTTGCCATACCAGTGCTTAGTTGCACAACCTCTCGAACACCTGCCTACTCAGTGACTGCTGGTAGAAGAAACTGCTAAATTCCAGCATGCAAAAATGCAATCAATTCAATTTTAAAGTTTAAGATGAATGACTATAATTATCATGCTAATTTATTCAGCTGGGGCTTCCAGAACCCCACCGTGATTATTCTGCTGGTTGTAATCAGGAACCTCCCAGTGGCGTGGCTGGTACACTGCTCCTGTTTTCTGATTAGGGCTTTTTTATTTTTAACTCCAGGTCTTTTCCTAATGATTTAGCGTAACGCCCCCTCAGCTCTCTAACCCATCAGTGATACATCCACATTACACCCTACATATGCATGATGTCAACAATCAAATATTAAATTCATTACGCTCAAACACTACATATAAGTGTGCAGCCACAGTCTCTGCTATTTGACTAACATTATTTCTGAGGTAATGTAATAATGACAATGGGTTATGATAACATTTTCTCATGGTTTATTATCACTGTAATGTAATGTAAATTTTCATAAACAACATACAATTATGTTCAATACATTGGATGTAATTGTCGTATTTCTTTTTATATATCTGCATAACTTGTAAATATCATGCAATAATATTCTCAAGTTAGATTTTTTCTCCCTTAGATATGTGTACAGACGAGTGTAACAGCAGTGAGGAAGCCAACAGCAGTTACCAGGTGCAGCTGGTCGACTCCATGCCTGCAACGGCTCACGCATCAATAGCCATAACACAGTTCTTCGTGTGGCCTTTCATATACATCAGTGTCGTCATGCTTTTTACCTTCTACAGGAAGCAGGCCTTCAGGACTGAGACACGCTACATACTGTTTGCCCACACCTTAGTGGTGGATTTGATTTTTCTTTTGCTGACTGATTTTGTGGTGATCATATCCTATGGTGATGTACACATGCCCATGCTGTTCTGTGTTCCCTTCTGCATGCTCATGGAGATGGTCAGTACATGCACACCACTGATTATCACTGCCATGTGTGTTGAGCGCTACGTGGCCATCTGCATGCCTCTGCGGCACAGTGCTCTCTCCACCCCCAGCAGGACCCGTACTGTCATCCTCATCATCTGGACCATAAGCGCCATCTATCCGTTCATAGACATGATTATCCTTTTTTCAACCGTCTCACAAGGTTACCTGTTCCATCTCACCCTCTGTTATTATGAGATCATGACTCCTGAGACATGGCACAGTTACATGAGTAGCATTCTGAGCATCATCAGCTTCATAATGATTTTACTTGTTGAATTATTTTGTTATGTGATGATTATGGTCGCTGCTCGAGCAGCCTCTGTTGACAAGAAATCTGCATCTAAAGGGCTCCGTACTGTCTTACTACACATGCTTCAGCTAATACTGTGTGCAATGGAGATGATCTACCCTTATATCGAAACTGTGGTCATCCAGTTAGACATCCAAATATATTTTTCAATCCGTTTTTTCAACTTTGTAGCATTCAGTGTCATCGCCAGGGCAGTCAGCCCACTTGTCTATGGCATAAGAGATGAGAAATTTTTCACTGCATTTGTATGTTACATGCGATGTGGACAAAATCACTTGCATATTTCTCCTCAAAATTGAGAAACAAACCCAGCATAACATTTCAAAGTGAAAAATTTTACTTCTGTAAGACAGAAAAGCCTCCTGAAGGGTGTTTAAAAGGGTTCTTGTTAAGTAGTTACTTAATGTAGCTGGTCTATGAATGCAATTGCACCCTGAATTGTTTGTCCAAATAATATACCAAATGAAAAAAGTACTATTACATTCTCCATATTCAGTTCTATCAGACATGGTCAGATGTTTATGGCATTTGTTATGATTACTTGTAAATGACTGTCATAAAATTCACAAAAAGTATTCTACAAACTATGGTGATTAATAAGATGTGGGTTCCCAGGGAAAGGAAAGCTACCTAATAAAGGGTGTTGATCTTGATGAATAATGCAAATGGTTTGCTGAGACTGAACTACACTACACCACCATGAAGTGCACAGGAGACATGCGGCCTGCAGCCTGTCCTTCAGTGACATGTTCAGAGTCTGCGTCAAGCATTTTAGTTGTACAACTAGTCTTGCCTCAATGTTTTACATTACTGAGAAATTTGGAATTGCAAGAGGACATGGGTACTTTGAAAACAGCTGAACAGCAGGCACAACGCATGTTATAGGAGACAAACCGCTCAAGATCAACAGCTTTTATTAATAAGTTGACAAAAGTTTTACCTGGCATCTCAATCATTATTAGTCATAATATTGTCTAAAAATATTTACATATCTTACAATTTTTCAGGTTTGTATCCTTGTTATGTATTGGGTAAATTCTGTGGTGTATACACTTATTTTTTTAGAAATAAAGTAAAATGAAATCGGGTCTTTTTCAAAATAAGGTAAAATGCTTGCACAAATTATGTAAGACTGCGAACAGTTGTTTTTATGATCTATTCAAAAGAAAGGAAAGGTAGAGAATGAGGCCTGTACCCCAGTCATGTCTCTCCACACATACACATCCCTATATATTTTCAGCATGCATGCAATTGTACATGCTGACTCCTCTTGTGGAAGCATCCCTATGTTGTGTCTCCATGTTCACAAGCCGTGCATGTGGTCTTTTAACACGTGCACAGTCGTACGCTGTATCTCTCTCATGGACAAAGTCTTACATTGCAGTTTCCATATACACATGCTCCTAGATGCTATCTCTCCACATGCACCTCTGTCTGCTGAGCATCTCATAGTACTCGCGTTAATGAACATTTGCCCTTCTGTACTGAATGCAGGCCTTCTGTAAGCTAAAACATGCCACATATAGTATGCTCATACCTTCCTAGCGGACTTTCGTTTGATTCACGATTCTTTATTGTTACTACACTAGTACAATACAGTGAAATTAAGCAATCCTGTTGGTGCAATCACACAACAGACAAGAGATAACCCTTTCAAAACAAACTTGGCTACTAATAATAATCATCTTCCTCAATCATCTTCCAGAAGGCAATAGTTCAAACAGTTCATGTCCAGGGTGGGAAGGATCTTTCAGATTGTTGGCTACTCTGCTTGAGCAGTGAAAAGTTCTTGCAGACAGGACAGTGGGCATCCAATCCAGTCATTTAATATACAGAGCTGATGACCCTCTCTATTGCCTTTGTCTGCCACCAAGCTGCTGGTGTACCAGGTAGAGCTCTCAATGGAGCAGAAATAGAAGGGCACATGCAGCTGCTCTTGCAGGAGGTTCTTCCTGAGTGCCTTCAGAAAGTAGATCCACTGCTGTGCCTGGATTAGATTCTCAGAGATGTGTGTACAGAGGAACTTGAAGGCAGGAACTCTTTCCACATGGACCCAATTGATATTCATTGCTGTATATCCTGTAGCTTCAGGAACCTACAAGTTCTTTTGGTTTGGCAACATTCAGGGCCAAACATTCACAAACGTAATGTAGATCTGTTTTGTGCATTTCCAACAAAATAAATAGGTTCCGCAACCTCAAAAGTTCATTCACAGCTGGAACCAAGGAATAATAGGTTCTTCTGCGCAAACTCTGACGACATGCGGGGGCATCGAGAAAAGAAAAGTTATATGGTGAACTGGTTGCAGAGTTGAGCAGGGTTTTGGGACACAAAGCAGCAGGTAATAAATGAACTGAAAAAAATGAAGAGTACAGAGATTCAAAAGGAAAATGATCATGCAGTGAAACTAGACAAACATCCATAAAAATAAACATCTTGCAGGTAATCTATGCACTCTGCCATCTTGTTACTACTGTTTACTCCCATGTGTACTGTGCCACACCCTCCATTGATGACGCATCCTTGGTTCCTAATAAAAATTGGGGCAGCCGTGGGCTGTTTCTCTTGATAGCACTACGGTGCTCAGTTGTGAGAACCGGAATCGTTCTTACCTTGTAACTGAATGTTAACTCAGTTAGCTCAGCTAACTGGTGAACCGACAAATTAGCAACCTAGCTAGTAAGCTAGCTAATTAATCATTTTACTTTGAAGCTGATCCAGCTACAATTTCTGTCTCTAACAGGCAAGCGTTCCTTCTCCATACGATCCTTTTTAGAACCTCAGGGTGCTGATCTCATCCCTGAAGAGTGAAAATAAACTAGCTAGATATCAAATAGCTAAAAAGTAACTACAGATACACTTCTTAATTATTCAAGATATTTAAACATGAACATTTACATAGAATAAATGATTAGACAATGTTGCTTCATTGCCAAAAATATCCATCCATCTTTTACCACTTATCTGTGTCCGAGTTGCAGGGGCAGGAGCCTAAGCAAAAAGGTCTCCTCCCCATTGGACATGCCTGGAACACCTCACTAGGGAGGCGTTCAAGGGGCCAGATGCCTGAATCCACCTCAGCTGGCTCCTCTCCTTGCGGAGGAGCAGTGGCTCTACTCTGAGCCTCCAGCTGTATTTTGGTTAGGTTTAGAACTTGTTACAACACAGGTTAGCCATTGATTTATTGTCTTCTTAAACAGGTGCCGTGATCTCAGTTGTTCTACAAGAACCCATTGGTTTGCCATCAATGCACTTAACCCGAAGGTGAAAGGCAAACGGAAGATTGAGAACTGACACTCTCTGGGCAAAGGTTGTATCAATAACATTTCATTCTGCTCATGAATCAATCAGGACTGTAATAGATAAGGGGTGGAACACCATGTTACCTGAAATGTTGTGGGAGCACCTGTAAAGTGGTAGTTCTACTTGGCAGAGAGTGATACTTGTTCCAGAAATGGCCTTTCTGGCCACAATACAGGGAGAGCCCGTCCTTAATGTGCCATTGATGCTCTTGTAGGGATAACCAGGTTCTACAAAGCTCCATGATCTCCAAGTCAGCAGGAGGATGTGGGCACAATGAAGCAGGAGGAAGTGAAATGGGATTTTGTCTGTAAGAATGAATCAGGTTTAGGGAGTTGAAGAGGTGGACCAAGTGTAGGCTGACTGCTGAGAGCCATACCCGGTATGTAACTGCATGTAATTGCCTTAGCAGCTGAGGAACTATTCGATAATGCCATAAAATTCGGCCAGATTAAGGTCCCCCATTAAGCAGTATATTTAAGTATATCTAAGAACAGAGATAGCCTATGTGTTGGGACCACGCACGCTACGATGTAAAATGCAGTCTATGCAGACAGTTCACTAGGTTTTGGGACAGACCCATTATGTTACATGCCTGGATGTTCTGGATTGTTTGTGCTGCTTGTATGAGTTTTTAATGGCCATCCACCACGATGAGAAGATACCAGAAGAGGCGAGTTTTCTATGATGCATGGTCTTTGTGACTGGAAACGGGACTGGGCGTTCCAGTGATTGGCCTCTTAGCATATGCCGTGTTTGCTCTGTTGTGTCTTAATCCACAGTCACCACACGGTCTTGCAAAATCACAGCCAAGAAAGCCTTTTTCTTATCATCATTATCCACTTCACCTGAGTCTCGTCTAATGTATTTGTATAGAAGCGTGCATATATCAATCCTTGTTTGTCGGTCTTTGTCGAGTCTACTCGCTGTGAGTGTGTTCCATCTTGTAATAAACTTAAACATAAAAGTTATAAACGCCAGTTGTGTTTCTAAAGTCGGCATTCTGCTTCGTTTCTAGGATGTATCGTTACAAAAAGACCGACCAAAAAGAAAAGAAAATCATGGTCAGAAAAAAGGGAGAAGACCAGTACAGCCTCCTCCTCCACTTTGTTAAGTTAAAAGCTTAACAAAAAACGACTATAATTATCATGATAATTTATTCAGTAGGGGCTTCCAGAACCCCACTGTGATTACTCTGCTGTTTGTAATCGTGAATCGCTATTTTTATTTTAAATCCTGGTGTTTGCCAAATACTTGAATGTAACACCTCCCAGTACTCTTACCCATCACTAGTACATATACATTACACCCTACATATGCATGATGTCAAATTGGATATTAAAATCAGTACGCTCAAACACTATATATGTGTGTTTGGCCACAGTCCCTGCTATTGACTAACATTATTTCTACAGGTGATGCTTTAATAATAATATGAGTTTTCTCATGGTGTATTATTGCACTTATGACTTAAATGTAAATGATCATATTTTGAACATTTAAGTTTTATTTTTCTTAAGTAATATACATTTATGTTTGATATATTGGAGGTAATTCTCTTTACATTCCTAGCATAAAATGCCTGTAAATGTCATGTAAGTAAATATCTGTTAATGACATGCAGTACTGTTCTCAAATTACTTTTTCCTACTTAGATATGTGTACAGACGAGTGTAACAGCAGTGAGGAAGCCAACAGCAGTTACCAGCTGCAGCTGGTCGGCTCTATGCCTTCCAGGATTCACGCATCAATGGCCATAACGCAGTTCTTTGTGTGGCCTTTCATATACATCAATGTGGTCATGCTTTTTATCTTCTACAAGAAGCAGGCCTTCAGGACTGAGACACGCTACATACTGTTTGCCCACACCTTAGTGGTGGATTTGATTTTTCTTTTGCTGACTGATTTTGTGATGCTCACATACTACGGTAATGTTCTGATGCCCATGATATTCTGTGTTCCCTTCTGCATGCTCATGGAGATGGTCACCATGTGCACGCCGCTGACTATCACTGCCATGTGTGTTGAGCGCTACGTGGCCATCTGCATGCCTCTGCGGCACAGTGCTCTGTCTACCACCAGCAGGACCCGTACTGCTATCCGCATCATCTGGATCATAAGCACCATAAAGCCGCTCGTGGACGTGATCATCCTTGCCTCGACCGTCTCGCAAGGTTACCTGTTTCAGCTCACCCTCTGCTATTATGAGATCATGACTCCTGAGACATGGCACAGTTACATGAGGGGCTTTCTGAGTATCATCAGCTTCATAATGATTTTACTCGTTGAAATATTTTGTTATGTGATGATTATGCTCGCTGCTCGAGCAGCCTCCGTTGACAAGAAATCTGCATCTAAAGGGCTCCGTACCGTCTCACTGCACATGTTTCAGCTAATACTGTGTACAATGGAGATCATCTACCCCTATATTGAAGCTGTGATCGTACACTTAGACATCCAGATATATGTGTCAGTCCGCTTTTTTAACTTTATAACATTCAGTGTCGTTGCCAGGGCAATCAGCCCACTTGTCTATGGCATAAGAGATGAGAAATTTTATGCTGCCTTTGTATGTTACATGCGATGTGGACAGAATCACATCTCATCTGAGCATAGAGAATCAAATCCAGCATAAAACATATAAGTGAAAATCATGTTACTACTGTAAGACAGAAATCCCTCCTAAAGGGATTAAAAATGTTCTTGTAGTTCCTTTTCATTTGTAGATGCATATAAATATGGTTTGTCATAGGAAGGTTACAGCATTTTTAGCATCTGATCACCAATGACAACAAAATTTAATCCAACACTAAAATTAAGCTGTGGATTAAATTTAATAAATATTTTTGCTCCGATCTGTTCCAATATTTCAGCTATTTCAGAATGTTATGTGTTTTTTTTTAATTACACTGTATTAAGCAATTATAACAAACCAAATTAAGAAAGTCAAATTGCAATTTTCATAAAATATTTGTGATACTGTATCACACAAAATTTAAGATTCATAAAAAGTATTGTACATACAGCAGAGACTAATACCACATGGGTTCCCAGGGGGTTGAAAAGCCTATTGAAAGTCTTCTAATAAATGATGTTGATCTTGGACCAGTTTCTGTCTGATGGCCTCATGCGGTGTTCCTGCTGTAGCATATGCTGATGATGACATAGTCAATAGCACATCTTAATTCTTTTTGCACTCTGTGGTTCCTTGGTCTCAGGAAAGAATGAGACAGGACGCTGGGACAGAATGCAGCATCCTCAAGGAGGACTCGCACAGACTGATCAATGACGCAAACGGTTTGCTGAGACTGAGCTACACTACACCACCATGAAGTGCACAGGAGACATGGGGTCTGCAGCCTGTCCTTCAATGACATGTTCAGAGTCTTCAGCCATTTTAGCAGTTATACAACTAGTTTTCCCTAATGTTCCTAAGTTCTTCCTGATGTTCCTAAGTTCTTTCTAATGTTTTACAATATTGAGAATTTTGTAATTGCAAGAGAACATGAGTACATGTTAGCTGAACAGTGAGAGAGTAAATGTATCAAAGGACACAAACCGTCCAAGATCAACGGCCTTTATTAGTACGCTAAAAATAAAGTCCCTATTTATCATAAAGAAACTATTTACTTATGTGTTAAGAGGTTTGTGTTGCTATTATGTCTTGTCTATGCTTTGTGGTATGTACACATTACACTTTTTAAATGCTTGCACAATTTCTATAAAGCAGTATGCTGTATTTCTATAAAGTAGTATGATCATTTTTATGATCTGTGCAAAACTCAAAGGGGGAATGACTGTAAAGGAAAAGTATATGACGTCTGTACCCCAAACATTTCTCTATGTGTACACAGCACTACATGCTGGGTCTATCTTAATACCTAGTCAGCTGTCATACAGCGTAATTACTACATAGGCAACTGTCTAATTTTAACTGTTAGTTAAAATGTGGCAGCATTTTAACTGCCATGGGACTTTATAAAACAGATTACTGAGATGATCTATTTAGAGAGCAATTACATCACTGACTGCACGTGACTGGCATTCACCTTGTATCTAGCTAGTGAGCAAATAGCTAAAAAATAAGTAAACCTACTGCTCACTAAACTATTAGCTAAAATGTTTATTAGCCAGCTTCCTATTAAAACAGTATCCTGATGCTAACATTAATATGCTAATCCTAATATGCTAATCAATGTACCAAGAACAGTAGCTAACTGAAAAAGCTATTTGTCCATGTATGTGAAACAAAAATAAACAAAAACATGACAGATTAATTACATTAACGTTATTTTACTTTTAAATTACTTTAATGTTTAGACCACTTGCCTCACTGCTTCCGTCCATTATATTTGCGCTTGCATTGAATCATGGGATTGCCTTAACTGCTAAAGAACCATTTAAATGCCACCTTAAATTTTGATCAGATTAAGGAACCTCAGTAAGCAGCATGTTTAAAGTATCTAAGTATTGGGACAACCTATGTCTTTGAAGAATGCACACTATGATGTAAAATGCTGTCCATGTAGACAGCTCACTAGGTTTTGGGATAGACCTGGTCTCTCAATGTGCACACTGCCATAGTCATGTTTAACATGAACAAAGATGAACGTCCTGACTGCTCTTGTGCATTTATCTCTATATGTTGCCTAACGATATGCATACAGCCCCATGTGTCTCTTCATGTGGACATATTTTGTCTTTTAACATGCAAACACACCTACATCATTTTACATGGACACAGTTCTACATGAGCTTTTTCCATATGCAGACGCTCACACATGCCCCACTACCTGCTAGTTACATCATGTGAACAGCAGCAGGGAACCTGAAAAAGATGGGAACCATTGGTGAAACATAAACTCTCCCAGAACGCTCTTTGGAAATACAAGTCCCACTGAATAAAATTCCTAATCCTTGGTGTCTAGAATGTTCTACCAAGCCAACTGTCATGGTCACCCCTCCTCTGGTGTCATGTTTCACATGGTGATGCTTTTGCCATGTGTTGTTTTTAGGTTTTGTTTAGTTCTGCCTTCATCTTGGTCATGTGGGACGTGGACTGTGTGCTTGAACTGTGGCATTGATGGAGCACTCAAGGGTTTCTTTGCCTGTGTTCCTCAGCAGTTGCCCAACTTACTGTTCCCAGCATGGAAGACACCACCCAGTCTCTGGTTTCTTGCCTCCAGTCCGCCTTCTTGCTCATAGGGATACCCAATCAAACCTTCTCATCTGCCTCACATTTTCCTGTAAATGTTTCATAGCTTTGCCTTAGTCCCAGTTGTGGTTTCTTTTCTTGTGAAAGCTGTTGTTACATTGTCAGTTTCTGACTTTGTCTCGGCTCCTCTACCCAGACAGTGCATGTGCTTAAATGGGCTCCACTGCACAAGTTTTGTACGAGAAGTCGTCGGTCTTTGAAGTCGCTGGGCCTCTTTTGTTATAATTATATCTTTTCAGTTTGGTTACATTTCATTACGTTCATTAAACCCTTCAGTTGGGAGACTTTCGTAGAAGAATTCTCTTCCATTTACTAACCTTGTAAGTTCTAATTTTATTTTGTGAGTTACCTCAGTAAACAGAGATATTTCATATAGAGTGTATGTATT
Source organism: Sternarchorhynchus goeldii (assembly GCA_028565775.1). Classification (NCBI taxonomy): domain Eukaryota; kingdom Metazoa; phylum Chordata; class Actinopteri; order Gymnotiformes; family Apteronotidae; genus Sternarchorhynchus; species Sternarchorhynchus goeldii. The sequence goes on from JAOXYF010000013.1 coordinate 15,781,518, forward strand.
AACGATACGCCCCCTCAATGGGACTGCAAAGCTAAATTGTGTAATATGGCTGCATTTAAGGAAAAAGGTGGAACCAGAATGAAAAAGCAGTTGGGCTGAACAGCAAGATGGAAAAAATCTTCCTGAATCTAATTATAGAAGTAGGCACACAATTAGTTTTCCCACTTTTGTTTTTTTTTTCTCCCTGAATCCACTATGAACACTAACAGTGACACTCTTCTGCCATTCAGTGGTCATAACAGCAGTAGCTCCCATTGATGTGCATAAACTCTATGTGCTTTTAATTAGAATTTTTTCACTAAATTTTTAACTCACACATGTATGAACTTCACACATGAATAAATCTAATATAATTACATAGTCTGTGGATTCAACAACAACTTTCACAGTTGCGCAAAGTCTTGAGGTTGGTTCTGTAACGTGATCTACATGGATGGTAAGAGCAATTAGTTCATCAAGCCCAAGACCATCGTCTTCACAAGCCAGCTAGGAGAGTTCTTCCATACAGAGTCCGTTGCGATATGCAACCAATAGCACAGGTGTATTCTATAAGCTACCAGCAGCTAGCATACAAAAGTCAAATGCTTAATCTGAAACTGCAGTTATTACTTTGTCGAATCTTGGACAATAAATCCAAATTGGACTTTCCCTCATGAGGATGGTAAAATACTGACTCAAACTTTTGTACAAAATAGCCATAAGAAACGGTCTGCATCCTTGGCCAAGCCATCTGTAGCCCAGTATAATACCTTCCCCGTCAGGTAAATACCACAAACTATCGGCGACATATCAGAACTTTGGACAGAGACACAAAGGGTTTAATATAGGCACCGAGGGGACTAGTCAGAACCTCTTGTAGTCTTGCAGACTGCAACACAAGAACCAGATCCTTCAAGCTATCACTGATTATACTGAGTTGTTGCCTAAGCAGTCATTCTTGATTGGTAATGGCAGTATCAAGTGCAACATCTGCCCTCTGCATAGTGCCAAAGTATTTCTCTTGCAGATTGAATGAAGTTTTTTTATTACAAAGATAAGAGTTCCAAGGTCATAGTCGGAGAAGAAGCAGGTCACTAGCCTGAGAAGACAAAACCAGAACAAATAGCACAAACAAAAGGGCAAACGAGAGAACAAGTACAGTAATAAAATATAATAGTGAATGGTAGTCCAATAAAGCAAACAAACCAGAGCTGAGAATAGAACCGAATCCACATAACAAAATAGGCTTAACACCAGGACGAAAAATTTGAGGAACGCTTAGCATGCACAGAATATCCATGGCAATCCTTCGCAAGTAAAGGGAGGAACTCGACAGGTAAAATAAACAAAGTAAAACAGGCACAAAGCTGTAAACAGTAAATAATCGGGGGATACAGAGCGTGGGAGATACAGAGCAGGGGATACAGGAGCGTTCTCCTGGACTTGGAGGAACAGGTTGGAATGGTGAACTGAGGTTGATGGAAGGTATGGTCAGGGAGCTTGAAGCTTGTACCATGCAAGTCTTTGTGCCAATCCTACACTTGACAGATAAAAGTAAGGAATGTTTGTCTAACTGGTCAACACATTATGGACTATGAGACAAATATCTGTGATCCAGTAGTGAGTGTTTGTGTGTGTGTTATTTCATACAAAAAATGAGAAATAGGTTTTAAATATTTTATACAGTGCTAAACAGCTTCTGCTGCTGCAGTACCTAGACATTGGTCTGGCAACTGCACTGACTCTCGACTGGATCAATGAGATGGTCAGATCCTCTGTAGAGTGATGAAACAGTGTAATGCACTGTACCACTGGTAATATTAAAGACTTTCAGAAGCTCTGCCATAGTAGTTCATTTGAAAATGTTGGCTATCATGTCCATTGTTATAAGACACAGCCCTTCATAAAGGAGCAGAGAGGCCTTTAGGTTACAATATTCACATTATTTCATTTCCATCTGAACCTTTTACCAAGACCAAGAGGTGAAAACAAACAAATGGCACAAGAATCCTTATTACAATGTGTTCAATGACTTTTTAATTAAAAAAAATAATGGGAAAAAAACATCTATACCATTTCTAGCGTATACTCTACCTGAATATCCCCCTGGGATCGATCTATCGATTTATTTATCTGTTTATCTTCTTTAGGTTTCTTTAATGTACTCCTATGAAAAAATAAAGCATCGCTATACCAATACTAGTACAATCAATACAATCAATTAGATTTTAAAGTTTAAGCTGAATTACCATAATTATCATGCTAATTTATTCAGTTGGGGTTTCCAGAACCCCACCGTGATTATTCTGCTGTTTGTAATCAGGAACCTCCCAGTGGTGGGGCTGGTACACTGCTCCTGTTTTCTGATTAGGGCTTTTTTATTTTTAACTCCAGGTCTTTTCCTAATGCTTCAGCGTAACGCCCCCTCAGCTCTCTAACCCATCACTGGTACATCCACATTACACCCTACATATGATGTCAACAATTGCATATTGAAGTCAAGCTATATATATATATATGCTTTCGCCCACCACCTCTGCTATTTGTCTAACATTATTTCTGCTGGTAATGCATTAATAACGATGAGTTATGATAACATCTAACAGTTTATCACTATTATGACTTGCATAGACAAAATACATTTTATTTGTGTGCAATGTATTGCTTGTTATTCTCTACCTTACTAGCATTGTCATGTTATTAGGTATATCTGCATAATTTCTTGTGAATGTCACACAATAATATTCTGAAGTTACATTTTTTTCTCCTTTAGATATGTGTACAGACGAGTGTAACAGCAGTGAGGAAGCCAACAGCAGTTACCAGCTGCAGCTGGTCGGCTCTATGCCTTCCAGGATTCACGCATCAATGGCCATAACGCAGTTCTTTGTGTGGCCTTTCATATACATCAATGTGCTCATGCTTCTCACCTTCTCCAGGAAACAGGCCTTCAGGACTGAGACACGCTACATACTGTTTGCCCACACCTTAGTGGTGGATTTGATTTTTCTGTTGCTGACTGACTTTGTGGTACTAATATCCTACGGTAATGTTCTGATGCCCATGATATTCTGTGTTCCCTTCTGCATGCTCATGGAGATGGTCAGTACATGCACGCCGCTGACTATCACTGCCATGTGTGTTGAGCGCTACGTGGCCATCTGCATGCCTCTGCGGCACAGTGCTCTGTCTACCACCAGCAGGACCCGTACTGTTATCCTCATTATCTGGATCGTAAGCAGCATAAAGCCGCTCGTGGACGTGATCATTCTTGCCACGACCGTCTCGCAAGGTTACCTGTTTCAGCTCACCTTCTGTTATTATGAGATCATGACTCCTGAAACATGGCACCGCTACATGAGGGGCTTTCTGTGCATCATCAGCTTCATATTGATTTTACTTGTTGAAATATTTTGTTATGTGATGATTATGCTCGCTGCTCGAGCAGCCTCCGTTGACAAGAAATCTGCATCTAAAGGGCTCCGTACCGTCTCACTGCACATGCTTCAGCTCACACTGTGTACAATAGAAATCATCTGCCCCTATATCGAAGCTGTTATCATACAGCTAGACATCCAGGTATATTTGTCAGTACGCTATTTCAACTTTCTAACATTCAATGTCATCGCCAGGGCGGTCAGCCCACTTGTTTATGGCATAAGAGATGAGAAATTTTACACTGCATTTGTATGTTACATGCGATGTGGACAGAGTCACCTGAAAACCTCACCTGAAAATTGAGAAACAAGCCCAGCATAACATTTTTAAGTGAAAAACAGTGAAAAACTACTGTAAGGCAGAAGATTCTACTGAAGGGTGTTTAAAATTTCTTGTCAAGTAGTTAATTTAATTTGTAGATGCATATAAACACAGTTTCTCTGAGGGAGGTTATACCACTTTAGCACTAGATCACCACTGATAATAAAACAATTACACAGCTAAAGCTGTAGATTAAAAATGTAATATTGTACTGGTGTTCCAGTAAGTTATGTTTCAGCTATTTAGCAATGTTTTTTTTATTACATAATACCATGCAATTATAATAAACCAAATCAAGGCTAAACTCAATTTTCATAAACAATCCCAGTAAACAGGGCCAGATGTTTGCTTTACTATCACTTGTAAAAGACATAAAGTTTGAGATTCAAAAGCAACAGCAGTTTAATGCTCGAATGCAGATCCTTAAGGAGAACTTCATACAGACTGATGAACGACATAAACCGTTTGCTGAGACTGAGCTACGCTACACCACAGGGGGACACAGGAGACATGTGGCCTTCAGCCTGTCCTTTTCAATGACATGTTCAGAGTCTTCATCGGGGATTCTAGTGGTTGTACAACTAGTTCTGCCTCAAAGAGGAACATGGGTACTTTCAAAACTACGATGATAGCTGTTAACTATGTTAGATGTTAGCTATGATGCTAGTTCAACAGTGAGCACAATGCATGTTAATGCAGGACACAAACTACCCACGATCAACAGCCTTTATTAGTAGGCTGACAACAGACAACCCAGCTGCCTGGGATCCCACTCACTATTAATCATACAGTCTTTATCACTGTCTTGGCTCTTTTTAATTAAAAAAAAATGTTAAAAATTTGAAAAAATGTATGGCAAGGTCTTTAAAAAGGTTCTAGTACATTTTTATGATCTATGCAAAATTCAAATGTAAAACAAATTGGTTTATTTTTCATTTTTTAAAAATCTATTTTTATTGATTAAATTACATTAAATATCTGTTGAAAATGAACCCAATTTATAACCCACACTGCAATCTGGATTTTAAAGAAAACATTAAAAAATGTAAGTAATTTCAAACTACTTAAAAAGGTATCCATGACAAACTGGTGTAGCAATGTTGAAAGACTGTAGATAGTACACTGGTTATATTGATGGCAAACACAAAACCGTTTGGTTTACAATAATGAAAAATATAAACCAGGAAAAAAAATAACTGATTTAGCATTTGATACTTTCCCTAACCTTAGTGGCATCAATGTTAGTTTAACGCAGAAAGAGTTTGTGGAAACATAAGGGTCTGTGAACATTTTGGCCACTCGCCTTGAAATAATAAGATATAAAAAAGACTTTTGTTATGAAAAAATGGAATTTGCTTCCAAGTAGAAACATTTCTGTTTTTATGTACGAAACAGAGAACAAAACAAACTAAAAAATATTTGCTTCTTTTAATCTGCCGTTCTTATGCGTTTATTTTGCAGTGATGCAATGGAGTTATGTGTTCTTTAGTGAAGCGTTACAATATAAGATGGGGAAGTATCGGTCAACAAAGTTTGCTGAATATTTCAGATGTGTTTACTTCATATTTCAGGTATCCTTTAGTGTATTTTGTAATTGTTGTGCAGTCTGCATCTTTTCCCAACCTTTCCCAGCGTCCAGCATCACTTGAGTGTTCTAACTTGCTATTGTCATCACAGCTAGTAGAAAGTGCAAAGTTAATTAAATAAGTTAATTTGTTGCCTTTATTAAGGGAATAAACAGTGATGGAATTTAATTTGAATTCACTGAAAATGTAACCTTACCAAAAATCTTTGAATCACAGTGGAACTCATGAATTATTCAGAGTGATGTATATATAAAACCTTTCAGGTGGAACATAGACGTATTTATTTTATTGTATTTTAGCATTTTTACTGGGACTTGAGCAAATATTTTCAGTACTTCTCAAGTTAAATTAAAGAGGTGAATGCCAGCAGTTTGTTCATCATACATCACAATGTATGAAAGGGCCAAAGGTCTGCACAGGTATCTGGGTACAGTACATCTGTCTCCGAGACCGACCTCAACAACCTGTAATGTTCCGGTCGTACTAGGCAGAGAGGGATCCATGTGCAGGTTAATAGAATATTACAATGTAGGTAATAATAATAGAATAGAATTAATAGAATAGTCTTTAATAGTAGGAACAGCAGTAACAGGATGAGCAAACTGGCAAAAACACTTAAGGCAGTAGTACCTACTGTATATAGTTACCAAAACTATATAGCTAATTATCAGCCTCCCTTAAAGCCAATCACCGAATAATTTTATAGACCCAAGTGAATATTAGGGGTCACATTAAGACTCATACATTGTTTGTTCAGGTCCGTGGAAGCACAGTAAATGGTAACAACAGTCGTTCAGATCTACATGGAAACAAGGATCATGGCAAAACTTATCCTTCAAACAATAGGCATTGGGAAAAAGATACTGAAGAATGAAATTGTACCAGTGTAATAATCAATGCAAGGCTAAATCAGTCACAGCTTATAAACTTGAGAATGGCATTGACTGGAGATTAGTCTGAAAGATGGTCTAAATGTTACTGAGAAACATCTATCTTGGGCTAAGACATTTTAATCATCTGGAGAGTGGTGCTGTATTTAAAGGATTTCCCTGGAAAATTATGTGCATATCCAACTGCAATCATTGGAAAGTTTTTTTTAAAGAATAAGGGTTACTTATAATATCTCTCATAAAAGTGGTTTTAATCATAACATAGCATTGATACTTGATTGAAAAGTAAAGGCCACTTTGTATGTCATGAGAAAAAAAAAATTATGAATGCATTCTGGAATGAAACTTTTAATTAATGTATCTCATTGCTGAAGCTGGAACAGTTTGGTTAAATGTTTGTGAAAAACACCACTCACAGGTCAATGCAAAAATATTCACAGACTGAGCTGTGGTTTCCAGTGGATCAGCCAAACATCGGCCACACTAACCACTGTCCATAGCAACGTGCCATAGCAACGTGCCATAATGGCCTTTAGTTGTATGTTATTATATATATGTTATCCTGGCAATTTTGAAGCTGTGGCATGGCCAGCACGTCCTAACTTACCTTAAAGTGCACAGTAAATACGAGAGCTGTGTCCTTCCCTCAGCAGCATGTTCAAAGTCTACATGAGTCACTCACACCTGAAATGAGTTTTGCAATTGAATCTGGATTCAAAGTGCGATCTAACATGTCCAAGACTTGTGCCTGTCACGACTGCACTTGATGAAATTAAAGGATAGTCTTAAAGGTCCACCTTCCTCTGTTTTCGCCATTTGCAGTTTATTCAATATGCGAGGTACATGTATTTGGGAGATAACTGTCTGTGTGTGTGTGTGTGTGTGTTTTCATACAAAAAATGAGTAAAGTTGCTTAGGAACATGCTAGAACAAGAAATTCTGCAGGCAGTAAGCTAATTCTACTGAAACAATGCATTTAAAGTTATTGACATATCTCCAGTGTTCCATAAATCCATTGAGCTAATGATGTGTCTACTTGTCAAAAACAGTTTGCTGTTTAACTCAAGGGTCATACCCCTGAAAGTCAATTACAATATTAATTTGGTTTGCCATGACTTTATGTAGAGTCTAAATAACAGTGAAATATTTGATCATGACATATATTTATTTACATTATATTTACATTGTATTTGCTAACCAAATTGGGGGTGCTGAGGAAGATGATGTAAACTTTCTCAGTTAGGGTGTTAAATCTTAACAGAGATAATACTTAAACCTGGATCACAACAGAGCAGTAATCAAATCTGCAGCATTTCCATGATGAATCTCCACTGAAATATTGCTTTTTTAATCAAAAAAGGTTATACAAATACCAAAAAATGACACACCGAAAGGTGAATGTGAAAAAGTACATTCAGAGATTCACCTGCAGTGTGCACTGCACCACTTTTTTTTGGTAGCAGTGGAAAAAAGGCTGGGAGTGTGTGAACAGGCTCGATCCAGAGCTGTGGTGGAGTATCTCTAGTACAGAACAAATGTTTTAACAGTAATTTATTTCCAAACTGTGACTTGAAATTACATATGCATATGTCTTTGTGTGATTTTCTTTCTTAATCCAAAAAATGCATAATATTTCAGGGCACAGAAAAACTTTTCATCCCTCAGACCATAAACAAGTGGACAGAGACACCGTGGAGCTAAAATAAATGCAACGTAATCAAAATATCTCACAAATATGTACAGTTCAACATTGATGTTCAACACAACCGGCTCCACAAATGGAATCCAGAATTGAATCAGGCAGAGAAAAAGCTGTATTCCATGAAGAGTCACTGTGTTACGACCCTTGGATTTGGATTTCTTATTAGTTGACGCTGCCGTTTTCGCAGCTGCAGCAATTTTAACATAAGTGAACATGATAGTACTTGACAAAATCAGGAAGTAAAACTGAGAGACAGCAGATCTCACATAGCTCTGCCACTTGTGAACAATGAGTATTTCTACCACACAGACTTTATACGTCACATAGAAGCTGGAAGAAACAGAAGCAACAAAGATCAACAGTATAATAATGATCTGTATGGAACTCAGACCATGGATGAAGAATATGCAGTAGATAGTCATGCGAATGGAAGAGATCTCAGCATGGCGAAGAGGTAAACATATGGCTATATAGCGCTCCAAGCTCATGGCTGCCATCGTGAGTGGGGTGCTGAAGGTTAGGTGTGACAAGACTATGAGCAGCAAGATACAAATCCAAGCAACCATAGATATATTTAAGAAACTCATGACCAGAAGAATATTTGAAATAAACAGATATATCCAGTCACAAATCAAGGTGTGGACAAAAAATATGTAGCGCATGCTGGTGCGAAAATACTCTTTTTGGAAGAACGTCAGTATAAGAAGAGAGTCGATATAAAGAAAAACAGCTAGCAGGAACTGAACGATGAAGACTCGCTCAGAAAACTGTAGTCTCTGCACTGTGGCGAAGTCCACATATTTAGCTGTCGAGTTGTTCATAGTTTAAATAGCTCGTTTAAAGAAGGAGCAAGTTCTTCGTCCTTTCTCAGTTGGAGTCAGTCATCTTGCCTACCGAGTTTTATTGAGCCTGTTCAAACGTCTCTCATGAGATGGCAGCCTGCATTAAGCTCAACGTTTTCAAACTCTTGCATAATTCCCCTAAGAACTATAAATGTCTAAGCCACCTTTTACCCCTTTAGAGTTGTTTAGCTGCATACTCCAGTCCCAAAACTTTAGACTTGGCACTTACTATTTAACAGTACGTTTACCAGTAATTTTATTCATTATTAAAACATTCTCTATAGCAATTGCATAATTATATATGGTTGGTTCTTATTTTGTGGGTAAGCAACTGATGTAAAAAAATGTCACTGAGGATTACTTTGGAAATATGAGCCTTAGTTCACTTGCTATTACTGCAGCCAGTAGCTAAAAAAGCTCAAAAACAAATGTTCATTCATTAACTTTTTGATTAGTCCTGCAATGATTAAACCTCAGAGAGACAGCCTTACAAGTTAAAGTACTAATACATCCTTAAATATATGCTGCATGTCACATGATGCATTGTTTTGTCAAACTTCCTGTTTAATGGATGGCACTGGATATACATTCTTAACTGTCCAGTGTTTAATACTATACACCTTGTCCTATGCAAATAGGACAGTAGTAGCTGTGAGGTACTTAACAAACTGTAAATACTGTGAACATGCTCACAGCAGGTACTGTTTTAATCTACATCATTTGCACACAAAGTTTACCAGTGCTGTTCATCACAGGAACCTAAGACACTGAGGGACTCTCATTTTTCTGAGTTAGTTCTGTCTACAAACATTTGAGCTTTTACTAGTAAGCTACGTTCAGTTGCTGTTTATGCAGGGTTGGTAATCAATAGACTGGACCGAACTGTGGGGTGATCAGGGAGATACTACCTGTTCTAATAGAGCTAAACTCTTCCTGGATGTTTATTATTACATATTAACATAATATTGATTTATGTGTTTGTAAAAGGCTCATTGACCTGGAAATTTCTTCTTCATAGTTAGGTGTTTTGCATGTTGTTTACGTTGTGTTCAAATCAGGGCTGAGCTGAAGCCTTTTTACCTGAAATCAGAGCAGAAAGCGCCTGCTAAATACTAACAGAACAGTTAATTATTAACTGAAAACTCTGGGATTCTGCTTTATTGCATGATACTATTTGTCATGAGTGTCAAAACAAGGTTATGTTAGACTAGGCTAGTTGCTTCTGGAGCTGAAGCAGAAAAGAAAATAACTACTCCTCATTCAGTTTGTGACTTGCATCACCGATGCGTACACAGCCACCCGTTGGCTGGGGCGCATTGAACGTGACACTTGATCGAGTGGAGAAATGAGGGTCAATGGTACTTTTTAAGTAAACAGGTTAGACATCTAATTTAAGTTCTAATTTAATACTGAAAAAACATTCTTATACGAATGTACTGGAATTCCTAAAACGTTTTTTGTTTTTTTTTAAGTGGGAATTGTCTTGTGTTTTCATGATCTTATTAGGTCATACTTGGATGAAAGATGATATTTCTCTTAATCTTATGGTGTTGTTTATAACATTATCATTTACAGTAGTGGCCAAAACTAGGCTAACATTTTGAGTACCCAAGAAATATTATTTATCACATAACAATCGCATGTCCCATTCAGAATCTGTATTATGGCATTTTTTAAATGGTCCCTTATTTCCTAATAAATCCTACATATTCCTATGTTTTTTGATTGGTTGTTTTTTATTATGATGATTTTTCATACTTTCTAGCCTTTGTAATGGTTTATCTTTCTTCATTGTTTGTTTGGTCTTTTCTGCTGAAATCAAAACACTCTGAGCTACATTTCCTGTATGAATAGCACTATATAAATACACTCTTATTAAAATCTTATCCTGTTTCTACATTCGTTACATTTTTGATACAGGTGGACGCATCTGAAATCCACCACAAGTGTGATGATATCTGCTTCTCAGACGTCACCCTTTTTTCAAAGGGAAAAGCAGGCCCATCTTTGAAAAAAGTACAATACTTGTAATTCAGATATTTTACAGAGACACTTCTGCAAAAGTACAGTCACAGAGCACAGATGAAAAGACCTTAAGTTTTTAACAAAAAGAGGCTTGTGTATATATCCCTGAATGCTACACACCTCTCTAAGATATTTTCTGTTTATCTTTGTCATACGAGGCATTAGTGTGAGATGTTCAGAACATGCTATCACACGCACACACAGAACATGTTATCACACACACACACAGAACATGTTATCACACACACACACTGTACCCTGACCAAGGATAATGATTCTGAATTGTGAGCTATTGCTATTAGCACAAACACAGAGTTTATCTGTTAATCTGTTTTGCTCTCGTTGTTTTGAAAGCTGTAGTAACAATACTCCCATACGTGCCTAGCTCGTTCATTGATAGATGTGATTATAAAAACACACAGCACTTTTGTGTCGTCCACTTTGTATTTGTACTGCATTTTGAGGATTGCAGAGCTGTATTTTGTAATCCGAATAATAATGTAAGATTGTGAATATTCTGAGGGGGTGGGTGCTTTGAAGAAGGGTAAACACAGTAAACATATACATGGTAAACAGAAGAACCAGAGGATGCCATTAAAAACTCTCACAGCAAAGAAGCAGACAAGGAAATGGGATTAATGGGAGAAATGGGGAGAAGGAACCAAAATCCAATCCATGGAGGCCCCACCTGTGCCTACCTTCAGATGTACACTGACGATTCCTGCAACCTTTACATCGGTATTGCACCTTGGACTAGAACATGTCACAACGACCTAAACGCGTCACCATTTCATTCACCAGGACATGTTTATGTTTTTAAATCATACTAGATTATTTGTAAATTGTTAAAGAAAATCCTTTTCCAAAACTTTTATTATGAAAAAAGTGTTCTATTATTGATATACAATATATGTATCAATGCAAAATAAATCATACTTTAAAAAAGCCCAGTGTGGTTAATAGACAACTGCACTCTTGGCCCCTTGGTTCATTCCCACATCACTGACCCTTGGGAGTTAACTGAGCACCCTGATGCTTATTCTTGAAACCTTGTGTGGCTAATTACCCAGTATGTTTTGAGAACATTTAAGACGATCATTAATTATTAAACAGTCGTTCTTAGGCAAGTGTATGATTAGGTTTCATTTATTAGCTTGGAAAATGTCACAGAGGATTGTTTAGTAATAGGAGTCCCAGCAGAGCAGCATCTGCTACCTGTAGTCATTAGATCAAAGCAGGACGGAAAATAAATGTTTGGTTAATGACTTTGTTCTGTGATTAACCCCCAAAGGAGATAACCTCATCCATCATATTACCACACCATACAGTTACTGGTCTAAAGTTTCTCAGCTTGGTTTTACATGTATCTTCTAGACTGCATGGAACGCTTGTGTGAATACACAGTTGTTTAATGTAGCATCATTTTACATTCACACTATATAAAATGTTATGTAGAAGACAGCATGTGAAATTCATAATGTTGTGTCTGCATTTAAAAGCTAAAGGCACAACAGCTGGATTGACAGGCCAGTAGAAGTAGGAGCCTGGCCAGTCAATTACTGCAAATGTACATACAGTAGAAGTAGGTGACTGGCCAGTTAAAACCTTTGACAAATATGGTTGGTTACATGCAGAGGCCTGCTAAAGATCTTCTGAACAATTTATCTGGAATAAGGACAACAGCTTTTTTATTTAAAAAAAGTCCATTATGAGTTCGTTTGGACCATTATGAGTCGGTTTGGACCAGTAGGAGTCCGTTTGGACCATTATGAGTCGGTTTGGACCAGTATGAGCCGGTTTGGACCAGTATGAGTCCGTTTGGACCATTTTTCCAGGCCATTTTTTCTGTCCTCAACTTCATTTCTCAGTGCAGACCAAACTGGTCCAAGTCTGAGATTAAAATCATCATTGCAAAATGTAGATTTTGTTCTCGGTAATTTAGTTGTGCGTGTGTGCTCATGTGCGAGCGCACGCACACAAGAATACGTGTTTGGGAGGTGTGTCTGGGGTGTGTATGTGGGTGTGTGTATGTGCATGCCTGTGTAAGAGGTGCGGGGTAGGGGCTTATTTGCAAGCACATGTGTGGGGGGAGTAGGTGTGTTTGCACAAGCGTGTGTGTGTGTGTGTGTGTGTGTATGTGTGTGTGCTTATGTGTGTGTGCATGCAGGTGTGTGGGTGGGTGCGTGGGAGGTGTTGGTAGGTGGGTGTGTGTGAGAGAAGCATGTGTGTTACGTGTGTGCCATATGTGTATGTGAACTTAAAACAAAATGTTTTAGCCAAAAGTTTTAGGATAAAAGTTGTAACCAAAGAGAAAGAGCCTCAAACCTGATCCAACAATCCACAGCTAGATGTTATATCAGTTTTTACATTGTATGCACTGCATTACATTGTCTTCCACTGTATTACTTAAATTGTCACTGCCAAAGAATTAAATTGGTTCAAATATACCACAGCACCTTCAGTCCAAGCCTCAATGTCTTTCCACTGTCTTGTTACTGCCAGTTAAGCTCCACGCAGGTCCTTCCAAACAGGTGCTTGCTTTAGCCCTGCAGGTAAATCAAACACAGCAGATCATTGCAGAATTTACTGCTGCCCCAAAATTGGCTCTGAAGAGTTTTTAATCTCTAGGGCTGATTTTATGAAAACCACCTTTTTTTTGGGAGAATGCATAAATGTGATCCATTTAAGCATACTGTGTGTAGGGAGTACCTTTGGATTCAAACACAAATAGATGTATAATGGTCAGCCTATCATTTTAACTTCAGAAGAACCCACTATCTTAATCAGTTAACGAATGTTTGCGTCTTCTAAACATGCTCATGCAGGGCCTTTGTCACAACTGCATGTTCTTTCCTTGTGTCCCTTAGCTAGTAGTAGGAGGAGCTGATATGACATGTAAACAGGCTTAGAAAACAGCCAGACGTGCTCCTTGCAAAAGTTAAAAGGCCAAATGAAAGCATGATTCCCACCTGTGTGGCATGAGCAGATTCCACTCTGTTAACACATCACTGGGCTTTGATAGAGTGGATAGGTAATCTCTCACAATGCATGCAGAAGTGAAAAAACCCCACCTGTTTGCTTTGCATTATTGCAGAAATACCCCCTTTACACTGTTGCTTTGATCTAATAGATGTGCATGATGTCTTGTTTGTTTACTCGTTTATCTTTCACTTCAAACAATGAGCTGCCATTGGGTAGAAAAGGCTTTGTTTCTAGGCACATCTGATATGGATATGGAATAAATTATTCTATTTTATTTATTCTATTTCGTTATAAAGTGACATGAACTGTAATGCTATGTAATAAAATTGACGTGTTAATACCAATCTCTGATAACACTGATTAATATAATCCATCACTAATCAACATACAAACAATATTAATCACCCAATCAGATAAGAATCTACTCAAATGTGAAACTGCAGAAGGGCCTGAGCAGAATTGTATAATACCCATATTTATTACATGAAAAAATAACATGCATCCAGTAACATGCTTCCCAGAATTTCCCTGTCACCTATAAAGGTAAATTATATATGGCTTTTGGATCCTACAAAGTCACACAATTTACAAAAATATTGATACACAAATTGTGCCCAAATTATACATTATATTCTCCAACTGTAGTGTTATATTACCTACTGTTATCATGCTGGCCTGTGTGGTAGAGCAGTGATTCACACAGCGGTGAGGTTTGAGTTGAAATAGCTGGATTGGTTTATGTTCAAGGCACCTACTGCAATGGATTGGTTACAGATTGCATTCAAGGATCAACACAATGACAACTTTATCTCTGACGTTTCTAAAACTCAAGGAATCATTGGACAAATGTACCATTTGTCTTCTTCATATTAACAAAAACGCAAAAAAAACCCAAAAACAGCCAGCAACAGACAACCAAAGATTAAGTCTTTTAAAAAGTTTGATTAACGATAAAATATTTAACGAATAAAAATAACTAAAACAAAAAAGAAAAAAAGTATTCTTTAAAATAGACCTAAGCTTTTAAGAGTTGTGTATATTTACATGAACTATAGTCAGTGAGATCACTTTTTGACATAATCGTTTGCTAATCCATGAGCCTGGATAATGAAAGTGCACAGACTACTGTATCCTGGGACAGCTAGGCAATATGCAGGAATTCTCATTTACAGCTGGGTAACTTCCAAATTTCAAGGGTCAAACAGGATCGTCCCTTACCTCTTATCCTACTCTTGCCCTTTGGCTTAAGGTATTTGCACATATGTTTGTATGTTTTGGGATGAGTGCCGCGCATTGTCCGTTGTTCACGTCTTGTGTTACACTGGCAGAGAATGTTCATCAGCCTTTGTCCTCCATCTGTTTACCAAAAAACACATCTCGTTTGCATCCACCAACCTTTCTGCTGACGCAGAAGGTTGTGCGTCAAACCACGTCTCTCCTTGAACTTAAATCCACGACTTTCTGATTAGAGTTTTTGAGTACACTGGTCAATAAACTACCTGGACAGAGTACAGTCTCGCCTAACCGTATAAATACACGCATGTCAAGCTGTTAAGTTCGCTGAAACACTGAAAATCGAAAGCTTTACAACTTTTTTTGAACACGTCACACAGGGGACAGTTTTTATTTTTATTTCAGATTAGGAAAGTGATACTGGTTTATATTACACACATATACGATACATCTGAGAGTGCGAAGAAGTAGCGAATTCATCTGCAAAAGAGAACCAGGATAAAATGCAAGCTTTCAGACATTGCGGTTGGTGTACGTCTAGGGGCTTTTTTCTGAGCCGGACCGACTTCCTCCTCACCGAAGGAAATATGGCGGCGATTCGTCGCCTAGCTGTATGCTTAAATTTATTCAGGTAAATGTTCACCTGTAATTCTTCAATGGGGCTATTACACATGATGCAGATAATACGTATATAAAGGTTATATAACAAAGTATGCATAATTAACTTGTTATACATTTTCTGCTCAGGGGCACGGCCAGTGCAGTCTGCAACAACAGAAAATCGGTACAGCAGCTCCTTCACGTCCCCGAAGTGACACGGACAGACCTTGTGTCTTTCAGCGTCGGCAGTGCACTGTGCGCTGTTCCTTTTACTCAGGTAGCCTATGTAATTCCAACTTAAATGGAAATCGACCACAAAAACATTAGCAATGGAAGTACAATCAACGTGTTTTCGATTTTTATGTCAGCCTGCAGTTTTTCTATCAGGCAACGTAACTAGACAACCCATGACCGTGTCGTTACGGTGCATATCGGCTAAATATTCAAAATATTTTTTTCTTACAGCAGGCGGAAAATCTCTCCCACGAATCTCTCGTTCGTCGGGCGTCCTGCTTGGTCACAGACAGCGCCAATACGTACCTTTCCCAGACAACTTTGGCCCTCGTGGATGCCCTTACACTCTACACAAAAGTATGTGTTTCTGCTGTACGGTCCGACTCGCTTTATGGCGGAAGAACGAGACTCCCGTGTAGAAAATTCTAATGAACTATGATTTAAAAATATCGATATCTCTTTCAGCAGAGGTGTTTAGTTTATGTGTTTGGTTTGTTCATATAAAGAAATGTCTCACTTGAACTACATGTATTTGTAGTGTGTTTGTCTGTATTTTTAAAAGAGCAAAAGGGGATAGTACATTTAATCCCTTTCTCCCTTCCTCTCTCAGGCTCTACATACTCTCATTGCTCTTCAGAAGCGTTATTTGAATTCGATTGGAAAACTAACGCCTGCTGAAGAAGACAGCATTTGGCAAGTGATCATTGGCCAGCGAGCAGAGGTAATGTCTAGTAGTGGGAGAGAGGGGCATGGGCTGTGGCTTTTAGCCAGGAACGATTGGGGGGGGGGGTGCTCAGTCAAATCACCAAAAATTAAATGCACTTAAATAAAAAGTACTGGACAGTACTAGAAGCAGTCAGACCTTATTTCATTATTTAAGTCATAATCTACCATCAGATGATCTTTTCATACTAAAATATCAAAAGATGTAGGAAATACAAATGCTTTTTTGATGAGTTCCAATATTTTTTACTTTTTTTCTCAGAACTGAACCAAAGTTGCTGATTTATTAGTTTTCATTGATTGGTTAATCCTGTTTCCAGCATAACATGAATTGGTCAATAAAATGTAAATTAAACAAACTCAGGGGAATGTTTAATCAGTTGCTTTAACATTTAATCTGTGCCGGGCACTTTGAGGTATTGGGAAATTTTACTTTGGGATTTTATGTAGTTTTAATGACTTTTGTTATTTGTCTGGATAAGCGTTGAGTAGTCACAGCAAAGCAAAAATGTCTTTTGTTATCTGTTTTTAAACCATGGCTATGAAAGGAAGATTTTGAGTTCCTTTCCATTGTATGTCTAATTAAATACATTAGGACAGAACATTCCTTATTAATGTCGATTGCAATTTCTTTATCAGGTTGCCGACAGGCTTGATGAATGCAAGCGCTTTGAATCGAACTGGAGGAATGCCATCAGCATCAGTGAGTTAGCAGCTGAAGCAGCCTACAGTTCAGGTGGGTGTTTATGAAGTACACGTTCACCCACAAGGCTCTGGGGCAAGACCTCGTCTGTTGTGCTTTCAGTCAGCTGATTCTGTCCTGGTGCTTTTTGCAGGAGCCGATCACGCATCCATTGGGTTAAAGACCAGCCTGCAGGTGGCGCAGTCTAAGGTGGAGGAGATGCGTAGACTCCAAACGGCTGCGGAGAAGAGTCTAGCCGAGACTAAAGCAGACGAGATCCAAAGAATGGCTGAGTATGCCTCCAGCATCAAGCTGAACGACCTGGAGGACATTCCTGAGGCGTACCTCCGTGAAGACTGAGCTCCGGAAACACTTGCCAGGCTTTACGTAGTCTCGTGCAGAGCGTCACAGAGCTGTCTCGCTGTCTGGTGACGGCTCAGAAAACCACAGCTTGGGAAACCAGCGAGTGTGAACTCTCGGAGCCAGTTCTGTGGCACTGGTTTAAATGTAATAAGACAGAAAAGAGTATTTATGGAACATAATTTCAAGCCGGATGTAGGAAGATGTACTTGCAGTCTTTTCTTTCTTTCTGAAGGTTGCTAGTTTGACACTGAGGAAGCGGTACCTTTTGCTTGCCCTAACCCTAAAAATTTAATTAATAATAGTCAAAAAAACAATGCATTCCTTCCTGTCATCTTGTAAAAGGTTTGTTTGTGCTGTCTGAAAAAGCAAGAATATCAAACACACACAAAAATCATGAGGGTGAATCCGTTCATTTTAGTACTTGACTTGTCTGATGCACATAGTTGGTGTTCATAGTATTCTGTGATTGTGCAATAGAAATGTATTGCTGAAAGTTTATATTAACATAAATAAAGCTTATTTTTTTTACTAATGTTTTGTCTGCATTAATGTACTGTACACTATCTGAAATAGTAATCTAAATACACTTAATTAACAGACCTTATTAACATATTATAAGCACCAGATTTAAGAAAAAAATACATTCCAACACACTTTATACTGAACCTTCAATCAGTTGTCAGTAGTTTCAGATGAATTTGCCAGGTATTCTTCCCAGAGGTCCTGATTGTATGCATTTCTCATTATGATAAATCAACCTGTCAAATATGCATCACAACCATCACCACAATAATATTTTTTTTATAAATAAAAATGTTAATAATAATAATACATTCCCACTTATAGTAAAAGTATTCTATGTTAGATTTAGCAGGAATTTGCCTTGCAAAATTAGTTCATTTGCAAAAATGCACATAATATAATAAAATATAATTCCTGTATCATAGATGAACACAATTTAAGTGAATCATTACTTATAAATTCTGATTCTGATTCCTAGAACATAGTTGAGAATAAACTTAGCTATTGTTGTTAGTGTGTTAGCATCAGAATTTCTTCCATGGAGACATTTAAGCACTAATACGAGTTGCTCTGAACAAGAGCATCTGGTAAATGCTGTAAATGTAAAGTACAGTAAGGCTACACTTCACTGGATCTGCAAAAAGGTTTTTTGTGTTGGGGCCTCTCTTAACCTATCAGTGACATTCAGGCACAATCAATCAATTAATCAACTCACATCCATAATGATTTCTTTGAAATTTTGTGAACGTTTGTGCATTCCAACTTGCCAACTGCGGCAATTCTGTAATTATACACCTATAAAAACGCAGCTGTACGATAGACGAAGCATGTTGGGGAATAAGTCTCGTGTGAGTGGAAGTTCAAGGCAGGATTTCAAGCGCCTGGAGAGAGTCTCAAGTTCACCAGCAGATGGCGACCCCATACCACTTATTTTTGCGAGTTCGTTATTGTTGAGTTTCGGTGTCTTTTTTAAAGTAAAGTATGTTATTTTGTGAGAGTGGAAATAATGCATTTTCAGAGTGTAGCAGGAGCGGAACCAGTATTTCCCCGAAGGAGTGGAAAGTCTGGCTTGTTTTTCTCTGATTTTCTTTCCTTGGACTGTATGTTAAGACTAGCTATAAATTACCTTCTCCATAACAATTACTGTCGCCCATTTCGTTGAAATAGAACAGATTCAGCAATATTGATCTCGTTAGTTTCTATATAGAATATATTCTTATTGCACTGCAGGTTAAGATAAATTTAAGTACTGAATAAAAAAATATACTTCATTGTACTGGTGAACGAACGAGCACATGCGCGCGCGCGATCACATACATATACACACACACACACACACACACACACACACACACACACACATATATATATATATATATATATATATATATATATAT
>JAOXYF010000013.1:15813034-15829906 GCA_028565775.1 Sternarchorhynchus goeldii
GGGGGGGGTCGTGGGTGGGGGCGAGTGCCACGCGCTGGGCAGAGGACGGTGGGAAGCGTGTGGTATCTTTGGCTGGGTGCATCATCCAGGCATGCCAAGAACTCGAGCAGGCTGGTGTTACTGCAGCGGGCACCACGCCGGGGTCACTCCGCCTGCTGCCGTTAATCTTTGTCCTCGGCGAAGAAGAGACGTCCGTGCAGTGTGTGTTTGTGACGCGCGCGTGCGTGTGTGTGTGTGTGTGTGTGTGTGCGGGGAAGGTCAGTGGTGGTGTGCTGTGGACTGGGAGAAGGACAGGTGTCAGCTGCTCGAACTGCTCAGGGGAGAAGGTCTCATGAGCTCTGCTGCGCTGATGAAGACAGTCTGCCTTAAGGGCAGGCGACAGAATGCTTTAATTGGACATGCATTGTTACCAGCGATTATCAGGGCAAATTACACCACATATGAGTGACGGTAGTAAACTAAAGTTGGCACGGAAAAGTCAAAGCCCTCACAGAAAGCAAACGGCTGGAATGGCCTGTCGTTGTTTTTACAAACCACCTATAATGGGCTGTTTGTTCCTTCCCTCTGTGGGAGTCAGAGTGGTGATTTGTATCAGAGAAATGAATGGTTGTTGTACCACTGTTCTTATGGGCATGGCTGGTTTCAGAAGTGTTGATTCATTTTCTTGTTTTTGTTTTTCGCATGCCTTCCTATGTCCTGGTTTCCTGGAATTTAGAAGGAGTGTCGCAAAAGTGGCAAATGCCTCTGCTCTTTCTGCTGGAAAAAAACCCCCCATAATTAACGCATCAGGTCTGGAAGTTTCCGGGCTCTGACCAGCCCCACTCTGTTCTGTGCCGGTGGAGGAATCAGTACTGTACACCTCTCTGTTTGTCCCCTCACCCTAAGGGGAGAGTGAAGAGAAACACTCTTTGGTCTGACACCAATCCTCCTTATGTGTGTGTGTGTGCATGCACGTGTGTGTGTGTGTGTTTGTGTGTTGTTCACGTTTGCGTGTATGTGGGTGCATGTGTGCATGTGCGTACGTATGTGTGTGCGTGCGCACGCATGTGTGTGTGTGTGTGTGTGTGTGTGTGTATTTTTCCTACTTGCAATTACAGAGTGTGTGAGGGAGAGCTTCAGCGCCCCGTATGTTTGAGGTGTAACGGCCTTTACTGCTCACAGCTGCTTGCCAAGTCCACAGAACACATCAGCTGTGAGGATCAGTGTGAGCTGTGAGCAGGGCCAGAAAAAGCCAGAGCCATCCGTCTAAATGTCTACAAGCAACTTTTATGAGTGTTTTGATAAAACGGTGCGTTTCGTTTGTAGCGTTCAAAGTTTGCTGAATGGAAAGAAGCACAGTCACATGATCCCACCTAACTGCTGCTGAATGTGGTCGTCATGACGCACTGAAGTGACTTTATATTTGGACCGAACAGTTTTGGTCTGACAGTGAGTTTTGCAAAACTCTCAATCTACAGTCTGTAATTTATTTCCATCTTTTTTTAGTTCTGTTTGTTTAGTGCACATGGATTTTTTCCCCCCCCTTTTTTTAAGAGCGGAATTGTATCCTGCAAGTTTTAGCCTTCGGTGTATTGTTGTTATGGAAACCTCTGTCAGTTTCATCAATTTTCATTGGTCGTAAGAGACTAAAACTACCGGTCACTGGAAGAGACGTAACTTAAAAAAGACATACAGCAATAAAAATAGGCAAAATGGTTTTGCCCAACTAAAACACGGATCATTTGTTTTGTGAATCAGTTTCCTGGATTTGGGTCTGATCATCTTGTGCTTTTTGTCTGATCTACCGGTTCATCTCCTTTTTGTGTTTGCTCTCCATCAATATCCTCCACCTTTATTCAATTACTCTGCCCAAACTGCCGGCGCTACACACAATCGTGCTGACATGTTTCCTGAAATTACCTCCAGCGTGCACAAACAAGCAGTGGAAGATTAGAGGTCCCTCTATAAAACAAAGGAAAAAAACAACATCCAAGCAGCAGTGAATCTTTAATCTTATTCCAGAACTTTCTAATTCGAGGTGCTCAGACAGAGAGAGGGTCAGACAGTGAGGGCGCCCCACGGTGAGCCAGCGGGACGTGTGTGTGTGTGTGTGTGTGTGTGCTGCTCGTTAGGAGTGTGTGGCACAGCAGCCTGGCGCTGGGGCCCTCCTGTGTGCGGCGTAATTACCCCACACAGGAGGGAAGCAAAAAGCCTCGGTTACCTGCCTTAGCAGATCTCCGCTCAAATCGCTTCATTCGTGACCTTCCCAGATTTCCCACGAGGGACGTCATGTCAGTGAGACCAAACGAAGCTCTGAGTTTTAGTGCAAGCGTGGACAGTTTGTTTAGATCAGTGTGAGAGGATGCTGGGTCAGGACGGCGTTATAATGCGTGAGGTGTATCTTATGTCCTCAGCCAGGGGGGAGGAGGAGGATTCAGGGAAAAAAGGGGTTCAGCATGTATCACGCTTATAGCTTAAGAATCTAAAATATAAAATCATTGTTGTGTCAGCAATTTGCAAGTGAAAACATCCAAGTTGCACACATTACTAAAATAATATCCCTGCATAATTGACCATTTGCCATCTTCTCTGGAAGTACTCTTCTTAATCAACCGTCTTTGCAGTGAGCTGTGTGGGTTTTTTACTGGGATTCTGGTTTTGTGTGCAGGGGTGTGCAGTAACAAGGTACTGGTGCCCGAGCGTGTCAGCGTGATGCTGGGGAGGAACGCCACCCTGGGCTGCCGCGTGGACGTGGGTACCAACCTCAGCCTGACCCAGAGCTCCTGGGAGCGTTTCTCCCCGACTGGCATGGTCACCCTGGCCGTCTTCAACCCGCAGTTCGGCACCTCCGTGGCCGAGGAGTACCAGAGACGGGTGCGCTTCCTCAACCCTTCCGTGGAAGACGCCTCCATAGTGCTGGTGGGAGTGGACTTCTCAGATGTGGGCTCCTACACCTGCAAAGTGGTCACCTTCCCGCTTGGCAACACGCAGGCCTCCACCATCGTGGACATCATGGGTATGTAGAAGCATCGTATAGCATCACTTAGCGTTTAGGAGCTAGCTTTTTCCTCACGCATGTGAACAGATATCCTCACGTCTTTGTTTCCCAGTACAGTAGGACACTCCCCAGTCTTATTCCTGCGCCTACTTCTCCTTCGGCCGTGTAGATGGAGGGGGTGGAGCGAGCGCTCCTGCCACCCCTCTCCTCCAGACGCAGCCAGCACACAGCGCTGCTGAGACTCGAACCTGGATCCACGCTGTTGAAGACACACGTGAATGCAGAACTTTTAGCCAGCAGAGGTGAAGGAAGAGGAATGTGGTAGAGCAGCCCAGGCCTGGGGCCTGAATCACTCCCTTCCTGAATGGCTGATTAGTTTATGAAGCAGAAAGGAAGGAGACTGTCCGGACGCCGTCACACATGCCCTCTTGTCTGACTGAGAGACTCTGTAATGCCTAATGAATGATTCATTAAGGGCCGTCTGACGTTGGGCTGTAATGGTTGGGTTTGCCTTGCAGTTTCTTTCCAGGGGTTCAGACAGATCTTATCCTGTTATTGTTGCATTTGTAAGTTCACAGTGAACTATAAAGAAACAAAAAAAAATCTTAGTGTGGGTTATCTTACTTTTAGATGATGCTCATTAATAGTAGTTCAGTGAGAATTGTCTGTATTGACATCTACAGCTAAATATTAGGCAGCAGGTCTGTCAGGTTAAATACCTCTGCATTTGACTGCACTTCATTCTTACATTAAATCAGGTAAAAGAGAAAACCTAAACCTTATGGCATGGCCTTATCCCCTGGTCTGCGCGCTTCACCGTGGTAACGCCGGGCGCCCGTCTCCCACGGAGATGCGCCGTCTGAACCACCATCTGTTTCCCTGCCGCATGTTAAAGACCACTCTGTGCTTCGATTAGTCAGCAAACTCCGAAAGTGAGATTTATATTCATCACAGGTAAAACGCTAGAAGTTGCATCCCTAATGTTTTGCGAGAAACATCCAGAGACGAAATCCGTAGGATTTTGTATTGGTTTATTGTGCTTTTATGACCATTTCTTGTTACACCTCCAGCTAGCTACAAAAAAAAACCAAACAGTTGCAGTGAATGAACAAACAAGTACTGGAATGTGCTATTCTTGTAGATTGTAATTAGTGCACAAGAAGAAACAGCCTGCATAGCAGCCCTAATTTTCACAATAAAAACATGTTCTTATTGGTAGTGTGTAGCTGCCTTGCTAAACTGTTTGACAACCGTCATGAACATGAGTAATAGTCTCCTTGTTTTATGTGTTAGACATAAAGCAAGACATTTTGGAGAGTAAGACATGATAAAAAACAGTTTCTTTAATAAAATAAACAGAGTAGACTGTTTCAGAATTTCAATAATAATAAGGATGACTCATTTTATATTTTGAGAACTTTCAGAAGAATTCAACCAGTCCTTTTGAACCACAGCAGCCTGAAGTAAAATGACTTTGGCGTACAGAGACGGCTGTTGCCCGTGATTCCATGGAGGAATTTCTCCAAAGATTTTACTAACGAAGCCCATCAGATGGGACGCACGTGCCAGGCTGAGGGGCGAGCGTTCCTCTCTGTCTTTTAAACAGACACCACGACATTTATGAATGAGTCCTAGCCCAAGGGCTCTCTTCTGGAGTATGCTACGGCCTGGGGAAGAGCCCAGTTTTGCTCTCTGTTTGCACTGCTGATGGGAAATCATTATCCCAGTCCTCACCATCCCACAGCCAAAGTCTACACACGCTCTCACACACAGACCACACACACACTGTCAAATTCAACAGCTTTACTCCATTTGTCCATTCAGAGGCAGGGATGGTACAGGGTGGAGGTGGGGATGATCACAAGGCTGGTTTAGGGTGGAGAGGCAGCAATGCTCATGAGGATGGTAGGGGTGGAGGTGTGAATGCCCGAGGCTGGTACAGGGCAGAGAGTTGAGAATTGCATCCGTTGACTATATTTGGTCCAGAGGCCCTCGGGTCTGCTGTGGTTTGGCCTGACCCCAGACCTGCGGGACTGAGACAGGTGCGTGGGCCAGACGGCCTCGTCTGCTGGAGCGGGGCGACATTCCTGAGCCACATGGACAAGCTGCCGTAGGAAGCAGCACAGCTGCGTGAGCTGTCAGCACAGAGGAAGCGTGGAGGAAGGGTGGAGGAGGCCTGATGGAGAATCCATCATGTTTAGCACTGCATTTGTGAATTCACAGGATGCTTAACAACCTGACACTGGAAACGCAGCCTCTAACAGGTTTTTAATGAATTGAATTTTAGTAGAAGGAAGAATGTCAATTTAATCAGGCTTGAAGATGACTACAGCAGTAATATATAACTGTATAACTGTATAACATAACTGTATTTGATGGTTTAGGACTGACTATATCAGTATATTTGATTGTAATTGTGGTTTACTAAAGCATTATATTTTTAACTTCATTGCTTTAATTTGACCTATGACCATTTTCTGCCTTGGTCAGCACATGTTAGTGCTTTCATAACAGACAGTACTCCACTGCTGAATCTTCAGGTTCACTATCAGTTACTCTGAACCAGTATGAATCACTCCGAATGAGTGTGCATCACTCTGAGTCAGCATGAATCACCCTGAATGAGTGTGCATCACTCTGAGTCAGCATGAATCACCCTGAATGAGTGTGCATCACTCTGAGTCAGCACGAATCAGCACCCGAATCAGTGTGCATCACTCAGCATGAATCACCCAGAATCAGTAATTGCAGACACCCAGTCTCCTAACAAAAACCTGGCACAGAAAACACTCCTCTCACTTTTAAAAAGTTGTTACCCCACAGGTGCAGTGGCTTTAACTGTTCAGAGAACAGGTATCACCCTCATTACCCCACTCGTGCAGTGGTTCTAACTGTTCAGAATTATTTTCATGCCTTTTTACTTTACAAACGCAGAAGCCGTTTCACGAACCGAAGCCTTTTAAAATGCATTCAGTGTAGTCTTCCTCCAAAACATTAACCTTCTCATGAGCTAACATAATAGCCGATAGCTAGCGTCATGAATGGAGGTCTGTGCAGTCTGGGTAATCGATCAGTTCCTCATGCCATTAGCGCACTCTGTGCCAGGCCTGCTCTTCCTGCTACCATACCTGACTTTGTTTTATAATGCCTATTACCTATTCATTTTCTTGTACAATGGGTCAATATCAGTAACTCATTTTATAATGGAAAAAAATCCTTTCTCTCCTTGACATTTTGACCAGAATCTTTCCCAAACACATACTTTCTCTTTCTCCCTGTTTCCCTCCCCCTCTCTCTCTCCCTCCCTCCCTGCTCCTCTCTCCACTCAGTCGAGCCGAAGGTCTACGTGTCGGCGGGTGCTGCTGCATTGGTGGATGGGGATCCAGCCGTCGTCGTGGCGACATGCACAGCCGAGAGGGCCCGCCCGCCAGCCCAGGTGTCCTGGGAGTCGCAGCTGCTGGGCCGCTCTGAAGTTCTGACCCAGGAGGGGCCCAACGGCACCACCACCACGCAGGTGCGGTACGTGTGGGCCCCCAGCAGAGAGGGTGCCGGCCAGACCCTCACCTGCGTGGTGCACCACCCGGCCCTGGGCATGGAGCTCCGCGTTCCCTACGTCCTGGACGTGCAGTGTGAGTTGCCGTGACCTGCTCTCCCTTCTCATGACCTTGTGGCTCAGGACATGAGGTTTCAGTACCTGTGCAGGTTTTGCGCAGCTACTCTGAATTATATTAATTCTCATCTCATGCAAGTCTGTCATCACTCAAGCCTGCATTTGCTCTGATGGAATATCTGGCTGCTTCATCCCTAATTCCTTTGTATCACTAGAAAGTGGTCATCCGAGAAGGAGCTGGTTTTAAAGGAAGTGATTATTTATAACCAAAACCTGTTCACAAGCTGAACTACTGCACTCTTGCGCCCATAAAACTGTTTAGTAGTCATTATGGTCTTCGTTGTGCACTTCCTTTGGCACTAGAGTTCTTGGCTGCTGTCTGTTTGGACCGAGTGCTGCTTAAGGGAGATGGTTTATGAAATATTGATCAGAGCCTAGCCTAGAAAGGCTAGCAGCCCACGACGTTGAGGCTAACATGCAGTGAAAGAGTATTTAGTGGTCAGTAAATCCTTTCCTGCGTATTGTGAATAGAAGACTACCTTACCAAAAGCACTGGGCAGCAAGCTAAATTGCGCTGATTGCTTATTAGTGTTCTGAAGGACACAGGAAAGGCTTTGTGTGTGTGTGTGTGTGTGTGTGTGTGTGTGTGTGTGTGTGTGTGTGTGTGTGTGTGTGTGTGTGTGTGTGTGTAAAAATGCAGAGGAAGAAACTATACAAGGATATTTACACACCGGTAAATGTCTCAAGATAAAGAGTTACTGGATGTTTATAAAGGGCTGATGGTTGGATGAGTGCTGTTTAGGAAGAATGCCAGTATAATTTCAAAACTACGCTTACAACTCCAAACCTACAGTTATCATTCAAAAACTACACTTACAATTCCAACAGTTATCGTTCAAAAACTACAATTACAACTCCAAATCTACAGTTATCACAGCAGCCCCATGAACATTGCATGTTTATTAAGAGGTGTGTTGGCATACACATTTCACAGCAGTTCGACACACTGGCAGAATCGCAGCGGCGTTTCCGCAGGGTTGAGTGTGGTTCGCCACCCGAACACATCCAGCCCACTTGCCGATCACTGACTACTGGCTGAAAGATGGCTAACGCAAAATCGTACGAGGAAAATTATAAGAGGCGTCAGTTGTTTCACTGGAAAAAGCTAGAGCGGCCTTGTCTTGAAGAACAGGAAGATTGAAGGAAGAGGAAAGTTTGGCATTGCCAAACGTCATCGTTCAGTTAAAGGGACGCATGACTGTTTTACCAACGTCAGCAACTGTAGAAGCCCATGGGTGTTCAGTCTTGCAATGACATTATGCGTATAGTGTGTACATGTGTTTCACTTCCTTGGGTAGGGAAATATTTTGTATGCAAGAGAGTGACTGTTTCCTAGTTTAAGCTTGTCCTGTGGGTATAGCTCCATAATATATTAATTTTAAATCTCTGTTACAGTATAGCCACTTGGTGATACTGATCCTGAAGAAGTCTGCAGTATGGATTGTGTAACTTAGAGCTTCGGTGCTGAAGGGCACATTGAAACATTCCCTTCAGAATGAATGAATGAATGATTAATTGATTTTTCTTGACATTATGTGTTCCAGATGCTCCAGATGTCCTGGTGGTAGGCCAGCGCGAGGTCTGGTATGTGGGACAAGTGAATGCGAAGCTGGACTGCAGAGCTCATGCCAGTCCTCCTCCTCACGCTTTCTACTGGACGAGGTGAGTGCAGTCACTCCACACAGCTGTTTGGCAAGAGGCGCATGACCGTGTGCACCAGCCAAGCAGACTCGGGCTTTATGTGTTTGTCCCATGCGAGTTTTATTTACCTCAGTGGCCTTTCCTAGGACAGGATTTAAAACTTTTCACGAAACGAGCTTCCTGTAAAAACCCGGGAACCTTTTGTCTTCGTAGGCTAGGAGTGCGGATGCCGGCAGGGGTCGTCGTGACGAATGGAACGTTGATCTTCGCTCGGCCTTTGCAGAGGAACGATTCCGGAACTTATAGGTGTGACGTTCGGAATACCGTGGGACTGCGTTCCCAGGAAGTTGATATCAGGATCCTGGGTGAGCTGACATTCCTTTTCGCTCCTTTTAAATCAACCGGCAGAAGCAGGGCTGCGTGTTTCCGAGTGAAATCAACATAAGACTGATGGACCTCTGATTAAAACGATTGTGGAATTTTACGTTTCATAAACATCGTTTGGGTTCTCACACATGGTTTGTAATGATAAACTTGTTGGAAAGCCAGTTTCAGTCAGTTTCGTTGTCTCAGCCAAGTCCATGGTGTTGGAAGGACGTTCTGTACCCAGAGGGTGGGCTGGTGATGGCCTGCAGCACAGAACCCAACACCATCCTTAAGTAACCCAGCTCTTTCTCTTCTGTCAGGTTCCCACCAGCAGGTTTCTCTCTGCTTTCTCAATATCTTTTTACAAAAACTAGAAGCTTCACCAGAGCGAAGAACACTTTGGAGGTTAGGTTCAGTGCCACAATGTCAGCAGAGTTTATTTTCTTTTAATCTTGTCCTCTTTTGAGACTCGTCCTCCCCAGCTGTGTGACCAGAGAATTTGAGGTTTGTCCAGCCCCTTCTCTGAACCTGAGAATAAATTACACATCAGTTTGGTTCGTTTCTGTCAGCATGCAAGGCTACAACTAGATTGACGTGGTGATGCAGGTACTTTCTTTCCTCTCTGCATGACCTTCTCAGGCTGTCTGTTACTTAAGAACACTTTCAAGAAACCCTCAACAAAGGGGAAAAAAAACTGACAAAGTCCTCAGCTCTGTTTACCAAGCTGGATAAATATTCTCCAGAGTCTCACACTCTCGGGTGTTTTTTTTCTTTGCTCTACATGGAGTGAACATGCTGTTCTATAGGCATGCTGGTATTCTGCTTATTCTATGTTGTTTGTTGTCATCCTTGTTCACAGTGCTTCAGTCCATGTTTAAGGTTTAGAGCGACAGCCGTTGTAAACTCCATCAGGCAGTGGCCAGACTGGAGAGGCGTGTGGATGTCCCTGTTTAGCACTCAGTGGACAGTGTGCATGAGGAATTGGCACACTGTTGCCTCCTGCTGGTGAAGAGTAGATACAGCTCGTCCCTGGTGTGTCGGGTTGGTGTGTCCCTTGCCATAAACACGCCTCTCTGACACTTGAAGGGGTCAAGCTGTGTCTATTTTACTGGCTGAAACTGCTGCAGATCAATTTTGCGCTGACTTATTCAGTACCTCCCAGCCCAAAGAAAGAATCACCATTCTTCCTAGGTCAATAAGATGGTGCATAAATTCAGAGTGAAGCTGCTGAATACTGGGAGAAAGAAGCTTCTGAAGCTTCTCCCTCTCCATTTCCTGTTCCTGTTTCACTGAAACACTCCCCACTCCACTGCGATAGATCCTCACAGCCCACCTCCTCCTGCCGTGCTCGCCTGTTCTCTAACGTCACTGCATCCCCTGGAACGGAAGCAGACCTTCCTGTGCCTACAGAAGCACGGGGAAAAACCCACAGCCCAAGTCCTACAAGCTTCTGCCCCCTCCTGCTGTTCCACCCTCCTCACCTCAACCACCATCCAGCTCACTGACTGCACTCCCAAATGCAGTATTTTTGATCGTTTTGTTTGATTGCTCCCACCCTAATCGTTCTTGTTCTCTGGTTTCCTGATCAATGATCAAGCAAACTAGATGGAGCCATTGTATTCTATGATGGGTCAAGTTAACTAATGACTGTGTAAAGCAAATGTGGCATTAAAGTAGACAGAAGACTCACTGCATTTCCTTGCATCATACTTTTCTTCTTTTTAGAGTTGCAGGAATTGTGTGAAGCCGGGATATTTAATGTCAGCTGATGTGTGAACAGTGCCAGGGCTACATTTCAGTCTTTTATGGTCTGTCTCTCTCTTTCACCTTCCCTCACCCTCTCTGTTGATTGTAATGCTCCTCTCTGTCCACTCTTCTGACCAGAGCCTCCACCCACCACTGCCGTCCCCACCACCCGTGAGCGCCTCACTGTCGGCTCCTCCAGCACATCCCCAGCCAGACACCACGCCCACTTCACCTCCCCGACGTTGGCCTCTCCTCCGACCAGCGTTGTGGGCGGGGCTGTGGGCGGAGCTGTGGGCGGGATCCTGCTCCTAGCACTGCTGCTGGGATCCGGAGCGCTGTGCTACATTCGGCGGCGGCGAACGTTCCGCGGCGACTATTACACCAAGCAGTATACGGGCCCCTGCGACATGCAGAAAGAGTCGCAGCTGGACGAGCTCCAGCCCCACGAGCTTCACGACGTGTTTGGCGAAGACTCGGGAAACGGCAGCCAGGACCTGAAACCCAAACCCGACGAAGACGTCATCTACCCCGATTACACCAAAGACCAGGGCGGGTGGAGCGACAGCCTCCAGCGGGCGTGCACTTATTATCCCGACCACCAGAGCCGCCACAACGTTAACCCGAGCGGGCCTCCTGTCCTCGGCCCCACTCTGAACAATGGCGCCCCCTATATCCAGGATAGCTGCTACGATAACTGTACAGATTGCGACTATGTGTCTCACACAGATGGATCTGTTATCTCTCGCAGGGAATGGTATGTGTGAAAGAAGGAGACAGAAGCATTGCTACTTGAAGGCAGTAATTTAAAAGCATATAAAGAGTACAGTATTACCAAACTGACAAGAAAAGAAAGACTGTATGTCCTGAATATTAAAGGCTATGTTATTTCTTAGCCTTCACGATTGAGGAACATTTTGAAAGACGTCTTTAGCGTGTTGCTAATACACATTATATGCCTGCGTTATTTTGTATTTCTGACGTAAAAGGGAGAGGTCCACATTGCTCAAGATCACAGGGTAGCCCATGCAATGAAAACAAGTTAAAATTAAAAATGAAGCTCCTCCGTATGTGTGTGTGTTCATGCCAGACACCACACTGCATGTGACGTTGAAGTTCCACACCAGGTGAAATGTATTCCCAGCTGTTTCCATGTTGCCACTTCAACCCATTAGTGGTCACTGAGATTTCTCTGGTATATATATTCTTGGTAAGATAGAGCAGTTTCCTTGATGTTGCTTTGAAAACTAGTTGCAGTTAACTAGTCCATATCCATGTAAGAGTATAGCTTCACTCCACATCATTTCAACTGTTATATTTTTGAGCTCTGCAGACCCTAATATGGAGCCTCAGCACAGCAAAAGAAGGAGTGAAATATTAATTTCCACTGGACTGTTAAACACAATGGAAACGTTTATTTTTTTTAGTGTGTTACATAAGAATTTTTTGAATTATTATGTTGGATCTAAAGTGAAATCTAGTGAGATGCCAGATTTATTTGCTGAAGTAGTTGTCAGTTTATACAAATATCAACCGTTATGGCTTTAAAGTTTTAATAGAAGACAAGTCTGCTGCATGAAGTATAAACGTCATACTCAAGTAAATAAGTTCAGCATCCACACTACATGCTGTTTTAGGTTCAACATATACCTCTGAATACTTTTTTTTTTAATGCTGTATTGCGTAAATTGAACTGGACAGTTAAAGTCTTACTGTCAGCAGCAATAAACGTTTGGTGTGTTGAGCTCTGGGTTAAGAGGACCCCTCCTGTAGCAGATCATAAAGACCACTGCGGCTGGACGAGTTGGGCTGTGTATGGAGATTGCAGCTTTTCACTCTGTTTGATTTGGATCCTTTTTTTCCCCCCTCTTCTCCACCCTGTCTGTCTTTATGCTGGAAGGATCATGTTTCCCAGAAAGCACCACTTCTTAAGCACACCCAGAATGCACCACTTCTTAAGCAGCTGTTGCATGTGCCACCCAGACACCAAAAGCAGCGCCTGCCTTAGAGACGCAGCTTATTAATTAGGGTCCCCCGCCCTGAACCACCCTCAATCACCCAGAACCACCCTGAACCCCCTCCGAACCACCCCAAACTGCCCTGAACTGTCCTGAATCACCCTGAACCCCCTCCAGACTGCCCTGAACCATCCGGAATCACCCCAAACCACCTTGAACCAGGCTGAACTGCCCCAAATCTAACGACTTTCAGAACATGGACAGTGAGCTGGGCAGATGTTTGCAATTGCTCACACCCTATATCATGTATATGTGAGTAACTAAAATATCTGGTACATATCTAGCTATCCAGGGGAGAGGGGAACCATTTTAACACACCATTTCTGTTACAATATTGTCATTTTGGGGTTATTTCAATTTCTCTATGTAGCTTTTTTTTTTCTAAAAGCACACCATACAGGTAAACACCATACAGGAAGAATGTCATTCACTGTTTGAGAGTTCACCTAAGTTTGTCAAAAACAGAAGCATGCCAAAAGATGTTTTTGCTAGACTTTTGTTTCACTTAATTTAAGCTTTATGCTGAAAGAACAAAGATTATTTATATTTTTGTTATTTGGTCACATCCAGGAGCAAAAGTGTTGGATTAGTGCCTTGGATAACAAAAAACATACATGTTAAGGTATGGTGGGTTTTGGGTGCTGTGTGTAGTTTGCTGAGCGTTTGCAATGTTAAACTCTCACTGGATATTTTGTACAGTTGTACTGTGAAGTACGAGGTTGTAGTAAATATTCTTGTATGTAAATATCCTGGCTGGGATTTATGTGTCGTTGGAATAAATTGTATTTTTCTATGAAGTCCTAAAAACTTGCTGAGAGGGTGTGAGCCTTGTATTCATGATTTTCTTTTTTCTTTCCTTTTGCTAAGTTTTTTACATTGAGTGATTATTTTGTACATATTCGAAATATGCTAATGACCGACATCTCATGAATCATTGTGAGAATGCAGAACAGATCCACGCTGGTTTAAGATACCTTCTGTTTCTAATAAAAGTGTATTCTTTAAATGTGTAAGAGTGTTGGTGACTTCACAACCAAGATGCATCCTGCTACTGAAAAGGGTTTTAATAATAAAGCAGACATTTCTTATCAAATTACATATTACATACACATAGAAGGTAATAAAACGCATTCCTTTGTCATGCCAGTAATTACAGCAAAATGCAAAAAATTTTAAAAAGTTACAGTATAGCAGTTGCAAGCCACTATATACAATCCTGCCTTCAATAAAGAACCAGCTTACAACTCCTGCAAGGATGCAGAGTATTTAAGTCATTTAAATATTACAGTATTCTTTAACTCATTTAAATATTACAGTATTCTTTAACTCATTTGAATATTCTGAGCACTAAACCCTGAGGTAGTACTGAGAGCTCTGTTCAGAAAAACCCAAACGCTAAACTTTGAAACTCAAAACATTTTTTTCATGCTTTGTAACAAATGTGTCATAAATGGTGGCTGTTCCTGTGGATGACGAAACCATGGTAACAATCAGTAGTAAAGTGTGATTAAACACACTTGCCTTTATTACATGAAGAAAGCATGTAATGTTCCTACTTAATGACTGTAAAGAAAGAAAACCAGAGTGGATGTATAACTGCTTGAGACAAATCTGTTTGTCCAGAGTGTTACAGGGCCACTAAACTCAGACGTGTGTCTTTAAGGTGTGGTTGCTCTCCTGCTCTCTGCCCTATCCACTCCATCTGCTCCCTCTCCACCCTGCCCACTCAAAGCCGAAAGGAACTCCTCACTCCTCGCACCTGCATGTCCCTGTCCGTTCAGGCCACCCACATTTGCCTTCCATTAAGCCCTGGTCAGCACCTACTCAATCACTGGCTGATTGTCAGTGCTGAAGAGAGATCGATCCCATCAGCACCACCCTGCTGTGGAACATGCTGCCTTTTCTTCTACGTATTGACACGTCGTCCAGAACCACCTAGTGAGGAATGAGTTCCTGCTTTTGATGTTTAAAGTGATATTTGTGTAATGGGGCTTTCAAAGAAGCTTCAGCCTTCTTTAAAAAACGTTTTTATGGTTGTTTTGGTGGAAAATAGATTAATCCTCTTGGCATTGGTAGTACTGATTGTGGATCTGTAAATAAATTTTACTATAAAGGCATTCATGTGACGCTACTCTATACTTTATATAGTTGTACATATATTAATGTGATACTCTACTGCAGTTTTCAGTATATTGTGCAAATAGGAGAAAACTGCTAAATCATCTTTAACTTCTAAAATAAGTGTCCCAACCATGTTTTCACTGTGGATGTGGCATGATATCATGTGTAACACATCACTGTGGACAGGGACATGAGGCCCTAGGAAATGCACCACTGTTCATGTGCTGGCATATCCACAGTGTTAACCCACAGGCCCATCTGTCATTGGCCTGGCTGGGAGTGCGTATCTTTTTACACCCAGGATCGAGTTCCTTTCTCTGTTTGAGAGATAATCTGTAGCCTGTCACACACTTTTGGTCCAGTTTGTTTTTTCACGGCAAATGTGTCAGCAAGTGTGTTTAGTGACTGTGACTCCCAACATTTTTGACTCAGGCTACTGTGGGCTCTTCGACAACACTGCCCCCCCCCAGGCCACTCTGAAAGTCTTGTGCTCATGAGAGTTCTGTGTGAACCTCTTTGCTAAATCTACTGCAGGTGCGATATAATGAACTTTGTTTAGACGTGTACAGTGTGATTCATGTTTTCTCTGTTCCTAAATCAGGACTCCTGAGGAGTTCAGTTGCTAGGAAAAAATGAAAGGAAAAAGTTTATGGTGTAGGCCACCGCAGTATTCTGTTCAACTGAGAAATAAAAACCAAGCGAAAGATCAGACCTATTATTTGCTAATGAACATAAACCAAACAGCAGGGGTCAAACATCAGAGTCCACGCAGACCAGGCAAAGCTGGGATGCAGTCTGAGCTCACAGGGTTAGAAATAATGCAATGTAGCAGCGCTGCTGATGGAAAATGCCTCGTCATCCTGCATCAGAGGCATCAGAGAGGGGATACGGCATCGTGGCCTGACCCTTATGGCTCAGTCCCAGCAGGTCTGGACTAGCTGTGTGCAGAAGGACCCCATACTAAGATTAGTGCTGGTGTCAGTGTTGCAGATCTGCTCTAGACTCTGATCTCTGGACTCTAGGCTCTGGACTCTGCTCTAGACTCTGAACTCTAGACTCTAGACTCTGGATTCTGAACTCTGCTGTAGACTATGGACTTTGGGCCCTGCTCTGGACTCTGGACTCTATACTCTGGACTCTGATCTGGACACTGGGCGAGATGCACTACACCATCCACCTCCCAGCTTACACCACTATTTACATAACAAACACTTCCAGCTTAGGGTTGGTTTACTGGTTTACTGTGTGAAGGAGACAGAGTTCAGACTCCTCGACACACCTGTCTGTAGCTAATGAACTGATCAACTGGGTTGGTTAGTAACACTTTACTAACACTTCACCTTTATCTTTCTACCATCAAGGTTTCTATGGACTTTCTTATGTCTTTGCAGCACTTTTTCTTTTCATGCTTCTTTGCCAGCTCTTGCGAGTCACAGTCACTGTTGTAGGTCTCTCCCCTGTTGTAGGTCTCTCCCCTGTTGTGCAAAGTCCCTCGAGTTGGAGGGAGCGTGAGAGTTTGCACACGTCCCGGTGACAGGCTTCCCTCTGAGCTCTACGACCAGAGCCGTAAACACACCAGCTACTCAGGAGCCAGATGGTCGCTCAGAAATTAGCCCGAGAACACGCAGGGTGGTTCAGAAGAGAAGGGGCACGTCTGAAAGAACCAGGGCATACTGACTGTTTTCCAGCTGAGCAGTTTCATTTGGGGGAAAAAAAGACTCAGTGAAGGGACAGCCACAGAAGTTTCTTTGTGTTTTGAGCTCTGGCAGCCAGCAGGACAATGGAAGGGTTTCACCAGTGCACTTCATTGTTGATTGTTTTTATTTGTATTTTTTGGAAACGTCTCGCTGGTTGCAGTTGCAGCACCCGTCTTTCTGGATCATTTGTTATTTGAGGAAGAGCAGATCTTTCTTTCCTACTGTAGGCTCCTGTAGCCGTGGTTAGGCACTGCTTTTCGCCTGGCGCTTCAGATACGGATTGATGACCCACCCAGGATGAAATTCCCCTCTGCAGGGCCTGGAACATACCGCTCACCTCCTGGACTCTAGAGTTCCAGAATTCAGCCCTGAGAGCACGTGTGTGTTTAAGCCTCTTCCATAACTGGGAACCTAATTGGTGTCATGACACGTAAGGCCTGTGAACGTAATGGGTGGGCAGCATTTTATCTAAAAACTGACATGACCTTCTACTCCCACCCTAACCCTAGGCTGAATTAGAAAAATCCTAAAGGAATAAATGTAAATCCTGTTCAAGCAAGCCTTGGGAAAAGTTCTGTGACATTAATAAAAGAAGCAAGCACAGTGCAGGGATTGATGACTGGGGTGGGTGGATGGGGT
>JAOXYF010000013.1:15832407-15884192 GCA_028565775.1 Sternarchorhynchus goeldii
ATGATTCAGAACACATCTGGATGATTTATACCACATCTGGATGATTCAGAACACATCTGGATGATTCAGAACACATCAGGATGATTCAGAACACATCTGGATGATTTATACCACATCTGGATGATTCAGAACACATCTGGATGATTCAGAACACATCTGGATGATTCAGAACACATCTGGATGATTCAGAGCACATCCAGCTTTTGCCTCCTTCTCTCTCCCATAATGTCAGTTAACAGTTAAAAGTGGAGCAGAATCTCCTAATCTTTTTTGTGAACACAAAAACAGGAAATAATGGCTGATCAGCATGACAACTGATACCGGGGTTTCACAGGCAAGTCTTTCATTTTCAGAAAAACCCCAGAATGTAAATCACTGAAACAGGACAGGGTCCTTTAGCTCATGCCTACAACCCCACTGACTGTAAATCAAACACTAATATAGTGTTTTCAATTAGGTCAGTCTCTGTGTCTCTGTGAACAAAGGCTCCCGGGCAGATCGCAGTATTCTGGCCTGCAGCGGCAATGTCTACACTTTCAGCCACGTTATTAAATTTGCGCGGCTGGCATTGCTGCCTGGAGAGAGAGAGAGAGAGCAGTGTCCCGCTACAGCACTGCCTGGAGAGAGAGAGCAGTGTCCCGCTACAGCGTTGGGGGAGCACAGGCAGGACGCGTGACACTGTGCACTTTCATTTCGACTGCTTGTATAATAGCAGAATGCAATAAAACTGTCTGACCACTCGTCTGGCTCCAGCCAGGCCATTTTTACTCACCCCAAAATTCAGGCTCTGTAGATTATTAGGAGAAGTGTTAACCACAAAACAAAATCCTGTTTTTTGGGGGGGTTTTGCGGTTGGGTCATAATGTTAGGACACCATTAAGCAACTGCCGGAAAAGTGTGAGTCACTAATGACACGGGAAGCAAAGCTTACAGGTTTTAATTGATAAGCGAAACAGAGACTCCTTTAACTCTGTATCTAACTATTGGGTATCTCAGTTAGACACCTTTGTATTTAACATGGCAACTGCTGATTAATGTCTGCACATATGAGTATTTCGCTCTGGTTTCCTTGCTGGTTGCTGGGTGAGCTGGAGTAAACTCCATGCTCCAAAGAGAAGCTGGATGACACGAAAATGCCAGGCTTCCCCACTGTGCCAGTCTGTTATTCCAAAAAAACTGAGCAGAGTGAAGATGGGGGAGTGAAGGCTGAGGAGAGTGAAGATGGGGGAGTGAAGGCTGAGGAGAGTGAAGAGACAGGGGAGTCTCACTGTGCAATGGGATTAATTGCACCAGAATCAGATTTTTTTCATAGTCTATCTATCTATCTATCTATCTATCTATCTATCTATCTATCTATCTATCTATCTATCTATCTTCACAGTTTTCTATGTTTTTTGGTAGTTTATGGGGTTATGGGTTTTTTGGTGTGTATTGGGGGGGGGGGGAAGATACTTTAGCATCATGTCCTCAGTTTTGAAAAGTGTTGAAATGTAAAATGTATACAGTCCTAGATCAGGATTCATTCACTTCATCTGAGCAGGTGAACCCTAGTGAGGTCAGTCCCAACCTTCTATGACTGAAGACAAGCATGCACACCTTTAAAACATAAAGTGACCGAAAACCCAGATTGAACACTGAATCTATCAACAGTATCTATAATTCTTCACAGAAATGACCTCATCAGCCTTTTTCAGTCATGAATATGTACACAGCATCCACTGCCAGAGTAAACATTGCCCTTGGTGCAGGTGTTTTCTGACCTTTAGGGTTGGCTTTGGTGTGATTAAACTTACATCAATAATGCAAATGATGTGACTGAACGCTGGAGCTCACAGTGGTGCAGTCTTACATAATCACACAAGCTGTTTTGAAGGGTACATTATGGAGTATACTACAGAAACTGTGGTGAGTACGGTTAGCACTAGCGTTTGTTTCTGCTTCACTCTTTAAGCAAAGTTCTAGCGCCATCCCTAGGTTCTGCCGCGGTGCTATCTGGTTTCTTCTCGCCTGTAAAATCAAAGCTGATATGCACGTTGAGAGCTCTCGCCCCTAGATGGCTCTCTCGAGCTAAGAATAGCACGACGGATTATCGAAGCCTCCCGTAGCTTGTTTATTACGCACGAGCTCACCCAAGAGCAGAAACTAACGAGAAAAACGTTAAAGAATGAATCTATGGCAGAAATCAATGAAAACAGCTCAGTCTGATTGTCCTCTTTGAAATATGCATGTATTTGCCGGCAACTGGAGAATGCTGACTAAAGATTTACAATATCCTCAGGCGCAGGTGTGTGTGTGTGAGAAAAAGAGAGAGGAGTGTGTGCGTGTGTGTACTCTTCATCGCTTGCTAATGGAGAATGGATTGAAGGGCTATTAAACCTCACGCTTTTGAGTTCTATGTGAATTTTCTTTGTCAGCATCACATAGCAACAGCTCAAATGTGAAAAAAGAGAGAAAGAGTAAACAACAAGCACTTGGAATTTCGTGCTGCATCAATATGTACTGTATTCTCACATTAGTTCCACCGCGCTACATGCATGTGTGGTGTGGTACTGGAAGGACGGTTTGTACACACATTCATTGTAGCATGCCTGTTAATCCCTTCAGTTGGGATACAAACCCAGAGTGCACGCAGTGCTTCTGTGCACATACACTGCGGCTCCCCGCTTGAGGTCCATCGTGACAAGCCTCTCCTGGCTCCAGCACATACAGACCCCCCTGCGGTAGATATCAGCGGTGACTGGCGTGACCAGGGTTTACCTCGAGGTTTGGGAGTGAGCTCTGTGTGGCGTAAGATGGCAGAGGCTTCAGCCAGGCACCGTGTGTCGTATCCTGGCCCTGGTTCTGACTCGGACCACCACGAGCTCCATCTGCCGCAGGACGGGCCGAGCGCCAGCTGCTAACGACTGCATGCGCACGCACGTTCTTCCGCTTGCCATGGTAACAGAATCACAGCACTGTGAGTGAGACAGCCTAGTGCCTCAGACAAGTCCCTCTGCAGCTGTGCACATTTCATTACATATAGTCTGAATTCAGAATGAAAGAAATAATATTTAAAGCCACGTTGTTATAGCTTGATTAAATAATTAAGACATATTACCATATCACCCTTTTTACAGCTGCTAAGAATGGATTGTGAACAATGTTGATATCTCATCTGCATGAATGTCTCCTAAAATGTGATATTATCTTCTTCTGTCATAGTAATATTTATAGACAACAATAGAACAAACATTTTAAATTGCATTATCTTTAAGATATGGCTTTAAAATGGTTGTTAATGACAAAAACATATGCAAAAGTTCTAGGACAGAGTCCTCTTTAATTGAAGGTAATTGGTTCAGGCTGTTTCAATCAGTTCAGGTTACGGTTTGAAATTCCCTGCCATATATAAACAGTTACCTGCACTTAATGATGGAATGCAGCATAACACATACAGCATGCTTAAATACAGACAATCAAAATAGCCTGTAGAAAGAAATTTCACTTTTTGAAAGACAGGGAACAATAATCAGAGGGTTTTTAATGACTTGGTCTGTCTTCAGTTCACAGTCAGTCAGGTTGTTTGCTAATGGATGAAGTTCCGGAAAATGAAGTGCTAGAAAATTAACACAAAGACCAGCATAGGACCACAGAAGCACATTGTACAACCTGCAGAGCAGTGAACAGAAGCACACTGTAACACTTTAGAGCAGTGAACAGAAACACACTGTAACACTCTAGAGCAGTGAACAGAAACACAATGTACACCCTGCAGAGAAGTGAACACAAGCATAGTGTAACACTCCAGTGCAGTGAACACAAGCATAGTGTAACACTCCAGAGCAGTGAACGCGAGCATAATGTAACACTCAAGAGCAGTGAACGCGAGCATAGTGTAACACTCCAGAGCAGTGAACGCGAGCATAGTGTAACACTCCAGAGCAGTGAACGTGAGCATAATGTAACACTCAAGAGCAGTGAACGCGAGCATAGTGTAACACTCCAGAACAGTGAACACGAGCATAGTGTAACACTCCAGAGCAGTGAACATGAGCATAGTGTAACACTCCAGAGCTAGAATGGTGTTCTGTGAGAGTGTGTAATGGAGGAAACCACTGATGCTCATCTCAAGTTTGCTGGATGTTCCCCATCACTACTGGAGCAATTCTTTACGGACAGGTGAGACAAATGTTGAACATTTTAGTAAACCTAAACAGAATTATATTTGAAAATACATTGCATTTTCTATAACCTTGATCTCCAACATCTCAGATGACATAATACCCAGAAACAACAGGCACATCAGTAGAGATCTACATGGAGACCTGTCACGCACTGCCAGTAGCTCAGGGAAGGCATATTCAGCTCTGAGTACAAGCATAGCAGGAACCAATCTGAGGTTAGAACCTGGCTCATAGTCTTCCTGTTTACTTCAGCAACTGTCAGACTGCGGATTGTGTGTGTGTGTGTGTTTTCACAGGTATGCAAGAATGCTAACGTGTTCAAGCCTCTAAAGCAATGTTTAAATATGTTTATGAGAGGAGGGAGGGTTTATTTACTCCAGAGTGCATAGTGGTTGTGTATAGTGGTGGTGCAACTGTCAGCCCTGTCAGATTTTTTTTTTTTTTTTTTTTACTTTTGTTCTTTTCTGTGTTCACGTGATCCCAGATGCTTCTGTTCTGATGAGCAGGACTGTTTGTTCTGCTTGTCCGTAGGTCTTCATTGTGTTTTCGTTTTGTTGAAAGATTAATGCTCTTCTTGCATGTCAGACCTTCAAGAGAAGTTTAAGAACTGACCAAATATTCCTTTAGAATTTTTTTATTTTACATATACAGACACTTTTACCATATTAATGTTGATTTGCTTGACTTATTTGTTTTATTAATGTATTAACTTGTCTGTTATGTGTATTTGTGTTATAAAATCCAAATAAATAATAAAAATCTTATAATTTCTTGGGTGAACTAAGATTTGGACAATACTGTATGTTTTTTTTCTAATTGTGTTATGTGCTGCTATTGGTTTTATATATTCCTGGGAGGTTTTATGAAGTTTAATCTTTAGTAATAAAAATTCTGGGACCATAAGGTGCTGCTCACTAAATCAGTCACCAAACCGCTGTTGATTCAGCTGTACACGCTGCTCCTACCATTTAAAGAAAGAAACCGAGAAACCTCTGAACGTTTTTGCCGTAGAATGAAACCCTGTCTGTTATTCAATGACTGAGTAAAGGTATCGTTGGAAACCTCACACTTCATTTCTTTGTGTGATGAC
Source organism: Sternarchorhynchus goeldii (assembly GCA_028565775.1). Classification (NCBI taxonomy): domain Eukaryota; kingdom Metazoa; phylum Chordata; class Actinopteri; order Gymnotiformes; family Apteronotidae; genus Sternarchorhynchus; species Sternarchorhynchus goeldii. The sequence continues at coordinate 15,837,661 of JAOXYF010000013.1, forward strand.
TCAACAGTTTTTGCCTCATTTTCCTTTTAGACGTTACCAGTTATTCATCACAAGAGCTTCTCGCTGTGAGAAGCAGAAGTGTGAAGGTGTAAGTATTCAGTCCGTGTCAGTGCAGCCAAGTCAAACGTGCACGTAACCAAACTTGACATTCTCTTCCCTTCACACTCTTCATGCTTTCACTGAGTGTGCTGGTTTATATTTATTCACACAATCATGTTTTCAACGAATAAACTGTATACAGGATGAACTTTACATTTGTACTCAGCTTTTTCATCAGTTTAGGGATGATTTATTCCTTCACTGATCTGTCTTGTATAATATAAGAGTTCCTTCACAAACCAGGTGGCTTTGTGGGTTGTACAAACTATGTATGGAACACACACACACACACACACACACACACACACACACACACACACACACACACATTTACACATCCCAGAGCTGCCTCTTAACCCTTCTCTTTCACATACTCAGATTCATACACAAGCTTAGCCAATTAAAGCTTAGCTGTAGAACGTTTCCACTCATTAAATGGTTCCACCATGGGGCTGCCAGTACTTGCAGTATTAGGGATTCTCATGAATTTCCCCCAGGGCTTACAGACTCAAGGTATGTGAGCTGATCTTTGCTTCTTTGATGAAGAGCTGTTTTATCTTCTGACTGCATGCCTTGAATATTTTCTTTTCATTTCTAAGTGAAATTTTTTATACTGACTAATATTTGGATGTACAAAGTGATGTTTAAGGAGTAAAACCAGTAAAGACCAGTTCAATTCCAAAACAACCTTACAGGGAAACTTACCAAGTTTCTTCTTTCAGTGGACTTTTAAGTGATTTTTGTCTGCAGCTTCTTCAGTTTAATACTGATGAAGATGTTATCAGCCTCACTTTCATGACTGGTTTCTGTAATTCTCCTAATTAAATCACTGCACCCTGAGATACCTGAAGATGATCATTTGAAACTGGGAGTGTTATAACTAGACATCTGAAACATGCAGGAGTTTAGAAACTTGCTGAGATCTTTTACTGGTGGTCCAGCAATGATTTCATGTAACAGTCCTGTCATGCACTGGGAAAAGCAACTGCAACAATAACCAAAACATTATCTGTTTGACCAAGACCATTTTGTGTAAGGTTATAGATGGATATACATAGTACATAATAGTGTGTACAGTTTAACTTCATGGAGCACGTTATAGTGCTTAACATTCATGTGTGCACTGTAGTGTTAACTTATGTTTTATTACCTACATTTCTGATCATGTCATATAATGTGATGATGAGGACTTAATTATATATTTGTGGATGTGCCTAAATATACTAAGTAAGAATAATAGTAATAGTAATAGTAATAATAGTAATAGTAATAATAATAATAATTGCAATACTAATAATAGTAATAGTAATAGTAATAATAGTAATAGTAATAATAATAGTAACATTAATAATAATAATAATAATTGCAATACTAATAATAGTAATAGTAATAGTAAAAATACACCAAGTAGTTGCAGAGATACACGTGTCCTTATATGGTCAGGGCAAACTCTTCTATTAGTGGGCCAGAGCAGATTTGTGGTTTTCTGCACATCTTAAGGCCTCAGCAGGAAACCACGCCACATCAGACCTACATGCTGATCTACTCCAGCTTCTCCGTATGAAGAGGCAAAACATCTGGAAGTGAATTGCTTTCTGAAATGTTGAACCCAGAAAGTATGTATGGGTGGTAATTCAGCAAGATGAAAGAGTCCGTGAACTTATGAGAATGAATCCTGACCACAGCCTCTCACACGTCTGCCTGGTCCTTTGAGACTGCGTAGTGTCATTAAAGTGCAGTGTCATTAAAGATGCTGGTGAGGCCATTCATGGCCACCCTGAAATAAGTAATCAAATCTATCAGAAATGTATTAATCAGAAATGCATTAATCAGAAATGTGTTCATCTAACACACATCTGACAAGACTGTACATTTCAGTTTTGTCACTTCACACTCTCACAATACACAAAGACTTTGAGAGATACTCTGAGACATTGAGAGATACTCTGACATTGAGAGATACTCATTGAGAGATACTCTGACATTGAGAGACACTCTGAGACATTGAGAGATACACACTGAGAGATACTCTGAGACATTGAGAGATACACATTGAGAGATACTCTGAGACATTGAGAGATACTCGTTGAGAGATACTCTGACCTATGTTTCTGTCTCTCTCTCTGTCACATTCTGACCAATTTGATTAATGTAGTTATAGGTGGGGTTGTGATTGGATCACTCTATAAACAGAAATAGTGAATTCATTATACACAGAAATATAAATAGTATCAGTAAATTCAGTAAATCTCATCCAGCAGTTCTGTCTCCATATAATCTTCACTCCTGTAATCACCAAGTGCTGCCAGTCCTTTGTCTCCAATGTAACGCTGCATTCATGAAAGATCTAAATGTAATCCAAAACAAAAAAAGCAAGAGTCATTGACATGAATGTTGCGTTTTCTAACAAGGCATAGCCAATCAGTGAAAAATCCCTTCTGGATTATTTGCATCAGCATAGCAGAGTGCCTCTATGAGTCTTTCTGTATTCCTGTGGACCATAAAGCCCTCTACCAAATAACTGTATGATCTCTCTCACAGACATGTGACCTCTCTCACAGACATGTGACCTCTCTCACAGATACGTGACCTCTGTAGCGGGCCCATGACCTCTGTAATGGGCACATAAACCCTCTCACAAACACGTGACCTCTCTCGCAGACACGTGACCTCTGTAACGGGCATGTGACTTCTCTCACAGACACGTGACCTCTCTCATCCTTTTAACAGATGTGGACGTAAGCACCATGCTGCACGAGACGCAGGTGATTGGCGTGCTGGGCGAGGAGGTGCACCTGAGCTGTGTGTACACAGGCCCACACACGATCATTGCTTCATCATGGAATCGGATGGACTCGTCGAGGAGTTCATCAAAGATGGCAGGGTTCAAGTATGATGGCACTTCGTTCGCCAAGGGCAGCTTCTCCAGCCCTTCCTCCTTCACCAACCTCACAGTGAAGGTGGCCATCAACAACCTGGACATGGAGGGACAGTACACGTGTGTCTTCACCGCAGATGAGACGGAAACAAAGGAGAGCTTGTTCCTTAGAGTCATCGGTGAGTACTGATGGACAGGAGTCCGCATTAGGAAAGACAGAGAAGTATGTCATGAGGCGTTAAAGAAGTTGGTGAAAATGGGTTCGCATACCTTGCCGTGATGATTATTTTGGTAGAAGAAGAACTAGGGCAAATGGAATGCCTTTATTTGATATTATACATGTGCAGTACAGCAACATATTCATTATGACATGGGGTCAGAGTGCAGGGTCATTGTACAACACTCCTGGAGGGTCAATGGCTTAAAGGCCCAAACAGAACTGCCTGGCAGAGGTGGATTTCAAATCTGCAACCTTCTGACTGAGAGCCCAAAGTTCTAGCCACTAGGCTGCCACTGGCACACTGTCAAATGTTTCTTTTTTGTTTATATTGATGTGTTTTTTGCAGAAGGATAGGTCAAACATCTTTGTGTGTGGTTCTTTTTTTAAAGTCCAGCCTGACATAAGCACCCATGTAGATGAAGAGGTTGTGGATGGGTCCCAGTACCAAGTGGTTTCTTGCACAGCATCCCATGCCAAGCCACAGGCCCAGCTGAGCTGGGAGATGCCAGGGAGCAGCAGCCCTCCTGGGGAAATCTTCTCCATCACCACCACTAACTCCACACATCACAACGGAACGACCAGCACCACCAGCCTTCTCCGATTCCCCATCCTTTTCAACAGTGAGAGTAGCATCACCTGTGTCGTCCAGCATCCGGCTTTGACTGAACCCAGCAGAACAGAAGTAAAGTTACAGACATTTTGTAAGTTGTTCTCCTCTTTTCATCCTACCACTGCACATTGTTTTATCACGGTGAATATTGCTACAGTAGATGACATAAACAGGCATCTTTTTCTTTTCTCTCATTCTCAGTGGGCATGTGTGCATGTGTGTGTGTGTGCATGTGTGTGTGTGTGTGTGTGTGTGTGTGTGTGTGTGTGTGTGTGTGACTGTCACTCTGCTGTTTGCATTTAACCACACTGCCAGGCTTTCTGAGTTCTTTTTGTCTGTATCTGTTTCCTGTTTAATACTAAACATTCACATCACCTGTCACCCCAGAGTCACTGCCTCACCACCTGCAGACGGGCTCTGGCAGGATGCCAACGCTGGTCTGACTGAAGGCATTTGCATACTGGCAGCTTTTACAATCTCTTGATAAAAAGCCTTTAACATCTGGTAGACATACAAACCCAGAGCAGCTTATGTATTGCATTGCACTTTTGGAATCAAACCCATAATCTTGGTATTGCTGGCCCCTGGCATTACCTGGACAGCTGAGCTACAGAGCTGCTGTAACATCTCTCAAAATAGTTTTTCCATCATTTTCATCTTTACTGATATAGCATCTCCCACTGTAACCATGGAAACACGGCTCACCCAGAGAGAAGGGGAAGCCGTGGTGGAGGTCCGGTGCCGGGCAACAGGAGGGAGGCCCCGTCCAGACATCACATGGGTCCTGCCTGGGTCCGCTGACGTCCCGCCGCCTCGGGACTGTGGCGAGGAACCCCAATCTATCACTAGCTGCTGCTGGTTCCCACCGTATCTTTTTGAAGGGGAAAATGTCACGTGTGTCTTTGGCTACTCGCTTCTTCCTGCTGCACAGACACGGACTGTTAGTCTACCAACCTACCGTGAGTAACAAAGTGATGATATAAACTGATTAGACTGCATGGAGAAGAGTGGAATATTTCAGAGACTTGTTGATGTACACACACACAAACACATAACACACTAGCACACACGCGCGAACGCACACGCACATACACACGCCCATCTCTCTTATTGTGTCTTCCAGACCTCACTTCTCTGCAGCTGAAAGGTCACGGTGTTGAGCTGAACAGTGAAAACACTTCCTGTGTGTTGACTTTGGAAGAAGGGGACAGAGATGTTGTTATTGGTGTGGAAGTACTGGGGAATGTGCCAAGCTATGAAATCAGCTGCAACAGGTGCTTGTTGCTTTGTGTTGCTTCTGATCCACTTCGTCCAGCCAAGCCTGTCAGGTTCAGAGTGTGGACCATCACGCTTATTAGTGACCTACTGCTTGGAGGTCCTCTCCACGTGATGAATACTTGCATTATGTGTGACAGTATGATGATGATGCACCGGGTGATGACCTGGTCACTCATCAGGCTCATGTCCTGCCTCTCAGGGTTGGAGAAGATCTGTTGGACCACATGGATGTGATCGTGGTTGGGAGCGAGCTCTCCATAAAAGGCCCAGTAAAGACCAACCTGGCCAGCATCTATCAGTGCCAGGCCTCCTACCACAAACATACAGCTGCCTTACTGTTCGAGATCAGAGTCAATCCCAGAATCCTATTACCAGGTACAAGACAGACTTCATATTGTCTTATAAGTGGTAATTCCGATTTAGTTTCCATTTCAGTATGGTGCTGTGGATTACTACCACACTGTAACACAGTCAAACAACTGGAAATTGAAATTCCTTAGCAGTCCATTATATCATAGATACAACTGAACTGTAGCTTGTATGTTTTGTCCTTTGCAGTCTCTTTCCCCCCAAACATAAGTGTAAACCTCAGGAAGGAAGGAGACAACATTCACGTGGAGTGCTTGGCCTCAGATGGTTCCCCTGCTGCAAACATGTCATGGGTCCTTCCACAAGAGTTGAACACCACAGTGAAGTCTGACATCACTTCCTCCAATGGGTCATTCTTGGTCAGAAGCATCCTAACTCTACCTCCCTGCTGGCCCCAAGATCTTCTAGTCCAATGTGTGGTTGAACATCCAGACCTACCAGGCCTGGAGACACGCAGAGTTGTTTCTCCCCCGTGTGGTATGTGAGGACTCCAAATGCTGGTGTAACCGTCAACATCACACAACACAGCTTCACCACATGCCTCAGTGTCCTGTGTGTCTGACTCCATTGCAGTTCGTGTCAGTATGGCGCTGAGGACAGCCAGCGTGTGGAAGAACGGCGTGGCGTATGTGGTCGTAGAGTGCCGAGCACACCACGCCGCTCCCGAGGCAGCGATCACCTGGACCGCAGAGTGCCAGCGCCGTGGTAACGCCTCTGAGCCTGACGCTGTTCTGAGACCAGCCGCGACGCAGGAGAGAAATGGCACAGAGATTTGGAGCACTGTTCACCTCCCTGCCCTCATGCATGCTGGATGTACTGTGATCTGTGAGCTGGACCAGGACGGAATAAAAGGACAGAAGCGAAAGGTCATCGATATCCCCTTAACAGGTACAGTTCACGATCGAACCCAGCACTAAATCCAAGGAGAAGAAGTTTTATTTTGTAGTGGGCTGTACACTACACTATTTATTGTTCACTCAATGACAGTTAAAACAAGTTCATAAAGACAAGTGAACTACTGAAATAAATAACAGAGGTGTTATCATATCATAGGAGATGATATAATGTAAGTTACTGACCACATCCTTGTAGGTCCCTCTGAGAGTCATTTGAGTGTTGGACCACAGAGAGATTCCACACTCTGGGCTGCTGTGTGCACGTGCAGAGCTGATGCAGTCACACCCAACATCTCCTGGGTCTTTGCTGACCACAGAAACAGCACTGTACGTACGAGCACTCACACCAAGTACGAGGGTGCCACAGCTCTGGTCACTTCAACTTACCAGTTTCACCTGAGCCAACACGAGGGCGAAGAACTGACGTGCGTCATTCAAAATAACCATGCAGAAGACGTGAAGAGAACCGTGCACATCCCCAAATACTGTGAGCACGTTTGTTTTGGTCTGCTATGCAGCGAGCATGAACTGAATAGACATTTCTGATCTCGTGAGTGGCCTAATGTATTTGAAGCCCTGTTCTGTCTGCAGTTCTGTCATCCATAGTGGTTTTGAACAGTACAGTGACCCAGCGAGGGACCAGAGGGCATCACAGTGCTACACACAGGGTTGCCCTGCAGGCAGGAATCCCCCACCAGAGGGTTGTGTTCAGAGTTAATGGAAACACACCCGAATACACAATCACATGTTTCAGGTACGCAGTCTGGGTCACTGATGTGTTCATTCATTCAGTCCAGTGCAGTCTTTTGGAAACATTAAAATGTAGCTCTTCAGGGAAATCAGTTTTATATTCACTCGACAAATTCATTCACTCCTTCAGTGTGTGCATTCAGACAGAACTACATCACTGCTGCTAACGAAAAGCTCCATTCTGTGCACACATCTGCCCTCAGAGCTGATGGGTCAGCTGCAGTAACTGTTGCCACGGCGCTGGTTTTTGCCCAGCCTGTGTCAGAGCGTGACGCCGGCTTGTACATGTGTGACGCCTCCTGGAACCACCACACAGCCTCGGTCTTCGTTCAGGTGGATGTAACCAGCCAGGAAACCCTAACCTGTGAGTACTGCGGCACTGCACAATCACAGCCTTACCGCAGCATGTGAACACTGCACTGCAGATGCTGCACTGCGAACACTGAACTGCGGACACTGCACTGCGGACACTGCACTGCGGGCACTGCACTGGTGTTCTGTCCTGGCCCTCACGCTGTGTTTCCTCTGCACAGTGATGTTTACTATCATCTGTTTCTCCTCCGCCACTGCTATCATCCTCATCTTGATCATCCCACTCTGTGTGTTCTGGTGAGTTTCTGCACATCGATCACCTGCACAGGTACCTAAAAGCTGTCGTGCTGGACTCTATGACCCAGATAGACAAAACAGGAAGCAAGGTAGCTCACCCAGACCAGTACGGTGCCACAGTATTCATAAACAGGATATGCAGCGGTTTGAGTAGACAGTGTGTGCCTCTCCACACTAACCACAGAAACACCACCTATTTTGAAAAACAGATTCTTCACATCATTGCACTGAAAACCTGTGATCTTCGCATACTCCAGATATTCTGTATTCTCTACACTCTCTACCTGTGCACTGTTGTTTGTTTGTGTGTGTGTGTATGTGTTCCATACATAGTTTGTACAACCCACAAAGCCACCTGCTCTGTGAAGGTGTGTGTGTGTTAGTGTTTCAAGAAACTTCCCTCTAGTTTTATGTTCTTAACGTTCTTTGTTTCTATCCAATGCAGCAAACGAAGTGGAGGAAGGAGCTCGGCCAAGGTATTCCCTGCCAAAAATTCTTCAAGGTTAGAACTTTTATAATTCCCTTAACAGACTCTTTGTAACGAGTGCAAACATCGTCCCTGAAGGACAGGAAGAAGCGCGAGTCTCTGGCCGCCCTGATGCAGGACCCACGCTCCCCCGATCTCAAGAAGGCCGCGCTCGGCGGAGGGAGCGCGCAGGAGTACGCCGAGCTTGTGCGCTACTCCATAGTGATCGACATGAAAAGCACTGTATGAGCGATCCAAAGTGGCCAAAGACTTCGGTGATGTTTTCCAGATGTTTATGCAACAGTAGTTGCCTTTCTACTTCTTAAGGAGTAGAAAGGCATCTACTTTGCTCGACTTGTCAATAAATGCAGTTGTAATTTTTATTTTCTTGTTAATTTTTCTTGAATTTGCACGAATATGAACTTTAAAACTTTAAAATGCATTGCCATTGTTTACTATATTGAATGTTAATACCGTGTTATATTTCATTAATACTGTGTTCTGTTTTGCATGCTATTTGAATTTACTTATTAAAAGTAATAAAGGATTATTCTATATGTATGTTTTGTAATCTATGTGATAGTGGACACCAACAATCACTTAAAATAAACTTTACTGATGGTTTACATGCTCCCTCACTCACTCGCTTATGAACATATTCATATAGTAATGGTAGAGCGCCATCTGGTGAGCATTTTCGGTACTTTTTAAGTCTAAGAATTTTTAAAATTCGGCTGAGTGTCTCCAAAATATACAGTAATTTTATTTGCTTATCTATTCATTTATTGTTTTAGAATTCAGTTTGCACGTTTTCGCCTTCTTTTTCGTCTCATAAAACAGGTTTGACTGCACCGGTGACAGGGTCTGTAACTAGTTAGTTGCCATGGGAAACAGACAACCTACACATTACAACAAATGCAATTCACAAACGAAGCTTATAACGTTGCCTGCAGGGATTTGTGGCCCAGGTAATTAGCTATCTAACTAACGCTAGGTTATGACAGTAGTAAACTACTTTGGCAGTTTTTGTTGTTTTTAACAAAATGTCTCCATCGCATTTTACTATTTGTATAACAATGTGTTGTTCTGTACTTTGATTTATGGCTGTTAGTTTTTTGTCGTTAGTAAACATCGTGAGCTTGCTAGCGACCTACATTTGTAGTTAGCTAGCTAATTCAGTTAACTAAATAATTCATGTAAATTGATTGCTAGTTAATCCAACTAGCTAGCTAGCAAGGTCATGTTATTCCCCAGATATGATTTTAATAGTTTATCAACTTTAAGACAATAATGAGTTGATAGACAATAATGAGTTAACCTGTATATAGATAGATAGATAGATAGATAGATAGATAGGAAAACTCATTGTTTTCAACAATTCTTGTCTAAATAATTAGGCTCTTGCATTACTTGACAGGATGGCATGGTCTGCATGGTATTAACAAAATGAAGATGGAAATAGAGGATTGCCCATAATGATAATAAGTCTTTTCCCCCTTTGAATGGACTGACTGTTACTAGAGCTATGTCCGCATCTAAAAAAGGCCAAAGTACAAAGATGCGAGGAGAATTCTCTGCAAAACATCCAATTCTTAGGAGAAACGACCATGACACGTCAACAGCCTGTAATCCTGCCCCTCTTCCTACTTTACCTCCTCTTAAATGCCCATCGTCTGCGTTCATGGGCAAACCTCTGCCTGGTTGCGTTCCCAACAAGCCTTTGTCATCACAACCTGCTGCCCTATCAGTGGCTGAGCTTCCACGGTTGGTAGCAAAGGTGGGCCCAGAGATGGCCATAAGGGAGTCCTTGTGGACAGAGGGACCCTGTATTATGGCTTCAGCTCTGAGCACTGACATTCCTTTCAAAGTCATTAAACACCCACAAGAAGTAAAGTCCAAGTAAGTAATTTAGGCTACGTTTTCTCCAACACTTTCTTTCTTTTTTTAAATTTCCAGTGATTTTATTTTGTCTACATGTGTTTTTAGACCTACAGATGAGAATGTCCCCAAGGAGAAGTGCACAGAGGTGGGTGGAAGAGAAGCAGGCAGGTGGACTAAGTGTGGTCCTCTTACCGGCACTGAGGTGTTTGAGATTTTTGCCAAGAAAAAACACTTGGGAGAGCTACAGTTTTATTACCTGAAGGCTTGTGACGACGGTGCTTTCAGGTACCATACCTCTGTATAGACCCTTTTTGGGGGGGACTGTCTAAAAGTGCTTCAAATGGTCTGTTCATTATATTCCATTCTATTAACATTCTAAGGAAAATTACACAGTACATAAAAAGCATAGAACTTACATACAGATCATAGAAATCAAGGGTGCTTTTGCTTTCAGAGTGAATATCAGAAGTTTCTTCAATATTTCAGTAAGCTAGGCACAGTAACATGTAAACAGATAAATGGATGTTTTTATTTCCTGTCGTGTGTTTACTTTCTTTACTTGGTGCCAGGCCATATGACTTGCGTGTGGTTCCACGCAGCAAAGCAGGACCCGATCACTACATCTTCTCCCCAATGTCAGTGATTCATGTTCAGGATGGTTGCAGTGTTGACTTCTGTACTCTGGCTGCCTGGTATCGTGAAGTGGTGCTATGGAAAGCCCTGAGAGATATTCCTTTTTTCAGAACTTATCTACTACGCAAAGGCTTCACACGGTGAGTGAACAAAAACCTGTTAACACATTTTTTGTTATTAATTTTCTCTGTTATTACTATCCAAAAGATTATAATGGTAATTCATGCATTTACAAGCCTTCTATATCAGGTGGACTCTTTCTCGTTATAGCCTGAGTGCATAGTTTATGCAGTTTCTGTTTAATTGTCTCCCTTTTTCAGATGGCACAGAAATGTGCGTCAGGTCATATTCCGGCGCAGGCGGGATCTCCTCCACACCCACCTGCTGGTAGCAATACCCCAGTTCAGAGATGCTCTGTTTCATATCACCAGGTGTTTGGACATTCTAACCCTTTTGAGTTTGCCCATTAATATAAATGCGCTGAATATAAACAGCTGTATTGGTTTTAGTTGTGTATTAGTGTTAGTTGTGTATTAATGTATTAGTAGATGTGTTAATGTACTAGTTGTGTAATAGTGTTATGGTGTTGCTTCTATTAAGCTCTTGTGTTTATTAAGGTCTTCTGTGCCTGTTCTTAGACTCCTTGAAGAGCTGAAAAGTGTGCACTGGCTTCCCCAGGATGAATCCACGACATATACTCTGCTGGAATTCCAGACCATGCTTTCAAAAATCATGCAGCGATCTGGAGGTTTTTTAGAGCGGTTTCTACATTACCGCTATGTTATACTCACTATGGTAATTTTGCTTTTTATTAATGTAGGTGTTCATTATTTAAATGCCATTACACATTACACAATTACACATTAAATGTATAAGCATCACAGAACTACATTGTTTCCTAACAGAAAATGTTGTAACTGGTCATTTTCAGTTTCAGAAACAGTTCGGCTTTGTGATGGCATTCGTATTGAACGCGATCATATTGAACGTGATCTTACCACTTTGTTTTGTTTACTTTTGGTTGTTTTGTTTACGTGTGTAGCTACAAACACGATGCTTCTTCCTGTCCTATTTTGGCACCACAGCGTCTCTGTGATTTTTTAAAATTTTCTCTTCCGTTTCATGTTGACGTAGCTTCATTGGTCACATCATGTCTTGTTGTGACCAGAGAAAGTGAAGAAATACTTCACCAAATGGCAGGAAAACAACTTCTTTGACATCATAGCTTTGAAAACCAAGACAATATGTTGCAAGCACATATATAGAAGGGTTCAACACTATTATGTGTGGCTATTCTGCCCATCTTAGGAAATTATTAAATGAGGCTTTAATCAGTGGAACAAGTATCTGTTGGTCAGCAGGTTTATACTAAATTAAATAGTAACTTAGTCAAACGCTTCAAACTTGTTTTATAAGGAGCAAAATGAATAGTATAAAACATGTAGGTTCTCACACAGCAGGTCTTTCAAACTCCTGCACTCAAACTCCTGTTAGGTGTGGGATTTCAGTCACAGGGTGCATCAGGAGCTCCAGCATGAGGTGGAGCTGTGTCAGCAGAGCCAGGCAGGCCCGCGCCAGGGAGGTCCTGCCCTGCGCCTCCAGCGGACCTCCAGCGAGCGCCTGCATGCACAGCTGCGCCAGGCTGGCCACGTGCTGCAGAAGCTGGGCAGCTTCTCAACCCTTGTGGACCACATTATCATCCAAGGCCTTGTTACTGTCAGTTGCCGCGAGGTGATGGCCTTCCACACAAAGGTCCTGAAGGTGAAGCACGTGATGCGTTGTTTTACACCTGACTCACTAAAGAACAATTTGAAGCAACCATTTAGATGACACTTTTTTATTGTAATTATTAAACAAATGTGAAAACTAAATTCATTTAGTCATATTGCTGTTTGGAACCACACTCTTGATTTCCCACAGGACTGTTTTCCTTTCAGTTGTGCAATTTCCTATATCAACGTAGAGTGTATTTTATTAATAATGCATTTTTCTGCTACACCAGTGGTGAGGCTAGTTTAAATGGTTGGCCAGTATCTTAAAGACAATATAGACAATTTTATATCACAGTAAAGAATTTATCAGTTATTTGACACTCCCTTAAATTGCCCTTCTGACTGTTAACCTTGTCAGAGAAGAGAGGAGGCTGCAGGCAGTGTTTTCCAGGCAGAGCTGACGTTCAGAGCAGACGGTCAGCTTGCTGTATCTCCACCTCTGCACCTGCTCCAGGAGGCCCTGCTTGGGGCGCTGTGCTCAGTGCGTGACTCTGTACTGCAGGTGGGCAAAGAACCCGTCTCACTTTATTCAGGATGGAGCTTTGGCGCTTCAGTACTTTTTCCTGTAGGTACAATTACAGGTACAATTTACCAGGTACAATTACATGTGAGTGATGAGGCAGTCCTTACACCTTGAACCTGGAGAGAAAGATGATGTGATTCTTTTCGAGGTTTTTTTTTTTTTTTTTTACAGGTGGTTCACTCATGCAGTAATTCATTAGACTCTAAAGAGTTTACGACTGCTAGTTCTGTTGCTAGTGCTTTTCTGGACTTCACTCCAAAAACCAGCCTGGTGTACAATAGTCTTCCTCTGAGTAGAGGTGAGTTCATTCTTAGTACAGTTTTTTAGTCATTCTCAATAAAAAGGTTTCAAAGAGTGTTTCTGCAACAGAAGCTCTGAGAATACAATAGAATAGCTGTGTTCGTCAAATACTTATCATATGTATTAACTGTGTAAAGATCAGTATTAATTCTATCATTTTCAGCATTTGAAGAAAGAGAACCTGTCCTAACAACTTGTCCTGATGGAAAAAGTGTGGCATCAATCCCAAAACCGCCGCTGCCCAAAAGGACCCCTGTACAAGTGCACAAGCAGAGAGTGCACCTGCAGTACTGCGCCCTCTCCAGGACACAGCTGGAATGGCACCTTCAGCTTCATGCTGGGACACAGGAGGTAGAAAAAGAGCAAGCCAGAATCACACAGGTACTGATTCTTTGAAGTGAAGCAGTCGTTTAAATTCACGTAAATAGACATCATTGTTTGTTTCGTTCATTACGGTTAAGGCATGTTGTTCAAATACGACTTTGCTTTTGTTTGTAACTGAGGAAATATTTTTTGCTTAGAGACTTTATTGGCGTGCAGTTTGTGACTGAAGTAGAATGTTGGTGTTTTAGATGTCATAAAATGGTAATAATGAATATTGATATGCGGGGAAAGGAATTATTTCTTATTGCAGGTCTAAAAGCACCATCTGTGTCTGACTTACCCATGTGACCCTGTCATTTAGGAAGCGGTCCAAGAGATCTGTCAGCTGTGTGAAAGCCATTCCTGGATGGTAGACGCCTATTTATTCAGCAGCCAGTGGAGAGCAACTTTGCTGGAGAGCAAGCGGGGTTGGCCTGCCCTCACATACCAGGAACACCTGCAGAAGGTGCAGGTCTGGATAGAGCGAGTACGCTCTGCACCTGCTTCCTTCATCACGTCCAGCAAGCTTCTGACTGTCAACTGCTCTCTTATCCATGAGAAGCTAGGTGCTTACCTGAATAGTTGCGGCTCTCGTGATTCATATCTACAGATCCATATATTCTAGAACAAATCTTGCATAATAGTTGTTACTTGTTTGTTTGTGTATTGGCACAGAGCCCTTGTTGAATGCCATTCAGGAGGATGTTTTGAAGTTGCTGTCAGAGGAGATGCAGTTACGGTCAGAAAACCTGATATCTGAACTGAAAAAAGTTGTGGAGAGCCTGAAGACTGAACCCAATGACTTCATTGGACTGGCAAACTATGCTTGCATGGTACGTAGTCTGACCAATCCACCCTCACTTCAGATGACACTTGCACTGATACTGGGAACTGAGCAAACCTTTGTCTTCATTTTCAGGTGAAATGTTACACGGAGATGTCAGTTGATATGCAACCCCAGATAGAATATATCTGTTCACTTCAGAAGATTATACAGCTGAATTGTAGAAGCACTTCAGGCAAGGGGGCTTTATTGAAGGAGGTAGGTAGTCTGTGTAATAAAATATGGTCACTGAGCGTTGGAATCAAATTGGAACAGCATGAAATTTGTTTTTGATGTTTCTTTCTATGATTTCAAATCACAGGTTTTATAGGTTGGTGGTTGTTTTTTCTTCATTTGTTGTAGACACTCGACCTGTGGGACCAGTTTGTTCCTGTGCTGGAGCAGGCAGCAGAGACGGTTGCCAGGCAGCTGCCGTGTATGGTGGACACACTGGACGGGACGTTCTCCTCGCTCACCGAGGAACTACGGGCCCTTGTCAGTAAGGCCACAGCTGGGCCGTATCTTCACCCGAACCAGAGTGCTAGGCTGATGAACGCTAACCTCGAAGGAATGTGTAGACGGCTACGTGCCATCGCTGCACAGATGAATGACTTGAGCAGGATCAGCAAAAGCCTGAGAGGTAACAGCTGTTCCTAGACCTGGTCCTCAGAAGCACATGTCATTATTCTGCAGTCTGGTGGCATGTATAGAGTTTTCTGTCATTTAATATCTCTACCAGGACACCCGTTGGATCTCACGTTTGTGACGACGGCCGAGCAGACTGTCGAAGGACAGAAAGGATTGTGGGAGCTGCTCAGTGTGTGCAGTGCACAGATTCAGGAGTGGAAGAGTCTTCTGTTCAGCAAGGTGTGCTTCACACGTTATCTTCTGCCACAAAACATATCAGCTTGCCCTTCATTTGACCAGTTTAGCTACATTTTCTCTAACTGTCTCTTTGCAGTTTATGGTGTCCAGAGCCCAGGAGAAGGTTAATAAATGGCTTGAGCAGGCAGCCTCACTGGCGAAGATCATCCCCTCCCACAATGCAGTTCTTCAAGAAACCTTGCATATTCTTGAGAGCTTCAACCAGCAGCTGTCTGTGTTAGTGAAACTGAACAGCCCTTCAGTAAAACACAAACACTGGAGAGACATTTTTATGGGTAAGACTGCATGCACTGATGATCTTATGATGATCATATATACTTATGCTAGTAGGTATTAGCAATAAAAGAAATACTAATCTTAAAAAAGGAATATAATTATGTTTATTATGCTTTAGGTTTAATTAGTTTTCAGTACTTTTGTGGTTTATATTGTTTTAAATTTTATTATCTTATTCTACATCTGTCATTGTTTGTATGGTTTTAATGATGTTTTTTCAATTTTAGTTTATATTTCAATATAAATCAAGTTATTATTACAGCTGTTATATTTTGTGTCTAGGCATGGGTTTGCTCTATGTCCCAGACCAGAACTTAACTGTGGGTGACCTTATGACGAACGAACTATGGGAGCATCGCAATAAAATCGCCAAGGTTTGACAATACAAACTGTAGCGTAAATGCTACAGATGACCTCAGATATGTGCTGTGAGTTAAAGCTTCAGTGTGAGTTTGCTGCGCAGGTGTGCAGGGAGGCCAAGGCCGAGGCAGACATGTGGCAGGATCTGCACAGGCTTCAGCGCAGCTGGGACAGCGCCACCTTCAGGCTCGCCAAGTTCATCTTCACCGTGTGGAAGGACGACCCACAGCTGGAGGGAGCTCAGCGGAAGAAGCCGACTGCTGATGTGGGTTCAGACCACAGTGGTCCACTGCGGCATTCCTGTGACAGTGGGACGTTCACTATTATAGGTACATGAGTGAAGAAAAACCTCTAAGCTGCTTACTTTGTGTACAAATTAAAGATATACTGTATGTGATGGAAATAACTGTACTGTCCTACTAAATACTATGATATATATAATATTTACTTATATATATATATATCACAATTTAACCTCTGTTCGGTGGTCAGGACTGGACACTCTGCGATGCCAGGCTGAGGACAGTGTTATGACGTTGTCCAGCATGCTGTTTTCTCTGCATGCTGCTGAATTCAGGAGGGAGGCCGAACATTGGGTGCAGCTTCTGCAGGAGCTCCGTATGTACACAAGCCAGTCTTTTTCCTTTAAATTTGGCTCCTCTACCAGAGGCCTGGAAGCTTAAAGGTCCAAGATCTCTCCTGGAGATCTCAGATGTTGTTTTTAGGATCTACTGGAGCCACTTTCCTAGTTTGTGGTGATTCTCCACAACCCTTGGAGGAGTATTCCACTTTGACTATTTTAAAACTTCCAGCCTGTACTTGGCTCAGATATTTCTGAATAGTTTGCCAGCCACTCGTTATGGTGTTCCATGTACACTCTGCTAGAATCTTACACCCCACTGTTATGTACTGGATTGTCTCAGGGGCATCTTTGCACAGCCTGCATCTGGGGTCCTGCCTGGTGAAGTAGATGTTGCACAGATGATGAAGGACCTCTGTCTGAAATGTTTTTTTGGAAACCTTTTGTACTTCTCTCATATGTATATATATAATAAACTGTGTGTGTTTGTGTGTGTGTTATTTCTAACAGAGGAGCTACTCGACTTTTGTGAAAGATTCCAGAAGAAGTGGGTCTTCCTCAGCAAAATATTTTATGAAACATTTGTCAGCACACAAAAAGTGGACTTGGCAAGTGTTTTTGTTCTAATTCTATTATTAAGGTATTTTACAGAGGTCTTAGTGTCTACACTGTGGAATATGATTCTAGTTTGATTCTAGTCTCATCTGATTTTTGTATTGCAGCTAGAGAAGTTTTCACCAGTGGATAAAACATTTCGTGAAATTATTCAGGTCACATTAAGTGACCCACATGTGCTGAATTTTCTTAGAGGGCACAAGGCCAGAGAGACAAATTGTCACTTCCATGGACAAAATCTGCACCTTCTCTTCATTGAAGGACTCCAAGAGATGGAGGACATTTCCAGTCAGTTGCTACATCTCCTTGACTCACCACGCAGTGAGTTCCCCAGACTGTGCTTCCTGAGTGATGGAGAGGTGATGAATTTGCTCTCTCTGCACTTGCCAAACACCTGTCTCCTGCCCCTGGTGTGTAAATGCTTCAGAGGAGTGCAATGGCTGGATTTCGACAGCAGTGGTGAACATGATATGACAGATCTAATGAGCGAGCTAGATTTATCCAACCCCCACATGAGAGTAAAGGGTGTTTATGGATCACTAAGGGAACATATTCCCTTCTCCTGCTCACTGGACCCTCATTTAAGCCCTGTGGTTTGGCTTGGTCATTTGGAGAAAAAGCTACATCAAACAGTTAAACAGCTGATCATGAAATGCACTGTTGTTCAACATTGTCCTGAGGAAGAAGAGAATGAGGTTGAACAGGATAAACTGATTGGTGATGTTGCTTCACTTGGCCATGCTTGCACTGACAAGACCTTAACAAAAGAGAAAGACAAAAGACAATGTCCTTCAATTTTGCAGCTAATCCTTGAATATCCTCTACAGTGCCTTTTGGTGTCAGAGGAAGTTTTGTGGTGTAGTGAAATACAAAAATTTGTCCTTAACCCTGCTCAAACCAACTGGGTACAAATGAAAGCACAAAATGCAGCAAAACTTCGAACCCTGTGCCAAGCTATACAATATATTGCAAATTCATATGACATCTCCCTGGCATCCAGACGAACAGTGACAGCCCTTCGTGCCCTAGTTTTACTCACCATGAAGCATTCTCAACAGGTTGCTGTGCTCGCAGGGGTAAAAGGCAGCTTGGAATCTGCTTTTGAATGGAAGCGGCTCCTGAAGTATCGTCACAGTGCCATTGACAAAGCAGGTCAAAGCAGTTTGCCCCTGTCTCTGGAGGACCCAAGCTGCAAGCAACTCTCTGTTCATGTTGATGTCTTGGGAACAAAGTTGGTTTATGGCTATGAATATATAGGGCCTGAGAACTGGATGATGGTGAACACCCCCTCAACAGAGCGGGCATTTTTGGGCATTCTTCTTGCGCTCAACAATTACAGATGTGCCTTTATTACCGGACCCCTCATGTCTGGTAAAAAAAAGACTGTACTACAGTTAGGATGGGCACTGGGACAGCAGGTAATTACGCTGGGTTGTTATGCAAATACAAGTCCTTTGCTTGTTTCCCAAATGTTGCTTGGTGCTCTTCAAACTGGTGCATGGCTGGTGCTCAATTCTGTAGATTCAATGGAACAGGGGACGTTATCTGTTCTTGGACAACAACTGACAGACATTCATCAATGCCTGTCAACACTTCAGGTGGAATCACAACAGGAAGCACAGGAGCCACATGGTCTCACTGAAAAGCTTTCATCACAGGGGTTTGTCAGAGATCCCATTTACACAGTAAAGCAGACCAAACAAATGCTATTTGGAGGGAAACATATTCTGGCCAAATCTGGCTATGGATGTGTCATAATTTCATCACTTGGGTGCTCAGCTGAAGTACCGGATAACTTGCGAGTTGCTTCAAGATCTGTTTCATTAATGAAGCCTGACTACAGCATTATTACAGAAGTTCTGCTGGTCTCTTTGGGATTTTCTCAAGCAGCCAATATGAGCAGGCGGCTGATTTCTCTTTTTAGTCTGGCTAAGGATTCGTTTTGCCTTCCAGATTTTGTCAGTGGCAATAAATCTTCCTGGCTTGTTCTTCTCCAAAAAGTAATCCATGCTTCTGGAACACAACTTTACAGAAAATTTGATGACACTGATAATGGATTTCTTACACAGAATTCATGGAAACCTGTTGGTATAACTCTCACAGCATCTGACAAAATATCACAAGAGATGAAAGATGACTGTACATCCATTGATAAGTTCACCAGTAACTGCTCCATTGTAAATTCTATAAGAGAAGAGAAAGCAGTTATCAAAGCAATAATGTCCGTTTTAGTGCCTGCTATCTTTGAGCACCATAAAGCCTCACAATTCTGCACCATTTTTGAGGAAATCTTCCCAATTGCAAGATCTTTTCCAGTTCTTCAAACATTTATTGAAGAGCATGAACAGAATGTGCTTAGAGATGCTATCACAGAGGAGTTGCAACAAACAGGATTTTGTGCTGACACACAAATGCTTCACAATACTGTGGCTCTGCACAAAGCCCTGCAGTTTTCCAATGCAGTTGTGCTTGTGGGACCCCCTGGTAGTGGGAAAACAACTATGTACCAAGCTCTTGCAGGTGCACTCCGACGACTTGCAGCAAAGTCTGCTGAAGCTGAATTTGAGGAAAGTTTCACAGATCCTGGACTTTTGTCAACTTCAAGATGGTGCTCTGTTGACACAG
This sequence comes from Sternarchorhynchus goeldii, assembly GCA_028565775.1. Taxonomy (NCBI): domain Eukaryota; kingdom Metazoa; phylum Chordata; class Actinopteri; order Gymnotiformes; family Apteronotidae; genus Sternarchorhynchus; species Sternarchorhynchus goeldii. The sequence goes on from JAOXYF010000013.1 coordinate 15,857,472, forward strand.
TGGTATTGTTTCCCAATGCTTTGTCTCATGAGGAGCTTTTTGGTGGATGCTATGAACCGCAAGGGTCATGGTGGGATGGAGCTTTCACTAAAGTTCTGAGGGATACAGAACAACATGATTTTTCATTTAGTGCTCTATCCAAAATGAAGGAGAATGTTGAGATACAAAGAGTTAAATGGCTAGTGCTGGATGGGGAACCACTCACCCATTCATACTGGTTTGACTGTTTAAGCACCCTGGGTGACCCTGAAAATCCCTTTATATGCCTCTCGTCAGGTGAAAAGATTCATCCATCACAAGAAATGCTCAAGTTAGTCGTAGAGGCCACGAGCCTTGCAGATGCAAACCCCTCTGCACTGACACACTGCAGCCTGGTGTATGTTTCTGGTAAAGATCTGTGGAAGGCAGTGTGGAAAACTGAGATGGAGTCACTGTACAGGGGGCACGCCCTAGACCAAAGCACTCTAAAAATATGGAGCTGTTTAGCTGAAGATCTTTTCTCTAGTACTCTCAATTTCCTCAGACACAAAGAACTAAACAGTGTGATGTCCTCTGATGGGCATGGAGCCTGTCTTAGGATCACTGATGGTTTGCAAGAAATAATGTCATTCATTAAGATCCTCCATGCTCTTCTGGGAGAGTTGGGCAAGGGAGAAGTCTTAAAATGTGCATCTAAGCATACTACTAAAAGAGGTAAAATTTCATGTTATACCATCATCTTGAGTATCTAGTCCCAAGTCAGTATTTTTAGTTTTTCCTGATTTCTGAGTTTCTGTCATGACATGATTATAAGTATAATGTAAATAATCATCCAGAACTTCCTTATACATTCTCAAGTGGGCACCAATATCACACCTGGCTCAACTCATTTGTTTATTTTCTTTTCTTGCAAGATGCTGGGCTCAAGTCCCCCTCCACAGACGTACAGGCCAGAAACCTTTTTGTTGTAGCTTATATCTGGGGCTTTGGAGGGCATCTGCATCCCAGGTATGTGGGATTTAGAATTCCATGGGAATTGTTGTGCAGAAGGCTTTTAAGCTTCCAGAAACATATTGTGTTATTCTCTTGTTTATTCTCTTGGTTTTAGGCACTGGCCGCAGTTTGATCTTATTGCACGAGAAGCCTTGTTTGAAAGCCGTTACAAAATTGAAGTCCCGCCTAAGGGCATGGTATTTGATCACTTCTTTAACTTCGCTGATGCAATGGTAAAAGACTCTAACAGTGTGGTTGGCTTCACAATAAACAGGAGTCCAAAGCATTTCTGTACAATTGTGCCACAGGTTTGTCTGTTCACATACTATAGTGTATACAAATCCTTATCCTTTAGTATTTGTCTAAGGGCCATTCCATGTCAAAATCACATCTGTGATGATCTCTCACACATTTTTGTACACATACAAGATAATACAATGATAAAAGCACTCTTTGTTTTGGGGGGGATCTTGTTAGTTAAAGGCAAAAAATAATTTATCTTTTTGTCTGTCACATTTAGAAGCCCAATCAACCCAGTATCTAAATGCAAAACATTTCCTGAAAGTTAGCATGTTATGTCTGTAGGCATTTAAGAAATTGTTGATTTCATTTTATACAACAGTTGTTTTTTTTACAACCTTTGAACATTTATTCATGGCTTCAAGATTTGTTGTATATGATATCATGTCGTTGAACTCTAAACTCAATAAATTCAATAATCTGAATTTTGATATCTATTAAATAATTCCTGTGAAGTAAAATGTTTCTTTTCCTAATGCAGTATGGAAAATATGCATATCTCTTGGACCTCATGTTGGAATCCCTTCAGTCAGCACTAATAGTAGGAGAAACAGGCTCAGGAAAAACAATGCTTGGCATGTCTTTGTTATCCCAAAAAAGACCACATGTGCACTTACCAGTGAACCGTGTGCTGTATGCTGCTGATTTACGGAATCTTCTTGAGAGTACGGGTAGCCAGAAAACTCGACAAGACTCTTTGGGAACCACCATGCAGCATCCTGGTTTACTTCTGTTTCTTGATGACTTGCATGAAGCACCTTTTGGTACGCATATTAATGAGCATCGGCCATTTGAAGCAGTTTTTTCCTGTTTTGTTTGCCATTATGTAACCTACCACTCTATATTTTTCTTCCTGATCAGACATTCATGGAAAGACATCAATGACTTTGGAGACCTTACGTCAGTGCATCTCAAGAGGCGGAGTGCCGTCTTCAGATGGCTGTCACTTTAAGATGTTCAGCTCTGGAGCAGTTAGTTATCTAAGCACTTGCAGCACTGATGGAACAAACATCAGCACATGCAGTCAGATTTCCCCACGGCTCTCCAGACTGTTTACTGTCCTGGCACTTCCTAGTACAACTGTAGATATTCTGTTTTCTTTCCATTCAACACAGTTGCAACAGTGGCTGAAAAGCTTTCCTTCCATGTCAAGGATCACAGATTTGGCTCAAAGCATTGTTACTGCAACCTTTAAGGTATATCTCGCTGTGCGTGAAAATTTTCTCTTTTCTAGACACACTTCCCAGTTTGTTTTTTCTTTACATGACCTTAAAAAAGTATTCCAAGGAATGTGTCTCTGGGATACAAAGATCGCAGCCCGACAGGTACTTCAGAAGAAGCTTAGCCTTGGTGTTCAAACTTTCACTACTTCATCTGTTTTGCCTGTCTTTGCTGCAACATCCCTCGGTCCCATGGCAAATGTTCTCAACATCGCCCGTCTGTGGATGCACGAGTGCTTGCGCACTTTTGGTGATCGCATGTCCTCAGACGACGAATGCCAAAAACTGGTGTCAATCCTAACCCAACTGTCTGAGGAGAATTTTGGCGGTAGTCTTGTGACTGAATGCCACACTACAGAAGATCTGCCTAGTCCTGTGTGTCAGTTAAAAGGCAGAACTGTGGATTATATAAATCAGTCTCAATGTTTGATCCCTGTTCCTCAAGATATGGAGGAAAGGATGACATCCAGCACAGAGTCTGTTGAATCCTCCATGGCTGGAATCACAAAAAGTCTTTCAACGCAGGTGGAAAAGTCAGAGTGGTCTTCTGAGGAACACAACAGCTCAGACTACAGCCTTTCAAGTAGTGAGACTGAAGAAGACTGTTACAGCACTGCTTCATCCAAAAAGGAAAACAGTGACCGTGAGACACCTGATTCAGCATCAAGCTCAGCTACTTGTTCACCTCAAATTCCTCCTTCCGTTTCTCCTAAAGAGACAAAGCTGTTAGAAAAACCCTGCATCAAAGCAAACCAAAACACGTCCTTGAAACAGGTGAGGAATTGGTCTGATGTTTCAACTTGCAACATGCCACAGGACTCATCCAAAACACCGCTGCAGCTGCTAACAGACATGGCTTCTTCTATCCGCAATGTTGTCTTCAGCCCAGAAGTTGGTGAACCCAGCAAAAGTGCAGCAGAACATCAGTTTAGATGCCACTCTGCATACCTTGAGAGGGACTTGGGCATGTTGGTGCAGCAGGTGGCTCACGCTGTAGCACACAGAGAGGAAGGAGATGCCTGCAGCTCCGCAGCATTCGCTGTGTATCACCAGAGAGCACGTCAGCTCACTCACATATTACGCACCTTGCTTATTCCCGGTGGACACGGGGTTCTCTTTGGAGCCGAAACGAGAACGGGCCGGAAGAGCGCTGTACGTCTTGCTGCATTTTTAATAGGATACCGACTAATTGAAGTTCATCACGGAAACGAGAGCAAACTGAAGGAGATATGGAACGAGGCTGGTAGACAGATCGGTGTGCATGGTGGACACGTGGTGTTTTTGATTCATGAGAATGTTAGCCAAGCCATTAGGGATGAGATACTGGTGGTCATGGCTACTGGAAAATTCCCCAGGCATCATACAGATGAAAAACTCAAAGTACCAAATTCCAGGGCCCTAGTGAACAACCCACAATGTCATGTAAAAGATGATCAGATCTTTGAAAAGTAAGGCAATTTCTATTTCATTTGAAATAAGATGGATTTTAAGCTATTTAAATAAATTTAAACTTCAAATGTTTGTCCCATTATTCATCCCTTTTTTATGTATACGTTTTGTGGTGGTATATGGTATAGGCTACACTAAACCTTTAATACAATACATTCCTTTTATGCAGGTATTTCACAAACACCCAAAGAAATATGCATGTTTTTTTATTGCTGCCTCTGAACCATGATGAATATGCAAGAGAGACTAGGAACTCACCTTCTGTTATGGCCCATATTACCAAACTTTTAAGTCTCTGCTGTTGTGTAGAGGTGTACCAGCCTTGGAGCTCAGAGGCTTTAGTGGAAATTGCCTCTCAGCTGCTTCAGATTCCTGACATAGCCAGTAAAGGTAGGTGGCATGGTGTTTTTTTTTTTTTTTTTTTTTGTAATTACAACACATTTTAGACAAAAAGTACACAAAGCCTGTGGTTTTTGTTTCTTTCTTTCCTTAGTTGACAAGACCCTAGTGGCAAGTATTGTTCAGGTGATGGCTGGGATACACAAGTCGGCCACAAAATATGCTTCCACCTTTCTAAATATACAGCTCTTCGGCCCTCAGACGTATATCGAGCTGATAGCATACTTCTGCCACCTGTACGACCAACTCTGTGAGGAGAGTAGAGGTAATTTCAATAGGTAAGCACTGATGACAACTGGATGGATAGCCTGAGTATGTGTAACATATGAGTTAAATATTATTTTTTTTATAGCAGTTGCTTTGTGGAATACATCAAAATGTTAAACACGCAATACGTTGAAACACTTCGTTTTCCTTTTTCCTTGTTTGCTGGGCTGCATCAGGGTGGCCACAGTTCTGACGCGTGTGAAGGAAATGATTGAGACAGCACAGATCTACAGTAAAGATGTGCTTAGACTTAAGGAGACATACGACAACACACACCAGGTAAAACGAGAACAGTGCAACGTCATTTACACACATTGATGCGCATGAATATGAATACACTGAAAAGTATTACTTCCTATACTGAGCTTTTCCCCCTTCACTCTTTTCTTTATTCTATCACTGTGCCAAAAGTCATCCTCTTTGTCATCAGTGAGCTCATCGGTGTGATTCTACTTCTTAATTTCCCAAATCATTTTTGTTGACTTTGATCAGCATTTATCAAATTTTTAAGTGACATGATCCTTCTTCAGGGGTCCCAATAAGAGACAACAGCAGAAGACTCCAGATGCAAATGCCACATTTGGAATCAACTCTGATCTTTAGTCAGCTTTAGTCACTGAATGGTGCAGACTCCAAATTACTTTCCGTCCCATAAACTAGGAAACTAGGAGCACTGCATTAAAAGGACTGTAATTCCTTCGTAATTCCTTCGTAATTCCAGTACAGACATACATAACCTCACAGATAACTCTGCAAAGCTGCAGTCAGCATTTCTGCATAAGGTTTACTGAAGCAGCAACTTCAGTGTGTTAAAACACCACACCTACACACACGCAAAAACTGATTTTCTTAAGGACTGCTGGGGTACTCGATTTAAAGGTTTTGTTTGTGAAGAACTTCCATCTTTGGTGACATGGTACAAAACAGTCCTGAGTTATGTCCTTGAGAACCCTATGTACAGAACTAGTGCCACTTTTCCATTCCGGTGCAGAGTCTAAAGCAAATGCAAAAAGCTTTGGCTGTGGAGCACACACACTGCGAACGAATTCGCCAGTACTGTCTGCTGGAAGAGAACCGGCTGTCCCAGCTAGAAGGGCAGTTGGAGCAAGCTGAACAACAAGCTCAAGATGCACTCAAAGAGGTCATACCGCCATTCACATCAGTCTAATCCTGCATTGTCGAAATAATGCTTCCATCTAATCCTGATTCCACTGTCAAGATGCATGTCTTATTTTGAGTGCCGATTTGTGTTTAGGCGAGTCCTTTGTATCAGGCAGCCCTCAAAACCATTCGGTCTCTAAACCAGTGTGACCTGGATGAGGTGCGCCACTACAGACACCCTCCGGAGGGAGTGGTCCTTCTCATGGACACTATATGCTTGCTGTTTAATCGTCCATGCAACTGGGAAAGCTGCAGACAACTTCTGGGGCAGCCTAGTTTCTTACAGGTTAGAGGCTGAAGAAAACATCATCTTTAACCGAGTTAAAATGTTTCAAAAGTTAAAAAAAATGATAATAATAATCATTTGTTTAGTTTTAGTTTTTTGTCTTTATCTCTCTCCTACGCTCATCAGGAACTGGAATTCTTTGATCGCTCAAAGCTAAGCACCAAGATGCTTGAGAAGCTCAGCGAGATTGTGCAGGCCCCAAACTTCCAACCGCAGGCGGTGCGCAGCCTGAGCCGAGCCTGCGAGTCTCTGTGCTGCTGGGTGCGTGCGGTTCACGAGTACGCCTGCGCTCAGCGCCTTGGGGCCTCGCAGGAGACCCTCGAACGGCATCTGGCCAGTCAGATGGCAGAAAGTCGAGCACGACTGCGAGGGGCCCGTCTTCAGGAGGAAGCATCGCGCGAGAGGCTGGAGGATATGGACAGGCAGCAGCAGCTCATCCGCTGCCACCTGGACGATCTATCAGCTCAGCTCCAGAAGGTCACAGCCCAAGAGAAGGATGCCAATGTTGCCATCAAGCAAGTGAGATTCTTCACTGAGAAATGGAGCACAGCCCTAAAGGTCACTTACATTTTCTATTCTATATATTTATTTGTATTTTTACACTTACTGATGTTGCAGACAAAAACAAATATTGTTATATTTATATGTTTATGCTGTGTAGGAAACAGAAATGAACAGTCAGACCGTTTCGGGTGATGCGTTGATGGCGGCTGCTTCCGTGGCTTATTTAGGCCCATTTAGCCCTGAGGTTCGACTGGAGTTGCTGGAAAAGTGGCAGACGCTGTGCTTTACAGGAAGGATTAACATCAGTCCAGAAGACCCACGAACCTCCCTGATTGGAGAAGCGCAGCCTTTCGTGGAGTCCCTCTTTGAACCCATCCCTGTGGGTCCAGAACTTCACCGGACCCTGGCTCGAGCAGTGGGACTAGACCACTGTGTGGTGCAGAGGCTGGCTGGTCCACACCTGGTCTTGAAGCTACTGTTGATGGGCCACAGCACCCCCTGGGCTCACCACTGGGCTCTGCTGGCACACACACAGCAATGTGAAGAGCTCAGTTCCCAAACACGGATGCTGACAGGTGTTCACTCTCTCTTTACTCTCTGTTACACTTCTGCGTCTTCAACTGTTAATCTCTGATTCTAATTTTGAGCACATTTCAGGGCTGTTCCCAGGGCATGATAGGAAAGCTTATAAAGAAGAGGAGTATGAGCTTGTCCTTTCTGCAGATGACCCGGAATTACTTGACAAACTCAGTCACGCAGCAAAGAAAGGTCAGCAATCCATGCAATGTATGCTCTTCATTGCAGCTTCACTACAAACATTTTTAGAGCTAATTTACCATTAACAGTCCGGTTGCTCCTGACTGCAGCTTGTTTCTCATGCCATCAGGTCTGAAAGTGCTGGTTACTCACATAGAACAGGCTGTGCCAACAGAGGAGCTGCTCAGCATGTTAGCTAGGCCAGCTGGAAGTCACTTCCTGGGGATGGAGGGTGCAGTTCCCGAGCCTCACCCTGCCTTTCACATGCTCCTGAGCACAGCTCTGCCAGTACATGCCCTGTTGCATGGTGAGAAGCGTGTGGAGACCAAATCACTCAGAACTGTGCTACATTCATTTATCCAATTGTTACATGATTACGCATTGTTTCTGTTTTTAGCATTTTGAATTACAATGCAATTATAGTTCCAAGCCATAATTGTCTGTTTGTTTTTTTTTTCACCTCACAGCCTCACCAGAATCACTTAAATTAAGTTTTCGTTTACTCTCACTTTTGTAGAGATTGACCCCTTAATCCTGGGAAAGGTTAAAGTGATTGATCTGTCTCTCAGCACAACTCAAATCGAGGACGTTATTCTCTCAGATCTACTACAGTCCGAGTGTTTAGAGCTGTGGGTACAGCATTGCCAAGCAACGAGCGATAAACAAATAATTCAGGACAAGCTTCATCTAGAGCAGGTATCATGAAAATCATAACATTTAGGAACAAGTTAATTTAAAACGTTAAGACTACGAATTATTCATTAGACACATTGAAACTAATATGAAAGCCGTGTAGTTACAGGAGTGTGGAATAAGAGGACCCAGTAGCGTCAGAGGTTAATCAGAAGATGTACAGGGTATACAATGCAGGTTTTTGAGTCACTTTTCACTGTTTCAGGCTTCTTTAATGCAGTACATCCTGCAGTCGGTCACCCCGTTGCTGCAGGATCCAGCGTTCCTCCCACGTGCATCGGCGTGTCAGAGCACGTCACAGGCGCTTCAGGCACAACTCGACGGGCTCTCCACTAACGCAGACCGCCACACACCTCTGTGGAGCAGCGTTCACCAGCTGGCAGCACTGGCCACTGCCTTCTACCGGGCTCTGAAGGAGACCGAACGCCTATCCCCCTTCTACCACTTCCGCCTGTCGGACTTCTTGATCGTTTTGCACCAAGCTTTAGCCCACAAGGAGGCGGTGATGGGGGCAGTGATGTCGGAGATTTCACACAGGGTGGTGTCGTACTTGTTTGCTCAGTATAGACCCTGCTTGTTCCAGAGCCATGCAGAATTACTCAAGCTGCTCGTGACCGTCTCCTTTGTCATGCACAACGAGGGCTGCAGTGAGACTGAGCGCATCATTTTCCTCAAGGGGCTCGGAGACGTAGAACTTCCAGAATATGTTTTGCCATCATTAGAACGGTCTGCCCCTGGTCTGCTCCCAAACTGGATATCACCACATGTCTGTGCTGAAGTCCATCTCTTGGACCAAATCTCACCCTTCCATGGTTTGGTCTCTTCCCTGAAGAAATCATCCAGACAGTGGCAGGAGTACATGCGATTTCCTTCGTCCACTGTGGTCGCGCCTGTTCCATGTCAGTCACATTCTCACCTCACGATGTTCCAGCGTGCCATCCTCTGGAAGACGTTCTTCCCGGAGTGTCTCGCAGGGGTGTCCCGTGACCTTGCGTCCTGTCAGCACGGACAGCAGCTACCTTCCGGTCTTGCCGGCAGCCCTTGCATCGGCTCTCCGGAATCACTCTCCAGCTTTCTGTCCAAAAACAAAGTCCCCGTTATCGTTACCCTTCCAGGGCAGAGGACAGATGAGTCAGGAAGCATCCACCCTCTCTACTGGATAAAACAAGTTGCTCAGTACCAAGCAGACAAGAAAGGGGTGAGACATTACAGTTCATTTCACCACAATTTGCATGCTTGTTTCAGCCTTAAATATCTGTCTAATTTATCATGAAAAGATTGTGGGCTTTAAGAACCTGATATATGTGACGACTCTCACAATTGTCAACAGGTAAAGGTGACTGTAATTTCTTTTGGAACCGAGTGCCAAAGAGCTGCTGTTCTTTCTGCTCTTGACACAGCTGTTCAGACTGGCCACTGGCTGGTCTTGAACAACTGTCACCTACTTTATCACTGGGATGCCGAAGTGATCGCTCAGCTCAAACAGCTGATATCCTGCACGATGAGAGGCGAGTACTCTACCCTCTGCCATAGACAACTAAGTTAGGACTTAGTTATTAAACCGAAGACCTAGTTAGACATGCATATTCTTGTCCCATTTTGAACATGAGGGCATCTGACAGGTTTGGGTACAGATCAGGGACTCATTCCTGATGGAGATGGAGCTGAGATTCACGTGCATCCACATTTCCGACTGTGGTTTATAACTAACGGCAGCGATCCACGTTCTGTTCCAGGTATTTGACCATTTCACACTTTCCAGACATTCCAGCGAGATCCTTGTTTAAAAGCTTATTACAGGGCTTTATGATCAGGTCTTTGCCATTCATCACTGCAGTCCCAGTGAAATCCTGTTGTATTTCGAAATAGTGTATTTGATATCACATGACCTGCACTGCAGATGGAACCAGTCGGTTTGAAATATTAACTGGAACTTGCAAGAATCTCAGAGTTACTGTACCCAAAGATTATGTAAGACCACAGATCGCACTTCTCTGGCTGCAAGTTCCGCATCCTCAGCACTGTAAGACTCGGTGTTAAGATGTGACTAGAATTCCAATGCTGTGTGCGCAATTCTTCCTCAGCCACAGTGAGGATCCACGCTTTGCACCTAGCATGCGACTCCCACTGGGACCTGAAGACCGAGCTGCGTGACTCTCTCAGACGGGTTCTCGCTGCAGCTCCTCCCGCCGCCTCACCTGTACGCGCCGCCACCACGGCGGAGCCTCTTGTCCTTCGCTGCGCCGTCCTTCACTCCGTCCTGCTGCAGAGGCAAAAGCTGAAGCATCTGGCACAAGGAAGCATTTATAACTGGTGAGGAACTGCTTCCTAAATAAGAAACGGTGATGAAGGAGTGGACACTGAACAGCCTTGTTCTGTGCGTTCTTCTCAGGACCCAGGAGGACCTGTTTGCTCTGGTAGACGCACAGGTGCACATTGCCCAACACTGCACTGACCCCACTGCAGTACTGGAGTACATAGCTGGTATCGGACTGTTTACTTTTGATGCTATTGCAGAGCTGTTCCATGATACTCAGTTACAAATATCTGTTGCAGCAGCTGCAAGAATTACCGTAAACAGCCGTGTGTACAAATACAGAACTCTGAGAGGGATATTACTAACCCAACTCCTCATGCGCTTTATAAGAAGCGGCCTGGGTGTGTACAGTTAGAGACTTACAACCCATCTGTTGCTATGAGCAGTTAAGTGTCAGCTGTCTTCCAGGTCCTTTGATCTCTGATGGCTGGATGATTATGGTAGGTAATGGTCCACTAGTACAAACTGACCACTGGGAGGAACAGGATTAACAGGATTGAAAACTGACAAAATTGCATGGCTAATGATGGCCTACAGTCTGTAACTGAACATCTATAAAATATACCTATAAGATGGGTGAGCCTTTTAAATCAGCCAACGACTATACTTGTAACATAGGTCTTACTAATAAAGAGGGTGCTTAGTTGTTCAAATTTGTTGAATTTGTTGTTCAAAAATAGCCCACTAAACCTTGGACGTCTTCAAAGTATAAAATTGATTCTACAGAATATTCATTATGCTTGCATGTCAGTCATTAATTCATCACCACCAGGTGGTTTGACCTGAACTTGGTTTTCTGTGTTCATGTCACTACAGCGCACCTGACGTATGGTGGTCATGTGACAGACTCTGCTGACCTGGAAGCTGTGAAGGCAGTGTGCAGAGTTTGTCTCCGCCCGCCGAGCCCTGCATGGGAAAATGGGCCCCACACTCTTGCAGAAATCATCAACATGACAGCACATTCTGGTACAAGAACACAGCATTTTGGTAGAACTAGTAACACATTTCTGTACCAAAATCTAAGAGCCAACTCAAAGCTCCTGACTGGTAACGGTACAGGTATCGTAACATTTAATGTAATGTCCTCTGTCCAGTTGAAATGTATTATTCAGTTGAGTTTTATTGGCTTCTTCTAGATGGGTATTCAGATGAGAAGGATCTTCTCAGACGTCTGGAGCGCTGTGTTCAAACCACACCGAACATCACTGAGGCCCAGGCTCTAGGTTTCAGTGAAGGGATGTCAAGTGAACTGATGAAGGTACAAAGTCGCACACTCAACTTCTTACTTCTTCAGTCCCAGAGCAGCTTTGCAGCCAAGAGACAGCGTGCTGAAGAGTCCGACCCCAGAAGCACTCAGGGAAGAATGCAACTTCATGCTGAAGAGCTCTCCAACTACAGGAGGGCTCTGGGAAGACTGCAGGCATTAAGAGACCAGATGGAGTGGCAGTTAGGTGACAACGGCGGAACTGTGGGCGCGGCATTGTTGGGTCCTCTGCGCATGTTTCTCCAGACAGAGTGGAATCATCTTAGAGAAACAGTGTCCTCAATGATGAAGGAACTTTCTCAACCCGTTGGAAACCTCTCGGCTTCTCCATATATGACATCTACAATTTCAGAGCTGGAGACTCGAGCAGACCTTCTCAGGATGTACCAGCAGGAGGGTTCTCACAGGGCACCATATGCCTACTGTTTATCCGCCTTCGCTAAGCCTCAGGGCTTTCTGGCGTCCCTGCTCAGAGAGACCACCCATGGCAAACAGAGAGATGCCAGCCATGCTTCCCTGCATTTCCAGGTAAATCACTGGGAATTTTTTTTTTACTCTGATGTACATTTTTGCAGTGTTTTTATGAAGTTGCATAGCTGTCACCATCACATTTCTTCTATTTCTCACTCCTCACTCTACAAATACATTCATATCTTGGAAGGTGCAGGTTACCCACTGCTACAAAATTCAGTGTAGCTTGCTGAAGTTGGGGTTGGTGGTTACAACTTAGTCATACAATCCACAGAACCACAAAGCATATATTTCACTCATAATTAATGATTCTTTTCAACTGACCTCTGAGCGGCTTTTATGAGAAGTGAATTTAATGGGTAAGTGAGGGAATCAAACTCAGGAACGCCCACTTTTCCTCATCCTCAGGTTCTAGGAGCTGCAACATCTCCCTCCTCTGCTCCTTCGGTTGGTGTGTATCTTTGTGGACTGGAGCTACACGGAGCAGTGTGGGATACAAGGTTCGAGGCTCTCCACTCCACCGTATCCAACAAGCCTTGTCCTCTACCTCTTCTCTGGGTCAGGGCTCTGGTGAGGAACCCAGGCGTGAGCTCCCCTGACCCTTCATCCTCCTGCTCCTCCTCTATGCCTGTCTATCACTGTCCCCTGTACGTGCACAGCCAGTCCACGGACGGAGCCAGGAGCCTCTCGGAGGAAAACATCATCACTCATGTTCCACTCAAAGCGAGATTAGATCCAGCACTTTGCACTCTCAGAAGGGTCAGGTTGGTCAGTACACTCAAAGCAAATAGACTCAAGTACTGATTTTAAATCACAAAGTGCATCTGAACGACATAATTTAGGTAAAGGAGTACATAGATGCGACCCTTTTCAGTCTAGTCAAGGTTTTTAATTTTACAAATAAGTACAAATACAAATACAAATGTTTTCCTGTTAAATGAACAATTAAAAAAAATCACTAATACCCCTCATAATGGTATAAATAAACTGTTCTTCCAATATTCAGAGAATATGTAAAATGACTTCCTACACGTCTTCTGTTGCAGCTCAGTTGTTACCGTAGCGTGTGGCCTTTATCTCAGCAGGCTCTGCTGTGCTGTGTTTCATGGGCTCAGTACAGTCTACCGTTTCTTATACAGACATGGTCGGAGTTGAAGCCCAGCTTTCTTGATATGGCTAGGAGCATTCTGTACTTTGACAAACTCAAAGGCGAAGAAGTGGCTGTTGTCTGTGTCCTAAAGATTGAACAGAACCAATATATGTCAGTCGATGAGAAGTATTCCCAAGGTTTACAACTGTTACTAATCTCTTAATGTTAAAGCCCTCACTTAATAGTGTGTGCATCCTGAGTCATCATGGTATGGACAAATTATATTTTTTGTTTTAACATTCGTCATTAAAACATATCAAAATATATAGCACCGTCCCTAATATGAAGTCTGAGTGGAACCTTACCTTGTTGACCAACTTGAAGCCTAGATGCGATAACGCGCTGATAAACTGCCGTGTATTATCAAACCTGCTAGCAACTTCTGCAATTTTGAGAATACCACTGCAGTGAATAAACGAGAAGACATAGAGATTAAGGCATACGCATATCAGTAATAATCATTATAGAAATGGAGAGTTTCACCACTGATAAAATATACTGAAGGATAAATGACCCCATCTGCAGCACTCTGTTTGCCTCAGCCAGAAAGTCACTCAGGTTTGTCCCCATGAGGGAGAGACAGAAGACTGCGATATCCACTGTGCAATCCTCCAGTGGCACCTGTGAAGGTATAAGAGTATTTCGTGCTAAATGATTCACTAAGGATTGAAGAAACATGATTATAATGCCACATAACACAGCATAAGTTAATCAGAATTATGCATCAACATTAAGACTGCTGACTGGGACTGACAATACTAAAAATTATTATTTTATATTTAAACAGGGACAAAGATGTTCAAATTTCCTTTTTAACAGGCCCTTGGGAAGCTCCAGACGAGACCCATTTAATCCAACTTCCTTAACACCTGTGCTGAACATTCAGAAAGTTTAACGGCTTGGGTCGGATATTGGGAGGTGTGGTACGTGTTGGGAGGTGGGTCAGGTGTTCGGTGGTGGGGTACATTAAAAATGTGGACTGCTGTGTTAGTGCTGAGGACTGGACTGAGAAACACTGTTATGGTGCAAATCATTTAACAAGTTATATTCGCAGTACAATAAGGTCATCGTAATGATTCACAGACTGGATTACATTTACAACATGCTAGATGCTACAGTTTTCCTGGGTTTGTAAACCTACGTCAGAGATAAAGGTCGGTTGTTTTGCTCAGCGTGTGTTGAGTGCTCACCAGTGGGCTGTAACAGTGAGCAAACTACGGAACTACAGAAAACTACCAAAAATACATGTAGTTTTAAGTTATTTCAGCTGCTGCTGTTTTTGCTTTTGTTCTTTTACCTGAAAAAAAGCTACTTGTGGTCACTGTAAGACTTTCCGTATAATTCCCAATGAATATACTTTAATACAGCCCAAATTTAAGAGCTTTTATGAGCCTAATTAATGAATAAGCAAATAATGCCTAAGACTACTTACTCTGGCCATATCACAGGCAGTAACAAACTCGCAGACAGGGGCCAAGTCAAAGCAGTGGACTCTGTTCTTCACACTTCGTGCAATCTTGCAGTCTCCACAGCCAAAGTCTGCCACAACCAAAGACTGTGGCCTGACAAAACGCAAAGACAAAAGAGCTTACTCACTTTGGTCCGAAGGTAGTAAAAAATAAAATCGGAGTAGGAAAATTACTTTAGAGGCTACTCTCTCACTTTTGTTGAATGTAGGAGATGATTAAATCCACTGGGTTAACAGGCCAGTGTTTCACTTGTTCTGTGTAACCTCTGTGGTAGATCCCGATGGCGTCAGGGTCTTGCTTAAACATGCGTCTGGCTTCACCGCTGGTAGAGGTGTACAGCTGCTCGTTGATGTGGCGGAAGCGAGCTGATTCCAAGCGCTTCTCCATCCGTGACCTGAGGGCTCGGGAGCGATCCGGGGGGCTTTTCCCCTCCTCATTATCCATGTTAAGTGGTTCTCGTTTTTCTTCTGCTAATTTTTTATGCCTGTCAGCCACATGATCATTTAAAATATGACGCAGTTTTTTCGCTTGAAGCTGATTATTTTTCCCTTTGACTGGCATTGGTTCTTCACATGGGCTGCTACAAACATTATTTCCTGCTTTGGGGCCTTTACTAACAGGCTTATCCACTGTAGCCTTTAAATATTTTGTGATGCTTCTTTTTTTGTCTGTAATGGCCTTGGCGTCTTTGGAAGGGTGTGCATTTATGGGTACACCATTGCCGTTCTTCCCTCCAGATCTTACGCTCCCAGATGACAGGTCATGACTTTGTGTATTCTGGGCTTTTGAGGCGGCCTGCGTTTGCAACAGTTCTCCTTGCTCTATAACCTTTGCCACTTCAGCTAAACCGTGAGAAAATTTATTCTTGCACCGTTTCTTGTTCTTCATTTTGTTCTTCCACTGCTGTCGGCTGAGTCTTCTCTCAGCCACATCTCCAGGACTCCCGCTGTTCTTCTGTGTCTGCTCCGTCATACTCTTGCCTTTAGCCGACTCAAGTGAAGTATCCAGACCTGCAGAACACAGAACAGTAATCCGTCATTGAGTGACAGCGCAAGGAACAAGCATTACGATGATTAAACGCTTTTCTTCTCACTGGGTTCTCTCTGCTTCTGCTTTGGCTTTTTTTTCTTCACAAGCTTCTCTGCCACGTCCACAGCCCCATTCTGCTCCCCATCATTGTCTGCATCGAGGATTTTTTTCCGTTTTTTGCACCTTTTCTTCGTCTTGTTGACGCGCACAGGAGCTTTGCCCTCTGCCTCATCACTGTCCTCAAACAGCTTTGTCTCGTCCCAGACTGGAACAGATCCTAAAGTCTGGAGAGTTTGCTTAAGGCGACGCTTGCTGATCACCTTGAACTGTTAATTGGGTCAAACAGAAATGTTAAAATTACAGGCGCGCGCGCACACAAACATATTCAACGATGTCAACACATTTTTGTGACAACCTTGTTCTAGTGGGATTTCGCTTTTTAAAACGACATAAAAGAGATATGTATGAATGGTATAACTTTTCTTGTGTGCGCAAACTTAAGTACAAGCTAGCTAACTAGCTATTTAACGTACCTTCTCCTTCGTTTTAGCGCTACAGACAGCGTAGATCTGTTCATCAGCTGGTACACCCTCCGCCCATTCTTCCTCTTCAAACATGTTAGCAAAGACTGCAAACCTAATTAGACATATACACCAAGTCAATAATTTAGCGATGATCCAAGTAATTATCGACCAGCACTACTAAGCATATCCAAGTTAGCAAGTTGACTACAGCAGACTAAAGAGCTGCAGCCATTCCAAATAGAACCGATATAATAGTTATTGCAAATAGAAACCACACTGGCTATAGCTGGACTTAAGCTATTACCTGAAAAGGTTAACTGTTTATGGTTTGTTATTCACACTTGGCTATAAAGATGCAATACACTAGCTGCGTGCCGTGCACAGGGACAGCACGTGGGCACTGTTTACATCCGGGTCAAGATACATTTTTCGTCTTTAGGTCGGACTGGAACCACTGATCACAAACTGCCATCTATCGTACAACCTGTTACATCAGACCCCAGTGTGTTTGCTAGTTATGATGCGAACTGGTTTTAATTAGCCCTAATCTGTTTTTAATCAAGTCAGTTTTTCGGTCTTTGAAACGGCGCTTGTATATTTTTTTGTACAAAAGGAGACGTGCGTTTTAGTACTTGCAGAATTACAGCAAAACTTTATAAAAATACGTCATGCACACTCCCAGACAGTAGGTCGAGCCGTTTGCTTTTGTGACTCTAAAGGCGACTGGGTAGCGAAGGAGAAGGAGTAGGGAGAGAAAGGAAGGCAGTAGCTAATAAAAAAAAGCAAAGTTAGATTTTAATAAGCACCTTTCGTTCGTTTAGCGGATCCGCTTGCCGGATAAGACGATGGCGTCCCAACAACAGCAGCCGGTGGCGTTAAACCCGCCGGTCGGAGCGCACCAAACAGCGATGCTTCAGCAACCCCAGCAACAGCTAAACCAACAAGATTTTGACCCCGTTCACAGATTTAAAATGCTGATCCCACAATTAAAAGAAAGTTTACAGGTTTGGTTAATGTGAACCTATTGGGGATTCACGTTCCCTTGTGTGCTGTTTAGTGAGATAGCTTGAATGTTAGTGTTAGCTAACTAGCTATCCCAGCATCATTTGTAATGTTAGCCACACGATGTATTTGCACAGCGACTTAACGTTCCTAGCTAACCAATAAACATTGTACTTTGAAGAACTTAATTTCGCTTTTTCTTTTTTATTTCAGAATGTCATGAACATTGCTTCGCAAAATTTTGCGCACAATACTGCAATTGATAACGGAGTGTAAGTACACACCAGTTTAAATCCAATTTTTCGAATTATTTCATTTATCCAGATAGTTTGTAGTCTAATGTTACTAAGTAAATTTTAATTGTTAATGAAACTGAGCACGAGCTAACTTAAATGTCAAGCTCAATGCTTGCTGGAAGCATTTTGGAGAGCTGGTCTTGCGTGCTCAATATTCTTGTTCGTCTAAGGCTCTTTGTAATGTTCTTAGTACCGTAATACAGTGGTTCCCAAAATATTTAACCGTACAAGACTTGGTAGTTTTTTGTAGCTCTATGGGGCTTCTGCATACCCCATTAAGAACATTTGTTGTGTTTCCTGATTAACATTGACTTTTGTATACCAGCAACAATGCTAACTACCATATACTCTTGTTATACTACCAATAATTTGGAAGAAATATTGGCTTTTACAGAATTACAGAAATGATGAGTTTCAGGTTGGTAACATGCATGACGGTTTTAGTCTTAAGCTGTTCTCAACAGAAGGTCTGTGTCTGTACTTCGATTTTAGTGCAGAGAGGGCAGAAAAGCCGCTGTCTCAGAGGTGAGTGCTTCAGAGCCACGTTTGAAAGCTGGGGATGTTCTGGAACTGTGGAGAATGTTTACCCAAAAGTCAGCGGTTTGTCTTAATACGTCCATGTTGCTGGAAATCTCTGTTAACTTCTAATCACCAATACTGATACAGGTCAAACTCAGCCGAGTGCCCTCATCATGAGTGCCCATTCAGAGAGCACATGAAAACACACTCCATGTATATTCCCATTACCTCTTTTCCCATATCAGATTTTGTGCACAGCACTGCTAACAAATGTTTCTGTGATTGGCTGCAGACGTAGACTGTACTTTTTCATGCCGGTTTTGTGATAATTTCTTGTCTAAATTGATGCACACTAGAGGGGGTATGTGCAATGCCCAATACCTGCAAGACTACAGATTAACTGAAGGGAGAACATTTGCCTCTACTTGGCCAGATGACCTCCAGATATGGTGGAAACGGAGCTCACATGTTCTTTATTCAAGTTCCACCATATTTGGGGATCTTCTCCCACCCCGATTACATTTTGGGAACCACTGGTGTAGTTTAATGCAAAGTGGACCATTTTTTGAGCTTTCCAAGTAGATGCATATTAAAACATGGTAGACTTTTCTTAAAGAGAACTTGTCTATAGGATATAAAAATATTAAGCAACTGATCATCGATCATAAATAAATGTCCAGTTTGGAGTGGATATTGCCATAATTCCTGTTATAAAATACTTGGACCCCCTCCCCCTCCCCCCGGCATTAATTGACCTGGAATAGGAAATTCTATATATGTACATTATAGAACAATACCTGATAAAGTTGTGAAGTTACATTAGGAATAGGAAAATATGCTACACAGTTATACTTTTTCTGGAAAGTGTTTTCTTTATAAATTTGAATCTCTTTGGAAATCGTCATTTAATGCTCTGGTTTTTATTTTCTCCTGATCTCCAGAAAGAGCAATGATGCTACAGTTCAGAGGTTTGACAAGAGTTTGGAGGAGTTCTACGCCCTGTGTGACCAGGTGGAGCTCTGTCTGGTAAAGGCTTCACATTCCCACTTAAACCGAATCCTTCACTAAAATAAGAACTTATTCAGGTTTGGTATAGAATCCCTAGAGTTTGAGTAATTTGTGCCAAAAAAATAACTAGAGTTAGGTAGATGAGTTAATGAATTATTGATTTGTATATAAGGGGCTGTTTTTTCCCCTTTTGTTGTGTATTTCTGGAGCATGTTCCATATATCTGTACATCATGCTCTTTCTCTCCTCTAGCGATTGGCCCACGAGTGCCTGTCTCAGAGCATCGACAGTGCGAGACACTCCCCCAACCTGGTACCCACGGCAACCAAGCCAGACACTGTGCAGACAGAGTCTCTGTCCTACTCACAGTATCTCAGCATGATCAAGTCCCAGATATCTTGTGCTAAAGACATCCACAATGCTCTTCTGGAATGTTCCAAGAAGATTACTGGGAAGAGTCAGCAGCAAGGGATTCTGTAATGGTGCTCAGGCTTCTGTGTTTTTAAGTGATGTCACAGCACCGAGGTTGTAAGAATATGTACATAGCAAACATGAGGTAAACAAAAAATTAAATTTGTAAACTTGGACATCTTTTGGAAAATGTGTAAAATATTTTATGAAATTGCATGTTGTGAATATTTTGAATGTGTTAATTACACCGTAGATAATATTTCCATAGTTTTGCTGTAACTTGTTTTGGAAAACTGGGCAGAACAACGTGGAACCGTCTGGTGGCTGTCGAGGAATGGCTTGGGAAACACTGGCTCAACCAGTGAGAACCAGAATCCATTTAAGCACACGGTGATGACCACAGTTCAGAGGAGAGCAGTGTTCACCTGTGTGGGGGATTATAATTCTAATTCTGATAGATGAAAACAGGCTCTCAATCTCCACCTGAACGTTACATGTTGAGACTACATTATTAGGAAGGACTGGAGCCTCAAGATCAGTAATGTGTTCATAAAGGCTATTTTCCATAAGTCAATAAAACCTGAATGGTTGTTAATATAGATAAGTATGGTCCCGTTCTCAGAGGTCAGATTCTGTTTTCCAAAAGTCAACCCAGGCATGTGAGGTAAGAGCCTGCACTCATCAGACCCACTTCTACTTCAGCCCTGCATGTAGACACCAGCTCTGCAGGAACCGCCTGACGGGCCTGAAGAGATTCACCGTCACGGTGTGTCGCACTCTCCCCACACCTTTAAAAAGATCACGTTCTCCTGCTTTCAACCATCCGAACGTCCGGAGATGAACCACGAGGGGCGGTTTGGTTGGTTTGGTCCAATGTATTTCAGGGGAGAGTATTTGGGCTTCTCGATCACATCCGAGCCAAGGTAAGGCTGTAACACATCTGGAACACGAACTGTTCCCTCCTACAAAAACCATCAGATACACAGCCACCCATGATAAGTGGTTACTCAACTGTCCCCTTATGGTAGTGAACAGGTTCACATTTTGGCTAATCTACTAATATTACAGGCACTTTCATGAATTTTTGATGTCATGTACAGATGACCTCTGTAACATTGTATTCATCATCAAACTAATTAACTGTAATTTAATTTATACAGATTGAAATGTTCCACCCCACCTTAGTTTGATGAGTCTCCAAAATTGCAATAATGGTGCGTGGAATAGCACATGCGGTAGCGTTCACCTGCAGGGGACGAGGACACGCACGTCACGTGTGACAACGCATGTATTTTCCCCCAGTACACGTGCGACTGTACAGTACATCCTGCTAAACTTTACAATGGAAATCTTCCGTAAGTTTTTCTAACAATGCAGTAGCATGTAGGACGTACCACTCATGTAACTGCGGGGGGGGTTCCTGTCAGTGAGAGCTGAGCGGAGAGACTCACCGTGTGAGCGTATTTCATGCTGCCCTCACTTCCCTCGTAGAGGATGTGAAGTCGACGACTCTGGTAGTCAGTGCAGTTGGACGCGCTGGAGATCTAACGGTGGGTTAAGAAGGAGCTTTCAGCACCATATGAAAGCAGCAAAAGCCCAAACAAAACAAAACAATCTCCATGGAAACATGTGGCTTTCACGCAGGCTCTGACTGCCACAGTAATCCTTTTTAAAACCTTTCTTTAGACCCTATAAGACAGTAAATACTGCAGTGTGTTCGACCAAAGTAAAAGATGACGGTGTAATTGGAGACTTGAGCTATGATTTGGAAAAGCAGTGCTGCTTAATGCAGACGATTTCGTTTGTCATCACAGAAGCCCAGGCAGACATTGATCTCCAGTGAGTACGGCAGTGCTGGAGCTGACCTCACCGAAGCTTCCACGGCCCGGCATCCATGCTTCCACATCAAACTTCCTGAATGCTGGAGCTCCCAGCTCTTGTGAAGGCATGTCCAGCACCCTAGGGAATAAAGAGCAACAACATGAAAGTCAAGACTTCAACTGCCTGAATGAAAACAATCAAAACAATTGGATTTAAATTGGCCTCCAAGGAGGAACTAATGGCACTATATTGATTATGATCATTAAATTCTGCTATGACACTCTGCTCTGAGCCCATCTCTCCAGAATTAGGAAGTGCTGAATAGTGTGGGACTAACTCACTAATCCAGTCAGTCATTTACAGAACTGCAAGATTAAATTCTGCTGAGGTGGCACAACTTGGTCTTCATGCATGAGCGCACACACACACGCACACACACACGCACGCACACACGCACGCACACACGCACGCACACGCACGCACACACACACACATGTAAAACATCCAAATCCCATAATGAAGTTAATGTGTAAATATGTCACTTCAAAAAGAGTTATTATAAGAGACAGTACTAAATTTACTAACTAAAATTAGTTATTTAATAACTTTGTCTTTTTTTAAACACCTGAAATGGAGCTTGAGGGATGAAAAAATCTCCTTCTGCAGGGACACAAATTCATCTAACAAGTGAGAGCTCTCTTCCCCTGTCTCATCTGTGGTTATACCGAACATTTCCACCTGCCGAAAACAAGAAACAAAGGCCACAGTAGCCATGGTTACCACCACAGAAGGGGACAAGTGTACGTAAAAGAACTGGTCTGTATCATCCATCTTCGCTTTCTGTGACGACTCCATCTCGCCGTGCTTCATTCATTCAGCGTCGTTTACCTTGTTGAAGTGATGGACCCTGTAGAGTCCCCAGGGTTCTTTGCCCGTGTCCGTCTCTGCTCGGAAACATGCACTGCTGCACACTGTCCTTCAAACGTAAAACACATCACGCACACGCTTTAACCAAACAAAACAAATCCTTAATACAGTTTTACCTGAGTATGTGGAAAATAGAGCCTTATATGAGCACTTGGTGAGACTGTCCCTACCTGACTGGCAAATCCTGCACATTTACAGCATGATCCATAAAGTAACCTTGAAAGTGGCATAAAAAAAAAAAAATCAAATCACTAAACCTGTTGCTAGCAGCGCTACCGTTAAACGACTCAAGCCTGTTCTGCAGCCTGTCGGCTCTCTTACCTGCGATGCCGACTTCACCTGTTCCAGCCAGGCCGAGGTCCTGGAAGCGTCTGGGGTCCAGCGTGTACACCTGGGAGCTGTGGGCGTGAGGCTGCATTCCACAACCCTCCTGTGATGCATGCAGGTCATAAACAGTGGTCATTCACAGGGGTTACTGAGACTTTGGTACTGTACACTAGCACCAGGATTCAAATGCATGGAGTATTGGATCATTCGGTTCGGGGTGCAGAGTGCTCTCAAGTGGGTATATGGCAAGAGCAGGAGGATTTATTTACTGGTTGTTTGTTTGTTGTGCTTCAAAGTGTTTTCAAATTACACCGATACAGGTTCTAAGAAGTGAAGTGAAGAAGAACAAGCTGTCGTGTTTAGGTTTGCGGATGAGGAAATACACACACCATCCCAAGCCAGACCACAGCTCCTCCTTCTACACCAAACCTCACAGTAAAAATGAGCAGCTTTTACCCAAAAAAAGAACCGTATCAAGAACTTTCGGTGGATTTTGTTCAGACACTGGGTGACATTTTGGGTCTAATGTACATGAGTATTTTTGACCCAGTCAGGACAGAGTGAGAAAGAAGCTCTACTCACAAACACAGCTCCTTTCAGCATGTCTGGAACAACCATCGGGATAAATCCCTGCACAGAACACACACACACACACACACACACACACACACACACACACACACACACCGCATTACTTCATCAATTTCATGGAAATGTTTAAAGCAACAGAGGAATTCTCAAAAAGTGAGAGAGAACTCTCTCTTTAAACAGGGAGAATTCACTAATGGCAGTAATACTAACAGTACATCTGACATCACTGTCGGGTAAACAGACATGGTGAGCTAAAGTTGTTTAAATATCTGAAGATGCAGTTCTAATTAAAAAAAAAACAAAAAAAAACAACACACACTCATAACCCTACATACAAACACTCACCCACACATCCACATAGACTCCTCACTTACCTGTTTCTGCAGGAGATCCAAAGCAAAGTTCTGCAAAGCAGTCTGAAGTCTAGCACCTGCTCCCCTCAGGTAATATGACCTACGACCGGACACGTGGGCAAGGCGCCTAGGAAAGAATGATGCCATGAAGATACCTCACATGTTCCACATGTAGACAGAGACTGAGAGATGGAGTTGGTGGAGATGTCTTACTTTTGTCTTATGATATCCAGACACTCCCCAATTTCTAGATGGCCTCTGGGTTTGAAATCAAACTCTGTGACAAACAAAGTGTCACATCATGAACATCTACTAACAGAGAGTACAAACACCACACCATCATCTCTGCTGTAAAATGTGGAACTCACAATGCAAGGTTATTACCAGCCTATTTTAGAGAAGCTAGAAATAGATTAGTCTCACATAGGTAAGATTCTGTATGATCTCTTGACCATGAGCACTTGAAAAATACTAGTTTGACAAATGAGATGATGAAAATGCTCTCAAAGTTATATGTTTCTGGTGAAACAACCTTTTTCAACAAGCTGGCTTTGTGTAATGTTGTGGTGAGGTGTCAAGCACTTTCCTCCAGAAAAACATTCAAAAGTATTTCCCTAGGCAGGAGAGAAATGTTTGAGTGGCCATACCTGGCTTCTCTCCAACCATGTCTACCACCCGTGCCTGCCTCTCGTCTCCAACAGGCTAACAGGGTGAAAACAGGAAGCGTGCCCCATTAATATAAAACAAATATCATACCACATGAGGTTGTATATAGTGATGGAGTGACCGGGGGGGGGGGGGGGGGTTGCCAACCACATCAGGGTGTGTGCGGTTGGGAAGCCTCAGGGCCAGGCTGTAGTACTGCTGCTCCAGCTCTGTCTGGTCTGAGTACAGCTGGTTCAGCCGACCTCGTACCTCTCGGCCCTCCGCTCTCGCAGTCTTATAATCCACAAGCTGGGCAGATGGAGGAGGAAGAGTCAGTAACGCATCAAACATTATCGCAGACCTGACAGGTAGACGAGACACACATCTGACAGATAAACTCCTAAACACACCTAAAACCCAGTCACTCAGCCTCCAAAAACCCTACACTGAGTTCCAAAACTGAACATACAAAACATTCTGCAATAGGTTTCATCTTTATGAGCTAATCTCAACTATACATCTCTTCAGTAGAGCATCTCAGCCCAGACCTTGGAACCCACCACACACTCTGTTTTTGTGCTCTACCTGGTCTAAACCAGCTCACAGGTTCTGCATGTTCTGTGCTCAGGCTAGATAACAAGGCAGCACACCTGAACTGTCTGACTGACCCACAGTGAAGGGATGGAAAACATGGTTCTGCATAATTTACTATGCAAATCCTTAATTTGAGCTATTCTTTTATAGAGGTATATGCTAGTGCTAAGTTAAAAACTAACAAATCACTTTAGCACAAAACCCAAGCAGAATAAGCATGTAATTAAACCTATTTCTATTTGAAAATTAGGTAAATATAGTGAATCAAAGGCAGAACTTACATCAGACAGAACCTTTTTGTCATGTTGCTCCTGTAAAGGAAGAAAAACAAGCAAATTGTGAATAAATGACGATGTGTGTGGACTGATAAATTTTTGTAAGTCATTGTTAAGAACGTCTCCCAAACGCTGAGCCTGAAGTTCACCGGGACATAGTCAAACGGTCACCAGCCACCAGCAGAGAGCAGGAAAACAGCAAAACAGACAGAGAACAGAGAAGTGGCTGATAACCAGCAGGGGGAGTTTCAAACCAAGCGCTGCATCACTCTTACTGTGTGTCACTCTTACAACCCTTCATTGAGGATCACTGTGGGGGGGTTGTGCAAGCAGTGTGAAGCCTGACATGTTAGAAGAGAATATATGAAACCAGGACTGGCCATCTACAGGCCTGCTCTTCCACCAAGGGTGGGCAGCACACCTGACTAATATTCAGGTGGTAGTGAAGACACTGAGGAACTGAGTCATGAAGGAGCTGGTGGTGAATTTGGCACTCATGCTTTATGCATAAGACAGTTCTGGTCCTGTAATACTACAAACATGTTGCGTTGTTATCTTTGTTCTGCGAAATAGCGACTGAGTAAAGAAAGAAGCCTCTAAATATATGAAATTCCTACTCACCACGAGAGCGCGCACAGTGGCACTGATGCGCGTCTTTTTTTCCTCTAATGTCGCTATCTCATTCTCCACCTCTTTTAGCTGCTTCCAGACGGATATCTACACATACATCGCCAGACATGTTAGCAGTAACTGCATAGGCAGATCAAATCGACCTCAGTTACGGTATGATTGTCGACGAATATTGGCTCCAAATCGGCAATATTCCGTTAACCGTTACTTACAATAATTCTGACATCAGCTGCCCGTAAATCTCCTTTTCTGTTTTCCAAGTTGGCAATGACATCGTCTGTGTGTTCACACACCCACCGCATGTTAAGATCGGGTTTATCACTATAACCCTCTCTGATGTGCTCAAACAGGCTATTCCGAACACCGTCAGAGGTGCAAGGTCGGGAAAATGTTCTCGAGACTTTACAGGCATGATGTCTTGCTGTCGATATGAAGCGGGGAACAGCGCTAAGTCGTGTTATAGTTCCTATGGAGAACGCCATGTTTGCTCAAGTTCACAATGAAACCACGGAAGCCGGAATGTTATATCGTTGCAGCGACAGTGTCACAAGAGGAACGGTAGACTGAAAGGTGTTGTTGTATTACGGAGCAGACTGAGTGTGACATCATACTGTAACAGGCTCGAGGGAGTAAGCAACTACTAAATAGTTCCGAGATGCAGAGTAGATGTTTATCTTCAATGAGGGAGAGCCAGAAGTGAAAATGTGCCTTTACTTACATTGATGAAACTTTTTAGAAAAAATGGTCATAAACAAATTATTATGGTTTATTAGAAGTGAATTCTACGTACAAGTTCATTGATTGTTTGTCCAACTATAATCTTCAACTTTTTGCCAGCTTTGTCATAATTTTGTAGCTGTTTCCAAACAGCACAATTTGAAATATTCTGTTTTGTTGCATCTATGAGGTGACGGTGAAAATATGTGCGTGCGTGAATCCGAAGGTGGACGTACTTTTAAACTGTTTGTGCGCTGCATTATAGACTAAACCTCATGTAAAAGCAGAAAACACTTCGTGAAAATTAACTATTTTATATATATATATATATATATATATATGTGTGTGTTTTTGTTAATTAACTATTTTATATA
>JAOXYF010000013.1:15885542-15926297 GCA_028565775.1 Sternarchorhynchus goeldii
AGGGCACATCTAATATATATATATATATATAACAAAAACACATGAGTTTCCGCGCGCACAAGTGTTGTTTAAAAGGTTACGCCGTCATGTCCGCTATTTTGAGGAAAGCGGAAGCGTTTCAATGTTGTTCCGGCATGGAGTACTAGAAAAGCCTTAAGCTAGTCCATCCAGTAGTGGAAATAATGTTGCGAGCCACGAGTCAATATTAGCATTGTTTCTGAATGCAGGAGATGTGGTCCGTTGTTCCATGTGGTGCAAGTTAAAGAAAACTCGGAGCAACCGATACAGTCGCTTTTAAAATGAGGATTTTCTGGAGGACTGTAGCCGGTGTGATGGGAAGACAGGACGTACGTTGACATGTGCACAGTGTCTGTCTTAATCATTAGAATGGACAGGAACCGTGATGAGTCGGTCCGCTTTCTGTGAAACATCCCAGGACGGGCATGATGTCGCTAGCAGGCCGAGGGGTGTGAAACACCGGGAGAACGTAATTGTGGTGCCCTGGCAGTCTAGTGGATCAGCATCACGACTCCGAACAGTCTGGACCTTACAGTTTATCCCTCTACCAGTCACCAGCTGAATGATTCAGTACATCTGAGGT
Organism: Sternarchorhynchus goeldii; assembly: GCA_028565775.1. Taxonomy (NCBI): domain Eukaryota; kingdom Metazoa; phylum Chordata; class Actinopteri; order Gymnotiformes; family Apteronotidae; genus Sternarchorhynchus; species Sternarchorhynchus goeldii. Next base: position 15,886,144 of record JAOXYF010000013.1, read on the forward strand.
CATCTCGCAGAACCAAATACCCGCAACGGTAATATTCTACTGAACGTGGAAATGACCCCTTTTTCTTGCAGTTATTCCTGGTTATTGAAAGGACATGGTGCACTGTATGTTTGCTGCAACTGAATTATTATCCACAGCATTGAATATATATACTGAATATATACTGCCTTAAGTATTTTCATTGCAAAAGTTCATCTGTGTTGTAAAAAATGCCAATTTTCTAAATGTTTTTTTTTGTCTTTTGTATAACATAGGTTCAATGACTAGAAGGACTGGTAAACTTATGCACAGTAATGATATTTTTATTCTGGTACAACCGTCTAACAGATGCATACAGTTAAAGGGGGGACAGTTACGTGGAAGCCCCAGCCTTGGCATGACGCGGACAGCGGTGGTGGGGAGCCGCTCTCCGATAGCGACTCGGAGGAAGAGGATTTTCCAGATGACACTACTACTCCCCTGGGAGAATACATTACTCTGGGTGAGGCCCTTGTACTGCTCAATACTCTGGGTTCTGTGGGTTTGCTGCCTGTTGTCATTGGGTTCTATGATTTCCTATGTGTCTTTATTGTGATATGAGTGTGAAAGACTTAAAGCTCTTGTACCTCATTGTACCTGAGTTTGTTTGTGCTTGATGTGTTTTGGGCGCCTCCTGTCATGACTAGGCTTTGGTGGATTGTTACATCAACATGACATGGACCATAGATTCAAAATAATACATCAAACAACATTAATTAACTATGTAGTTAATTTGTAGCCTTTCTTGTTTTTCCTGTTGATTCTCTTATCTCTCTCTCAGGGTTAAAGCAACTGCTTGATGCTCAGCAGTTGTGTGATGTCACTCTTGTCGTGGAAGGAAAGAGCTTTATGTGCCACAGGTATTACCAACACAGACACTAGTAACCAGATGGAGATGTTCTTTCTTCTGCTTCTTGTAGCTTGGATGGTTTCAGATTGTTGGCTCTAGGTTGATTGGTCTGTATTTTGTAGGGTCCTTCTGGCTGCTGTCAGCCCATATTTCCGTGCCATGTTTACGAGCCCTCTGGTGGAGTCACGGCTAACTGAGATCCGCCTGGAGGAGGTCACTCCTTCAGTCATGGAGGCTGTGATCCAGTTCGTCTACACAGGGGAGGCGGGGCTCAGTCTTGACACTGCTGAGGACCTGTTTGTAGCAGCCAATCGTCTACAAGTGATGCCCTTACAGAATCTTTGCTCCAGGTAATGTTCACGCCTGCTTCAGTGCTGTGCAAACCCATGCTTTTAGACGGTGCGGAAAAGTACTGCGCGCAGAATTAGTGAAAACATGTTCCTGTTCCTTTAGGTTCCTCTTTGAGCACTTGTCAGTGGAGAACTGTTTAGGTATGTACTCGCTGGCACGGTCTCACCATGACCAGCTGCTGCTCAGGGCCTCCCTGCGGCTGGTAGCGCAGCACTTTCCGCGGGTGGCGCGGCAGCGTGACTTCCTGCTGCTTGATCCCGGCACCCTGGGCAGCCTGCTGGAGTCGGACCGGCTGGGCGTGGAATCCGAGACGGAGGTGTACGACGCGGCTCGCCGCTGGGCGGAGCACCGGCCGGACGAGCGCTACGCCCACATGCCTGCCCTGCTGCGCCACCTGCGCCCGGGCCTGCTGGCTCCTGAGGAGACCCGGCGGCTGAACAAGGAGCTGGGGCCGAGGGCCAGCACGGAGGGCATGGGCGGCCCCCTGAGGCCCCGCGAGGGCATGCTGGAGAAGAAGATCGTCTGCGTGGACCTGAAACCCAGAGAAGACGAAGCCTTGCGGGAGAGCGACTACACGGTCGACTGCTTCGATCCACGCACGGGTAAGTGGGAGAAGCTCTCGGCCTTGGGCTCTCTGCTGTGTCCCGGGTGCACGGCCGTGGGCGGCCGGCTCTTCGTGTCGGGGGGCATTCTGCGCACGGGCCAGGTGTCGTCAGCGCTGCACGAGTACGACGTGGTGTTGGACCGGTGGATCTCTAGGCCTTCGATGGAGCAGCCGCGGGCCATGTTCGGGCTGCTGGGCTCGGGAGACGTCCTTTACGCGCTGGGCGGCTGCAACCGGGTGGCGCTCCTTGACACTTGTGAGACCTTCGACCTGACCACGCAGCGCTGGGCGGCGGGTCCGCGGCTGCCGCTGCCCCTGCGCTCGTTCGCCTGCGCCAGCCTGCGGGCGCGGCTCTACCTGCTGGGCGGAGCCACTCTGGAGCAGAACCGGGCCGTGGTGCACGCGGGCGTGCTGATATACCACACCGTCGCACGGACCTGGAGCCGCGTCGGCATGGATTCCGGCGCCACCTGCTTGGCTGGAGGCGTGGCTGTGAGGGGCGGAGTCTGCGCAGTGGGCGGGTACATGCGTGACGCGGCCAAGTTCCTGGACGGCAACTACACCCAGCTGGAGCCGCTTGACGCCACAGGACGCGTGCTGTTCTTCCGAGAGGGGCGGGGCTCGGGGACGGACCGCGAGGCAGTGGCCGCTCCGGGAGGCGGAGGGAGTGACCGTGCGCCCAGCCCGGTTGTTTTTCCAGGCCTCCCGCGGCGCATCGCTGCTGGAGGGGTGGCGAGATGGAAGCGCCGGATCTACGTACTGGGCGGGGAAAACGGCTCGAGGTTCTACGACAGCGTTTATTGCTGGAAACCGGGCTGGCGCAGCTGGGTACAGCGGCGTGAGAAGCTCCCTGGAGACACCGGGGGAGTGAGTCAGTTCGGCTGTACCACCTTAAAATTTCCCAAAAAACACATCCTTGCTCGTCTTAGGTCTGCACTGGACAAACAGGGGAGGGACAAGAGACTGAACCGCAAGGCGGACCACACAGGGAGAGACAGCCAGGCCAGAAGGGCCAATCAGGAGGTGTGATGTCATTTAAGGAACGAGTGTGGGATTTTACCCTTAGACCTGTTTATCAGTGTTATCCTCCCCTTATACACCAGCTTTAATAGCAGGTGTGAATTGTCTTCCCACAGTCACCCATTACGCTCAGCGTTCGCTTCTATTTCTTTTAAAGATAAGATTTTACTACTTTTTTTGTCCTACTGGTATTTTTTGGGTGCGAAGATTTAAAGGTTGTCAGTTAGCTTTAAGCATGATATCCCTTTCATGTGAAGGTCATGTTTTTTTGTAGGAGTGTGCACTGTCCTCACCAACAACGACCACAGAACATGACGACGAGCAGTTAAACAGGTCTGTGTGTTTAAATCCCAAACCTTTTCCTTTAAAAATGTTAAAAAGAAAGAAAGTAAGTGGTTGAAGCTCAAGAGGACAATTTGTTGTTCATACTTTGATATCTAAATCTAAAATTCAGTTGTTGTTTTTTTTTTTGTTTTGTTTTTTTTTTTTAAACTTTATTTTACCGGAAGGTCTCACTAAGGTCAGTAGTCTTCTTCAAACAATTTATCAAAGCAAAGTCAAGCACAATCGATGGTACATGTATTTGAATGTATTTGAAACATTTCAGTGTCAAACATACACGAATGAAGCAGTTACATACTACCTATAATATGTTGGTCATTCTCAATTTAAAATCCTGCAACATTATACAGTCAGTCATGCAGGTTTAGTCCACGACACGCAGGCGTTCAAAGCTAAATGTGCAATGTGATGTTTTGCCTCTGATGGAGAGGGTAATGTAACATGCACATTCAGTCAGGAGGGTTACATATGTGATCTGGCAGGAGTTCCAGGTCGCTGGACCTTTCGGTCTGGTGGTCAGGGCAGGTTGTTCGCCACCTGGCAGGCCCGGGTCCGAAGCCCAAGTATGGCCACTGCTCTCCCCCTGCAGGCTGGATGATGTTACAGGTCTCATTTACAAATAACAAAATTGCACATTACAGATTTTGCAGTCTGCAGTTGTACATTAATATGTTTAAATCATGCAATCCACAGTCATTTGTAAGTTTGCTAACTTTAGTATAATGTCCTGGTGAAGACATTATCATAATGTCATGGTTTGTTTACAGTATAGTACTTTACTAAGGCTGTAATGTCAGTCTTCTGTTTAGCACTTAGCAGTTGCCATTGGGCCACTGCCTTTCACAGAAGTGACGAGAAGCCAGTACCATTCACACGTCCAGGGACTAACATCCCAGTATCGCTCACACGTCCAGGGACTAACATCCCAGTATCGCTCACACGTCCAGGGACTAACATCCCAGTATCGCTCACACGTCCAGGGACTAACATCCCAGTATCGTTCACACATGTCCAGTTAAAAAATGGCATCTCGTCAGAGCTGATTGGGTAACGAGAGGCTGACATTAGCTGCCTCTAGACAGATGGGCACCTGGTTTTATTATACATGAACAGCATTTAAATTTTTAATTTTATTACGTGAAAGTTTAAATCACATTCAAGGTATGAACCAAATGGATGGTCGTCCCCCCCACCCCCCCGTTTTCATCAAGTGAGTTCATTTGTCTAAGATTATGCAGATGTAAATTTTTGTTATAGCTGAAAGAATGAGAACTCTTGAGTGACCCATTTACGTCATGAGTTAAACTCAGATACAGACTCAGAAATGTACTGGTGATGTCATAAAATGAGCTGCTTGAATTGATATGCTGTTTTGCATCACAATAAAACATCCTTTTGACTGTATATTCTGTTCAAGTATGTAACCAGCTCATTGAGTCACTGTTATTACAAATCTACAGTAAAGCAAAAACCTAGGTAACACAATTGCAGTTATTAAAATATGAATATTCTCCAAATATATCCCACAACTTTCTAGGACCCTGGGAGTTGTATTGTAAAGGTAAAGATATGGGTTAGTAAGCTAATGAGAATATGCTTTGGGATCAATTTAAGATAGAAGCTTTATGTGCTGAATGAAATGTCGCTGGGCTCAGATCAAGACTACCGTAACTTTCCTTAACTTCCACAGCTATGCTCATTAAGTAGTTTGGCAATGAGAAACTGTGTTCAAGCTCTGATGGAAAGGAAGACTAAAGCACTCAAGTATACTTGGAGACTTTCCTGAGCGTAGGAGTGTTTGTCCTGGCCCCAGACCACAGAAAGATCACCTGAATGAGGTGAGGCTGGAGCCCCACTACGCTCACACCTTTCCTCAAAACACTCCATCTGCTGAGATTATTAACCAGATCAGAATGTTCCAGTGCACTACTACAGGTCACTCATGCAGAACCACATCATTCCCTTTTAACAGCACTTGCCATTTTTCAATAAAGAGCGCGTGTAAGCAGATGGTAGCTTGTGGGGGCTTTAGTCCCGTCTCACTCATGTTCCTATCTACAGTTTCACTTTAGTGTTTAAAGATGTCGTGAATCTAACTGAATATTTATTACTACCAGAACCAACCTGTTTTGGGTGTACTGAGAACACATTCTAATGGGTTTTTTTTAAATCTCATGTATGTTAATAGATCATCTCAAATGATCACAATTGGCTCTGCTTCTTTAACTGAAGCTGCAGAAGTACACCCCAGACAGTCACCTGAACTGTTAGCTAAGCATACTTCATAAATAACATTGTTATTACATCACAGTTATAGTGAAAGGGTCTGCAGGTGTTCACAGTGACTGGAATTATATAACGTACATTAATAAATTATGGAATGTATATAATGACTGATCGAGATACTTGCTGAAATAAGTGTAGTCATTGATGCAAAGCACCCAAAGCTATTTCATTGCTAATGGTGCCCCCTTGTGGTGAGTTATGTTAAACGTGAGTGAGTAAACTAATTCCAAAATTCATTCACTTTTGCTAACTATTCAGAAATGTACTCCATGAAATCCAAGCACCTTATTTACACAGTAACTGCTGATTGGGGTTTTGAGGCAAGACATGTTTCTTTGAAACAAGTATATTAACTATCAGCTACAGTAAATTATTTCATCAATGATGACAGTTAAACGCTTCATCACACAGTTGTCCGTGCCTGAAAGGAGGTGAGATGTTAATTATTATTTTCACTAATTCCCTTCTTCAGCCTTTTTTCCCCCATGTGAACAAAGGTCTCAGATTGTGTCCTGAGAGTCTTAACACTCTTGGAGAAATCTTTCTTCCATGAGGCATTTGGGAGCCATTGAACTGTGATTTGATACTTTTAAAATCACCCTCAAAGAACATCATTTAATTGGGGAAAAAATGGAAAACTCCACCACACAACATGGGATGCATGTGATCATCAACAACCCAGCAGACATCGTTGTGATTCTTGGCTATTTTGTGATTGTCATTGGAGTTGGAATTTGGGTTAGTGTGCAAGTGCCTTTATGTGTTTGAGTATGAAAATAGTGTATTTTTTGACTGGTCCATCTCCATATATTTGCTATAACAATTTTAAATGCTTGGACTGTGTTACAAAACACAGTCCCACAAAGGGAGACATGCTGTCTGAAATCAACTTAATTTGTGTTTGTTGCGGTTTCTTACTTGAATTAAGTCATGGAAAGCAATGTGAAGAAATATGCATAGCTACATTCATTTCCCTGCTTCTCAGTCGATGTTTAGGACTAATCGTGGTTCAGTGGGAGGCTATTTCCTCGCAGGACAGACCATGTCGTGGGGACCAGTAAGTGTAGCCATCTGTTCCTACTAGATTATCCTCTGTGGTTCCATACAGCCTACAGCGGAAGAAGAAGAATGGTCTACCCCTTTCTTTGGATTAAAACATGTTACCTTTAATTCTGCTGCTGCGGTAACGTACAGTTGTTGCAGAATCGAAACGTGTGTTAACTCTGTTCCTCACTATTCTTATAGGTAGGAGCTTCTCTGTTTGCAAGCAATATTGGCAGTGGACATTTCGTCGGCCTTGCAGGTACTGGGGCGGCCAGCGGGATCGCTGTAGGAGGCTTCGAATGGAATGTGAGTTGGACGATGTTGGAAGTAAATCGTAGAGGTGCAGCTCAAACATCTTTATGTACCTGCTCCTGTAATCATGATCATTCATCTACTTTAAGTCTCAACAAAAATATTTTTTTTTGCATAGTGCTACATGTTACACAGTTAATTTGTTTTCTGATTTTCTTTCTGTCAGTGTTTTGACAAATCGAATTGATAAGATCTGCTAAATGTAAATAATTTAGCTGGCCAACTTTGTATCACCTACTACATTTTATCCTGTCTTACTGCCCATTTTAGCACGTTGTGAGCATGTTTTAAGATTTTGTTTGTCCTGCAGGCTTTATTCATTGTCCTGTTGTTGGGGTGGCTCTTTGTGCCTGTCTATTTAACTGCTGGAGTAAGTTCCCTTTTGACTAAAAACATATTTGATTATTTTAACCTCATTAAAAAACTTGTTTTAGACGTTAAACTAAAAGTGTGCGTTGAACGTGGCACCAACAGTGTGAGTGGAGAAAGACCGTCTGTGTTCTGTCACCTTCTGCTTTTCAAAAGGTGATCACTATGCCACAATACCTAAAAAAGAGATTCGGAGGGACCAGAATCAGTCTGTACCTCTCTGTCATTTCCCTTTTCCTCTACATCTTCACAAAGATCTCTGTAAGTACAAATGCAAATCGAGGCAAGCTGAATTAGAAGTATTTTCTGTTCACAGTACAAAAGGACCAACTCATACTTGGGGTAATGTTTTCTGTCAGTGTAAAAAAACAACAAAAAAAAGAAACTTAGCTCCACTAAGAATTTGGAAATTGCATTGTGGACTCACACAACCATATCTGTCGTATTTGTGTTCTCTTTGCATTAGGTGGACATGTTCTCTGGAGCAGTGTTCATACAGCAAGCACTTGGCTGGAATATCTACATCGCAGTGATTGCTCTGATCTCCATAACAGCACTCTACACCGTCACAGGCAAAATTCAGTTTAGAGTTGGGAAAACTAAAGTACAATTGCAAAGGCAACTACCTATGTGATTTATATTAGGCCGAATGCAAGCTAGAAGTGTACTCTAGGACTGACATTCGACACTTCGAGGCTGAGATTTAAAAGCAACAGAGGTTGAGAAGGGTCAAATACTTGATGGCCAAATTGCAGGTGCTCCATTTATAAAACTGAATTATTTGTGATATCAAGAGGAACAGTGTCAAAAATCCATATTCCAGGATGATAATAGCTCCAAACACATTGCTGAACAAATTGTAGAACGGCTAAATGTGCACCACGGTGAAATTAGAGGCCTACCATGACCTTGCTGCTCACCAGATCTAATCATCACTGAACGTTTATGTAGAAATTCTGCAGGAGTAGGTTGTGAGGTGGATTTCTAAGTTCCTTTATCCCTCAAAAATGCTTTTATACTTGAGAAAAGATGCAATTTTCCACTTATCTGAACACTTTTTAAGAACTGAAGTTGTTCTGAAGGTGTCCATTTTAGATGTTAATATATTACTAGGTATATGCTGATGTTAATATATTACTAGGTGTTTGGAATATTATTCAAACCTTTTTACTCAATATAGTCATTAGCACATAATATCAAGGAAGAACCATATGCAAACAGCTTTGATTAAGCAAAGTCTCTACCTATTCTAACAATTTTAATAAAACAATTTCTATTCTGATAGAAATTCAGGACAGGCTTTATCTATAAGATTTTTTTCCTATATACAAATATATTTATACAGCACATATACAGGAACAGTGTAACATTGTAGTTTAACGTATTCGTTTTTAATCGACTTTTGTCTTTAGAAATCTGTAAGCTGTGTTTGTAATCCATCCCCTGTGTCCTGCAGGTGGACTGGCTGCTCTCATGTACACAGACACAGTCCAAACCTTCGTCATCGTTGCTGGAGCCTTCACCCTTATGGGTTTCTGTACGTTTCTTGTGCTCCTCTGGGAGCACACGCTCACGTATTAAAGCCACGTCAACATTTCACCATTTTTTATGAGAGCACTATGTTATTAACCTGCCTGTGGAGTTAGCTGTATATTAAGTATCAACTATGTTGTGCTTCTGTCTTATCTGTTTGACAGCCTTCTATGAAGTGGGTGGTTACAGTGCCTTACTTGAAAAGTATAGTTTGGCTCTACCGTCTCCAGACATGAGATTGTCCCCAGACCCACAGCACTTTAACATCTCTCCAGTCTGCTACACCCCCCGCAAGGATGCGTTCCATCTGCTGAGAGACCCTGTGAGCAGCGACCTCCCTTGGCCTGGGGTTCTGTTCGGTATCGCCATCATAGGCAGCTGGTACTGGTGCTCAGATCAAGTGAGCCTCCCCATCACTACACATAGTTCTTGTTGGTCAACAAGAGTCCAGCCTTGCAGACTGTATAAAAAGTGTGTTTAAAACAGATTATCCACCACTTTCAGGACACTGTAGTTCAGAGCCCTGTAAGTCTTGTGGTAGGTGAAGGTGTTTTGTTGGTTAGGGTTTCGTGAGTGCTTGTCTCCTGTAGGTCATAGTGCAGCGCTGTCTGGCTGCACGCAGTCTCACCCACGTCAAGGCTGGATGCATCCTGTGCGGGTACCTGAAGCTGCTCCCCATGTTCCTCATGGTATTCCCTGGCATGATCAGCAGGGTGCTTTTCCCTGGTACAGCCCTACACCTTTGTGTGCTTTGTTTGTTTATCATCATGTAAGTGCATTACAAGATTGTGTGAGGGTACTTCTGTACGCTGTCTGACCAGATGACGTGGGCTGTGTGGTACCTGAGCAGTGTGAGCAGGTGTGTGGGACGCGGGTGGGCTGCTCAAACATCGCTTATCCCAAGCTGGTGGTCTCGGTCATGCCCAATGGTGAGGTACACACACCTGTTTTTCATTTACAGGCTTTGGCAGACATCCTAAGCCCCACACACACACACACACACACACACACACACACACACACACACACACACACACACACACACACACACACACACACACAGTCAGGTAAGCTACAAGGACACTTCTGTATTTATAGATCCTTTCCTTGTTCATTAACGCCGCAGCTGCAGTCACAGCGCTGCAGAGTTTTGAGAGAACGAAACATTTTCTCTTCAGGTTTGAGGGGATTAATGCTAGCCGTCATGCTAGCAGCCCTCATGAGCTCTTTAGCCTCCATCTTTAACAGCAGCAGCACCCTGTTCACCATGGACATCTGGACGCGCATCCGCCCGCAGGCCCGTGTCCGAGAGCTCATGATAGTCGGCAGGTTGGAACCACCGACTCGCTCCTCTTTAAACTTAATAAAACAAAATAAAAACGTGTACTGCTAGACTCGGGCTGTGACGCCCCTGATAACATAGCAGCATGATGGGTTGTGTGTAGTGCTTGGTGTATAACGCGCTGTTCTTATTCCTCCAACAGGGTGTGGGTGCTCTGTATTGTTGCAATCAGTATTTGCTGGATCCCTGTGGTCCAGGTTGCTCAGAGTGGTCAGCTGTTCGATTACATCCAATCAGTAACATGTTACCTGGCTCCACCTATAGCAGCAGTTTTCTTTCTGGCTATTTTCGTAAAGAGAGTCAATGAGCCGGTAATTAATATTAATATTCAGTATAGTTTATGGAGGAAAAGCTTTTTTTTATGTAGCATAATTATAAAGTAATATGGATATGTATTTTCACAAATGATTAAAAAAATGTTTGGTAATGCTGAAAATTAAGCATTTAGTATTATTCCAGTAGTCAGCAGTATGTGTGGTAAGCCATAATATAGAAAATGTTGCAAATGCTATGAATTTAGTTTAAGTTCTATCAACTGACAATATTTCCATGCTGAGTGTTAATCTTTCAAATCACACCTTCACTGAAAAAGTTCTCACGTATCGCTCTGCGGGTCAGTCGTCTCTCCAGCTGTGTTGGTTTTACTTGCCCTTCTCTCCTGTCAGGGAGCATTCTGGGGCCTGATGGGTGGTCTGGTCATGGGCCTGTGTCGAATGGGACCGGAGTTTTACTTTGGCTCGGGCAGCTGCCTCTTCCCGTCCGACTGCCCCGCTCTCATTTGTGGGGTTCACTACCTGTACTTTGCGGTGCTGCTCTTCTTCTGCACAGCTGTTCTCGTGCTTCTCGTGAGCTACAGCACGCCGTCCATCGATGACAAGCATGTACGTGAGCATTTATCATCTGCTGCGAGTCGGGCTGTGATCTGGCGTCCTGGTCCTGTCTACTCCCTTCTAAACACACCTGCCTCTCTCCTCCAAGCTTCATCGGCTCGTGTTTAGCTTACGGTATTCAAAAGAACAGCGGGCTGATCTGGACCGCGAGGAAGAGGAACAAGGAAGGAAGACGAGCAGAGAATCAGAAGAAAGAAATAAGGCCATTTGTGATGAGAACAAAAGTAAGACCAAACAAACGTGTGCGGTCTTTAGAGGAGTATTTGATAGGAAGGGAAAGCTTATCTTTAAAAAAAAAATGTATAAAAGTTACTAGATCTTCATTTCACTTCACATTTGAACTATGTAAAATAATTAGAACCTACTGTCTTATGTTGCAGGTGGAAATGGGAAAAAGTCTGGAATTCTCCGTCTAATTGACTGGTTTTGTGGCTTAAGCAGCTCCCAGTCTCCTGAGGCCACTGAGGTCACCACAGAAGCACCTAAACTACCAGACATCAGTGAAGAACCAGTGTGGAAGTACTTTGTCAATGCTAATGCGCTTATAATGATGACCGTGGCTGTCTTTTGTTGGGGATTCTTCGCTTGATGAGAACCTGCTCAGAATTACACTCAGATGCTTCACCATGGAACTTCTGAAATAAATGCAATCACAAGAACTAACATACCAGAATGGACGATACAATATTCAAGGAGATGCACCCATGTACTACACAGAACTCCATTTATAGTTAGTTTTAGGTTTGGGTAAGATGGACTAAAAACTTAAGATTTATGATGGTGGCAATATTATATAATATGCTACAACAATATCCATAAAAGAAATCTTGAAAAATATATTTTAAAAAATGTTAAGTAGTAAAAATACATTTTTTGCTATTGCAATGTGACTATGTTGATAAAAACAAAATACAAATTAACATATTAAATTTCAGACTGAAGATGTTGATACTGATTGCATATTGATGTATCGATTTCTCAGCTCTGCTTATAACTATATACAATTGAGCATATGGTATCCCCTTGCGTGCATGATACAAAAGCAAAAAAAAACCACACCAATAGAGTTTGTGAAACTGTAGCGTGAAAAGGTATTGAAATTTAGTATGAATACCAGTTTTAAATAAATTTTATTTACTTTAGAGGCAAAAATTCTTTATAGCATTATCTGACAGTGAAACCTACATCGGTCTCCCCAACCCAAAGGGATCAGCATCAACATTTGTTTGGAAGATTTTACAGATTGATGGTGGGAGCAGAATGAATGAGGTTAAGGCTGGAACCTGGTGTTCCTGCACTCACACTGTGCTCCGCCACACAGGCTGCGAGTGGCAGCCAGGCTGGTGCAGTGGTCGGGCACAGAAAAGAGTGTGGACAAGAAATAGTCATTTCAGTAATGCTTTTTGAAAAGATCTTCAAACCCCAGAAGGAAATAGGGGGGGAGGGGGTGGGGCTGGAAATCACTCATTCCCACTCAAACAAAATGACCAAAAAAATTTTAAAATATCCCCAACGAACAGTAGATTACTGTAGATTACAAAGTGACATCAGAAATTTGTAAAGTGACATCGTTTTTGCTCGTATTTGCCCCAGGTTCAGCAAACAACACTTGACAATCAACCTCAGTACATTTAATTACTTCCACAAGACTAGTAAGGGCCTGCAGATTCTGCAAGGCTGGAGTTGGCTTCAGAGCTGGTCTTAGGAAAAGATTGCCAAGCCATAAGAATTTCTAACCAATTCACAAATACATGTAAAGATCTAGTCCCATGCAGCAGACTTTAACCTCATTTAATCAGCATCGGTATTCACACGTGAGCGCTGGTCTGCATATTATGGGAGAAAGTATGGGACACCGCTAACAACTATACTGACATGATAGCAAGGTTAACAAGCTGCGACAGGGTAGGCAAGCTCAACCATAAATATTACAGCGGCACGAGGTTTAGGCATCGTGAGAACAGGGAGGGAACCAGAAGTCCCTCACTCCTTCCTTTACCGCCGATCTTCTCTTTTGGTGCGGGCCTGGACCATATCGCACGGCTGTACCCAATTGTTGTCATGCAGTCCGACTCTACAGCCTGGCGTGTCCTTGTCTGTGCGCCTACAACACATCCAGTAAGAGCGTCCGTAAGGCAGGTCGTGGTGGTAAGGTTTGGGGTGCCAGCGGCAGAGAGAAACGTCCCCCCGCTCGTACTGCCGTTTGCACTGCTTGCAGGGGTCGTCGCGGTACAGAGGGTCCTGGTTCCAGCGCGAGTCCGTTGCGCGCACGCCATAGGTCTCAATCAGGGCCTTGAAGTCATGGCACGTGCATTTGAGGGCTGCCAGGGAGCGGGTGGGAAGGTAGCTGAAGATACTGACCATGATGTGATCGGGAAGCATGAGCATGTACTGCCGCGGTTCCAGGAGCCGCTGGATCTGAAAGCGGATCTCAAGGAAGTCGTGGGAGACGTGGCGGTAGAGACGACAGAGCGATTTGTCAGCACAGTCATCCACGCTGGCTATCGGGCTCTCTGGCCTCTCTACGGCGCCCACTACTGGTCCATTGTTGTTTGCACAATCCAAAGAGCACATTCCGCTCGGGACCCCAGCACCGCGCTCATCTTCCGCAGATGGGGTCTGCAGGAAAAACAGCTGGCCAGGTGGAGGGTCTTCTGAGGCACCAGCTGTGTTGGTTCCACCAGGCATAGCAAAGCACACCGTCTCCTCTTGGACATTCTCTGTGCTGTCCTTACCATAGAAGACGCACTGGTCCACAGCACCCGTGACCACAACCTCAACGTGGAAGCCGGTCATACGTTCCCGAGCCACAGTCTTCTTTTCCCCTGAGCAGTGATCTTGGTTAGGGTCAGGCGTGGTGGCGGGAGGCCGCTCGGCGATGCCCTCACCTAAAGGATCAGACTTTGGCGAGCTGGCCAGGATGGCACCAGGGTCTCGAGATGAAGGGCTAACCAGCTGGTACAGGTCACATGTTATCTTCTCTTTGGCCCTGGCTCCTCCCTGCCCACCTCCAGACCCGCAACTCATAAACATGCACCGAGGGCGCCCCACGGGCTCAGACTGGGAACGCGTGTCCAAGCTGGACACCCGGAACGCAATCCTCACTTCCCCTCGACCGTGGCTTTGGCTGGCGGCTCCGCTCTCACCCGCATGGTCCCGGTCTTTGGCCGAACTGTGAATCTGAGGACGTAGCAGCGTACTCTCCAGATTCTGCTGCTGAGACTCGAAGTGTGCGACCGCCCGAGCGACACGACGAGGCTCCTGCTGCTGCTGCTCAAAGTCATTTTTAGAGGTTTGCTGGAGCAGGGGGTTCTCCGAAAGGAGCACGACAGGCGAAGAACCCGAATTCTGAAGGACCGTGTGTGGATGGTTGCTGGAGGCCGTCTGTCCTTGAGCTACCATACCTTGGAGGGCCAAAGCTGCCCGCTGCTCAACGAGAGCCACCATCTCAGCCACAGAGAGCAGATCAGTCTCATTAACCCCAACGCCATCCTCAGGCGGGCAGGGCTCTGAAGGCAGCTCCGGACCAACATGCTGGGCTCTAGTCGGAGGCTCATAAGAAGAGCAGCGACGACGACGCTTAGCCTTGGTACAGTCAGCACCCCAGTTCCCTTTTACCTTCATGGCACTGGGCCTTGGAAACCCTGCCCCACTACACTGGTGGGCCACAAAGAAGGCAATCTTTTCCTTGGTGTTGCCTGGCTTGATGACATACCACGTATCCAGCAATACCCTACCATCTTCCATTTGGGAAGTAGGAGAGGATGGCGCGGGGGGTGGAGGTGTCAGCAGGGTGGACGATGGGGCAGGTGGGGTGTTCTCAGTGCCAACATCCTCATCACGGTCTTCACCCACTCCACCAGCCTCTATGGACGTGCAACCAACCGCATCAGCTTTACAGAGGGAAGATGCTGTCCCACTGCCAATTGTGCCATTGCTGTATGGCTTATTCTGAGAGTAGGTGCCAAAGGGGCGTGGGCACCAAAGGCGTATGTGGGAAAAGGTGTCACGGTTCATTTTGAGCCCATTGGAAGCATATCTGCCACTATGCAGGGCAGTTACTTTGTACTTCACCATTCATTCTCACTGCGCCAGCCTGCAATATCCACCAGTTTTCTGAGGAGTAAACAAAAAACAGAAAGTAAGAACTTGGAGACACATGCTAGTCCGTGTTTTTTTCCCCCCCTCCAGTATGAGTATGGTTTACTCATTTGGATACCTTCTGATAACATGTTGCTGTGTAAGTGCACTGAAACATTTGTTTTTTCTTGTTTCTCTGGACCCTTTTATACTTCACTATAATTTTTTATACATCTTTTACTACACTACACTGTAGTTAATCACCTGGTGTATGTATGTAATATACGAGTGAGAGAGAGAGAGAGAGAGAGAGACAGATAGATACACACAGTGGTCTTTGCTCTTATACACACACTCACTAGCCACTTTATTAGGTACAACAACCTTATATTTGCTACAAAAATAAGTTGCGAGAGGCAACAAAAGGACTAATTTTAGCTTTACACCTGTAAGGTGTTCCTAATGAAGTGGCTGAAGAAGCAACATAAAAAGAGAGTACAGCAGTCACTTAACATGTCAACATATTACACTTGATTTGGCTGTTATTCAGTTTCTTTCTATGCTAGCCTTACAGTATCAGTAAGAATGGAAGATGCCATTTTCAATTCACATGAGCACAGTGCAAGTGGTAAATAAGAGGCAGTTTAATTGATTCTTATTGTGTGGATGGTTTTTTTTAAAGAGGAATTGGGGTAGTTCATATGTAAAACCCTAACCCAGGGTTCCAGTAATAAACAAATAAATAAATAAACAAAAACAGTACATTAAGTAAATATCAAGTAACAGCAAGCAAATAGATAGGTGAACTTTTGAGGTTTCCCATCAAAAATAAACAGGGAAGTGTAAATCAAGGGGTTTTAATCTCCACCGGTAAGTAGATCAGTGGTTAAGATTACTAATCAACCAAAGGATTGTATATTCATTTACAGGTGGATACAGGAGGATAACTGGTCATTGTTCTAAATGCGCCAGCTCAGTGAAACAGGCACTCACTTCTTGGTCTATAATCGTGTATAGTTAATTATTTTCAGAGCCCCCTCCCCTTCTTCAGTAGCACCTTTTCTGAAGATGGTTTACCTGGGCAGTTGCAGTCAATAAAAATGCGAACAAACGAATTACCAGTTAATTACGATTTCCTTGTGTTTCAAAACCACTCCAGATCCAAGAACAAATCAAGCCCGGTTATCCATCAGCGCACTGCATATAACACCAGTACAGAAACCACTGTACGTTATTCAAATATTTCCTGGTTAAAACTAATCTTAAATCAGATTAAAACCTGTCGGTCTAGGTATAATACGGTTCGCTTCTAAAACTGTCGCTTCTACGGCCTAGATAGCCAGCTTGCTACTTGTCTAAAACGTAGCTCAATTACAGCGACCTAGCTAGCTAGCGATTTCTTGGTGACATGCTATAGCCAAGTTCTCCATTTAAATGGAAAATTACCTGATTACATTAATTGCTTTTCGACAAAAACACCAACTGTACATTTTATTTCATAGAATGTGCAAAAATTACGTGAAATTAAATTAATGTAGTTAGCTAGCCCTATAAATTAACAAGCTCAATCGAATTAATCCCAACCAAACTGAAGCTTGCTAGCTAGCCAAGTTAATCAAGTTTAACCAGCTAGCTAGTTAGCTATATTAGCTAATTAGAAGGTATTCTGCTTTATGTTTTCTACCTAGTTAGTATAGTTTGGTAACGAAAATTTTAATCATTGCAAGTATAGGTTTCATAGCTAGCTAACTATTGAAAGTAGGTAGTTACCATCAATTTGAAAGACTGGATAAACCCAACTAGTGCAGACTACATATACAAACCCAACATCACTTGTTAGCTAGTCTGGGCCCCAAAGCAAGTACAGCTACTCTAACGCTAGCTAGCAAACAAACTGGCTAAATACTTTGGTATAACTACCATAATTATATCAATCAAAGTGTATAATCATATGGCAATTCATTACTTTACCTATCTGTATACATTAGATACGCTGTCAATCTTTTCACTTGGACGATGTGCAAATTAATACTCCATGTAATACAACCGCAGATCAACTGGGCTAACTGGCTAACTAGCACAATGGCTCCTTCGTTACCTTTACCTAGCTAGCTTATGTTAGATAAATATGCACTGCAATGTGCTTCTTCTTACCTTTCAAACAATGTATATCTCTTCGTTCCAGCACTTCTCCCACAATAACCATAACAAAATATAACTTATTTCAAATAAAATATTTTTAAAAACACACACAAAACAGAACAGAAACAAGGCCAGAGTGTTGCAGATTTGCTACAATAACATTAGCCTGCGACCTATCTGGGAAGCCAATGACAATGTCCTTACTTTGCTATCGCAGCATAATGTTTTCGATACTTAATGTCTATCTACCTTATTAACAACTACCGAGTTTGAGTTAGCACAATTTGTTATTGAGCCGTGACCTCAATACACATAGAAAAATATGATGTTTTCATAAAACAAATTTAGTTTCATAGTCTTCGAAAAGCATTAGAGGAAGGCCATCTTGTTGACAGGCAGCTGCAAAACGCCAGGAGCCAATAGGAAAACGGAGTTGATGGTGTGCCCATATATGGTTGCTCCAAACTCCCCTCTTGCCCCCCTTTCTATTACACCTCCTCCATCTCCATCTCCTTCTCTTCTTCTTCTTCTTCTTCTTCTTCTTCTTCTTCTTCTTCCAGTATATTTAAAATATTTTACCAACATAGTTGTATTTACTAATGCATGGCAGATTTATGTGATGGGTTTAATTGTGGTACATGCAAATAAAGCTTGTGAATGTCCAAACCAAATCTCTTGAAATGAAGAGATAATAATGTAAACTGTACCTACTTTACTATTCTAAAGGGGAGAGAGAGAAACCATTTTAATGCAATTCTACCCATCAAGGTAAAATTGCATTAAAATTGGATAAAAGTGCATACACACACATACACAAACATATGTGTGTGTGTGTGTGTGTGTGTGTGTAAAATGATATGGAGTTATAGTCATAAGAATTCAAATAGTTTGAGTTTGTAATGTGAAAAGTGTCAGAATTCAGGATCAGAGGTTGAATAAGACAGGTTCTCTCTTGTTTAACATGTTTGATTCTGGACTTCTATGCTTCCTCCAATTTTGAAGGAGTATTTTGTAGAAAATCCAAATGTAATATAATGTAAGTTTTCTATACACACTAGCTGCACAAAAGAAGCAGTGAATCAGTGGTTCTGTAACTGTTGGACAGGAAGTTTTTGTTTGTTTGCTAATGGATCAACACTTCATTGAAGATTTTATTCTTTTATTATCCTGCATCATACAAAACAACACAAGCAAAGTTAATGTCACCCTCAATGTCACACACAGATGTTTGTGTGGAAGCAGACGTGTGTGTGGTTATGCTGATCTGCCTGGATTCACTCTTTCTTATGAAACCATTAACCATTAGCCAGCTTACATTTTTCAACTCTCTAATCCTGTGGTAACACACTGTATTGTACTGTCCTGCACTGTACTGCCAGTTTTTCTTTTCTTGTTTCTTGTCTTGTCCTGTTATATATATATATCCCATCTGGAAAATTGGCACTCAGTGCAATTTGTGGACTTTTTGTGTTCTGTACTGTATCTAATATTTGATAATATTTGACACTTGTGTGACACCTGGGATATGTAATTATACATATTACAATTAGTGATACTATTACTAATATAATCAGTTCCCTATTTATTATTTATTATTATTCCCTATGTTATTATTTAAACCTTCTTTTGCAAGTAATAATGTATACCCTTTTCTGCTTGGTGGAATTAGCTCTTGTCCTAATTAAACTCATGCATTCTTCCTGCAGGATTCACACAAGTCTCATATTTAGCTGTCATCACGAAATGTAGACTTAGGTCTACATTCGCCTCAACATTTTAGTAAACCGTATTATAATTCTTTCGCCAATTTTATGGTGTATTAATAACATTCATCAGAATAAACCAAACATGTTCGGTATTGCCTGGGTTTATACTGGGGTTAGACAATTCAATTGAAGTTTGCCAATGGCCCATTCTAAAGCCCGCCTTAGGGTCACGTATCTGTAAATGTGGTTGGCCATGTAGTACGTCGATCACAAATGCTTTTCCGGGTCCGCTTACGTTTACGAAGCAGTGTGGTTAACCGATGAATCAAGAACACTGAAGGGTTACTTCTAGTTTTAAAACTTTTAGATGTTGTGAAGGATCCAGTTTATTTAGCGTGGTAAGTAATTTTATGTAATGGCTGTTACTGTGTTTTTAATATGCGAGATGAAATTTGATTTTTAGCTAATTAGGTTAGCTAGCTACATAACAGTTAGCTACAGTATCATTTGAAAAGATCTTTAGTTTTAACGGAGAGGTAATATAACACGAGCTTGCAATTCAGTGATAACAATACATATTTCGAAATGTCAGAGGTTGAGTTGCCACGAGATACTGGGTGCAGGTATGAGACCTTTATTTAACATGCATTGTTCCGTGGTTGGTATTGTTGTTATAACAGTCCTGTCTCGCAAAACTAACCTCGAATCTAACTGATTTGAGAAAGTGAATATTAAGTGAGCATACACGTCTTACCGGGTATTGTGATTTATGCGTAACGTAGTTTACTGTAGGATTATACGCTCATCACTTTAAATTACTTTGCTAGTACACGCATGATTCTTCACAGCACTTACTGCAAGACCCGCCTCCAGTTTTGCAGGACAGATTATTAGGCATGCCCATGTACCAGTGTGTGTAAATCAGGCATCTGTATTGTACAGAGATGGACTGCTGGCAAATCTAGCTATTGGATGGAACAGGATGGAAGGATAGAACCAGAAGGAAACATAAGCATAAGAGCTCCTTGGAACATCAGCAAGAAGGTTATTCAATAGTCTGCCCCCTGCATTAGATTTCCTTATTTGAGCTTCTAATAAAGAGCTGCACCTTATGATCCAAGCAGATGCGGCAGATCGTAGTGAACCAGGAGTTCACTGAGGTATTATGAGGCAAGACCATTCAGTGCTTTGTAAGTCAATAGGGGTATTTTATAATCATTACAAAATTTTACTGGGAGCCAATGCAATGTAGCTACTATAGGAGTAATATGATCAAAGTTTCTTATTCTAGTAAGAACTCTGGCAGCTGCATTTTGAACTAGCTGGAGCTTGTTTATGCACTTAGTGATACAAACAGATAGTAGAGCAATACAGTAGTCCAGTCTAGAAGTGATAAATACATGGACTAGCTTTTCTGCATCACGTGAAGACATTGTTTCTAATCTTTGCAATGTTTCTGATGTGCAAAAAGGCTGTCCTAGAAGAAGAAAAAACGTTTACTCAATTACATAAATACAGTAAGATTAATGTGGGGTGATTGGGAGAACACGAAACAACATATTGGGAGAACATGACATATGTATTAGACAACCTACTCCTAGCTACCTGTGGGCCTAATAGAAGCACTTCTGTTTTGTTAGGTTTTAAGTGAGAGAAAGTTTCTCAACATCCAGTGTATGTCCTTTACACATTCCCCAATGATATTGAGCTGGTCATTGTCCTGTGGTTTGGCTGAGACATGTAACTGGATATGATCAGCATAGCAGTGGAAACTATCACAGTGTTTACAGATGATTTCGCCTAGAGGGAGCATATTTAAAGAAAAAAGCAGAGGCCCTAGAACGGATCCTTGTGGGACACCAAAACTAACCTTGGTGTGTACTGAAAAATCTCCATTTAGGTTCACCAACTGGTAATGATCAGCTAAATACGATTTAAACCAAGAAAAGGCTATTCCCCTAATCCCAACTGCACTTTCGAGTGCATATAGTAGAACGTTGTAATCTATCTTGTCGAATCTCTCGATTAAGAGGTCATCAACTACTTCTTGTATCTGCTTCTGATGCAGGTAGTTTAGCTGCTGAACTACAAGTTTTTCTGTGATCTTAGAAATAAAAGGAAGTCCCACTGCTGTGATTTTTGCCCTTTATAGAAATGCTGTCAGAGGTACTACAGGTACTGAGAGGTGCAGGCAAGGTGGGTGCTGCCTTCGTTACAACCCAAGGGGACCAGCTTAGGCTGATGACCTGCAACTCCACTCTGGGTGCTGGAGTCAGAACTGCTCAGGATGTGGTGCAGGGCTGGGCAGGAACCATGATGAGGGGAGGAGAGGTAGGCTGCTGGATACCAGATTGCCCTTTACATTTACAACACTTAGCAGGTGCTCGTATCCAGCGCGACTTGCATATTTATTGCTGTAATCGTGTGTGACTTAGTACAAGCTTCCTGTTATCCTAAGAGGTGCTTGAATTTTTCTGCTTGTGTTTGTACCAGACGCTGAAGGTTGAGGAATTCCCCGACCTTGCCGGATGGGACCAAGCAGAGCAGGATGAGGCTGTAAAGTGGGCAGTGGGCGCAGAGCCACCACCAGGGGGCACTAGTGAGGGTGGCACTGATATGGCAGGAGCACCCAGAGCGTCAGCAGCTGGTGCAGCCTGGCCTGGGCAACCAGCTCGTTTCTTGCACATTTCAGTGCCTCTATGGCACGGCAGGTTTGTTCATGACTCTGCGGTGGCCAGGCTAACTCCAGAGGACATCAGAAAGGCCAGGGAAGCTAAGCAGAGTGTCGCCAGACCTGTTCGACAGAAGGTGAGGGGAGTGTGGATGTCCTTTTCAAGCCATTTTAAAACATTTTATGTGGTAATTGAGTGTAAATGTACATATGTGGCTGTTTTTTTGACTTCATGTATACAGGGAAAGACATTCTCGGTAAAATTCAGTAGTAGATGTAGTAAACCTGGCATTCTTGCCCTGTGCAGTCCTCTTTCCTTTGATAGCATTTATTGAGGGTCAGGTGAACTTCTGTAATCAGAGCTAAATGCAATATGTGCACTAGAAACAGGCTGCTGGAGTTAATGGATTTCATATAGGTGAAGCCTTGCTCTTTACAGTAAGCAATTCTCCTCTGCAGAAAAGTGCTGTTTATTATGTGTAGTTTTATTTTGAAAAGAAGCAAGTTCTGATATGCTTTCAGTTGAATGAACGAGCTCGAGAGCGGAAGGTGCCAGTCACACAGATTAGTCGGCTCGCCAATTTTGGGGGTGAGTGACGTTCGGTTACACGCTGCGATTATTGTTCGGTTACACTCTGTGATTATTGCTCTGAGGAAAGCTTTGGCTTCAACCCTGTTGAACTGATTCCCTGAAGCAAAGTTACCAATATCCTGGCAAAGCTCAAAAGAACAAGTACACTGACCTGAAAATTGTCATCACTTTAACTCGAGGGATTTGATGCACTTTTGAAATGCGCATGCAGGTCTGGCCGCTTTTCTTAAGGCTTTTTATGGAAGTGGCTTTCACGTGAGTGCAAGTGTGTCATGCAGCTGTTTCTCTGACTCCGGACTCTCACAGGCTTGGCTGTTGGCCTCGGTCTTGGTGCCATAGCTGAGGTAGCCAAGCAGTCTTTTAGAGGCAAACGCTCAGGTAGGTCTGTGACCTTTAGAAGCCTGTTTTGATAAGCTACTACAGCTGGTATACCTGGTCCTTCACCGCATCATTTGGTTTTGAGGATTCTGCTAAGCTAACCTCTCTGTGGTGTCTTCCAGAGTTCTGTTTTCCTGTTTTTGCTCTGAGCGTGTGGATGTGTGTCCCGTAGATGGGGAGGCCGTGCTGGATTCTCCGCTCCTGTCCGAGGCCAACGCTGAGCGGATCGTTAGGACGCTGTGTAAAGTTCGAGGAGCAGCGCTCAAACTCGGCCAGATGCTGAGCATTCAGGGTACCTCTGACCTCTAACCCCTAACCCTCCCCACCTTAACATTCGCAGGTTTCCTTGGTCACATTAGAAACATTCTGAAATTGATTATGTTCTTAGAAATCAAAAAAGATTGAGACTACCAGCATGACAACTCTTTGCAACTTGTCCTTCTAATTTCAACTGATAATTACAGAGGACTTTTATAGAAGATGTTTGTTTTGTTACTGATCATCATGCTTTTTGTTTCATGCCAATTGTAGATAATAGCTTCATCAACCCACAGCTCCAGAAGATATTTGAAAGGGTTCGGCAAAGTGCAGACTTCATGCCAGTCTGGCAAATGAACGTGAGTCCCTCTGTGCAGCCGAGCTCTTCCCTCTACAGTGCTACTGTTCCGTTTTACGGCTGCTGTAGGAGCATATGAAGGTTAGCCTGGGAGTGCTGCCAGTGAGCACATGAAAGGTTGCTTTTCTGTACATCGCATGAGGTTAAAAGGGTACTGGTAGAGGATAAATGAGGTTTGAGCTGAATGGGCGACTGGCGATTTTACTGAAATTCCTTTTGTCATTCATGCCGTGTTTGTAGAAAGTTGTGGAGGAGGAGCTGGGCTCTGGCTGGAAGGAGAAGCTTTTGTCTTTCCAGGACAAGCCGTTTGCAGCCGCCTCCATCGGTCAAGTACACCATGGAGTCTTACAAGATGGCAGGGAAGTTGCCATGAAGATACAGGTGCAGTCTGAGAGTGATTGTGAAGGTTCAGTACAATCTGACCGGGATCATGTGGCAGCTCTAGGTCTCAGCTCACTTACAGTATTTGAGGCGTATCCAAGCTAACGATTGTGTCACGAGTGAATGTGCTTATATTTCTAATGTCAGATTTTCGTTTTCGTATCAATTTATTTATTTATCTGATTTTGGTCAAATAGCATTTTATGAATAATTTCTTAAGTACAGAAACGTGTTTAAGATCTGTAACTAATTACTCTACCTGGTCTGCTACAGTACCCTGGAGTGGCTGAGAGCATCAAGAGTGACATTAACAACCTGATGTCTGTGCTGAAGCTGAGTGTGGTGTTTCCTGATGGTGAGAGACAGCGAACGTTCAGCTTCTTTTGATGAAAGTTTGAGCAGGGCCAGCTGCACAGAGCCATTCGTTCCTCAGGATGCAGAATCAGCTGTTCAATGAGCTGTTCAACTTTGTGGGTTTTTTGTTTTTTTTTGTTTTGCAGTTGTTTACTGTGTTATGCCAGTGTTATTTGGTGTGATCGGTTACTATTTCATGGTAATTTGCTGTAATTGGTTGGTGTTTCAGGGTTATTTGCTGACAGCAGTCTGGAGGTCCTAAAGCGGGAGCTTTCCTGGGAGTGTGATTACCAGAGAGAAGCAGAGTGCGCCAAGCGCTTCAGGTACTGTGACCATGTTGGCAGTTTTAAATGTAGTCCAGAGCTAGTCATTCTAAAACCCACCTTTAGATCTCTGAGCTCTGAGGATTTGAAATTGCTGGGAGTGCACTGACATATAACCAAAACAGTAAATAGGTCACAATAAAGATTTATTTAGTGTCAAATGCAAGTATTAACAGATTTGCGTTTCCTAC
The DNA here is from genome assembly GCA_028565775.1 of Sternarchorhynchus goeldii. Taxonomy (NCBI): domain Eukaryota; kingdom Metazoa; phylum Chordata; class Actinopteri; order Gymnotiformes; family Apteronotidae; genus Sternarchorhynchus; species Sternarchorhynchus goeldii. The sequence goes on from JAOXYF010000013.1 coordinate 15,910,539, forward strand.
GCTTGATTCCCCCAGGACTTTACTGGAAGGAGACCAGGTGTTCAGGGTGCCAGAGGTGGTGGATCAGTTCACCAGTAGGCAGGTTATCACCATGGAGCTCGTGAACGGAGTCCCGTTAGACAGCTGTGTGGATCTGGATCAGGAGACCAGGAATAAAGTGAGTGAGAGGGAGCACTACACTGGTGGTACATACATGCTAATGTAGTTAATTTGGTCCCACCTGTTCATGCTAAAGCAGCAATGTGTGGTGTTGGATTGCATGCGTTGGATCTGCACCCCACCCACTTGTAAACAAAGCTATCATGTGGTAACCTGTGGTGACACCAACAGCAGCTTTCATTCTGTAATTACAAGGTTTTTTGTATACAAGTCCAACATGCGCTGAGCTTGTTGGACTTGTATACAAGCTGTATATACAAGCTTGTATATAAGCTGTTTCACAACCTCATATGTCCTTATTTACATTAAACATATGGCATCAGACCCAGTACTGAAATACTGGTGCTGTGGCATCACTAGCTGATGTTATCGTGTTAATCAAGCATGTAACAAGTGTGGTAATCACGATGGTTGGAATAAGTTTGGCGATGCATATATGTAGCCCTTCCAGCAGAAGGTAAGCAGCGTTTGCGTCATTGGGAGATTACGCTGAACACCGGTGGCATCTGGATTTACATAAATTCACAAGACAGACAGAGAAAGTAACATAATCCTGATTGCACAAAGGATATTTCTAAATTACATTCTGTCTCGCCGTGAAAACGCAGCGTTTTATTGCAGACTCTCGATGAATCAGTCGATCAGTTTCCAGGCGTGTTTTGATTACTGTGATTACTCAGTGGAACGAGCTGTTGCTTGAGTCTGTTTGTCATAAATGATTTTTCCACAGATTTGCTTCAGTATCTTGCAGCTATGTCTCCGAGAGCTCTTTGAGTTTCGCTTCATGCAGACAGACCCAAACTGGTCCAACTTCTTCTACAATGCCGAGGAGGGCAAGGTGACGTGTCTCCTAAGCCACATATCGGAGTCATTTTAATTTTGAAGAGTATTTCTAACCCTACTTGGAATCTGGAATACAGATGTTGCCTCCTTGGTCATTAGAATGTGTGTTTTGTTTGTTTGTTTGTTTAGATATTTTCAGAAAAGATGCCACAGTACAGTTTTTGCTTTACTGTACTTTGAATTGGGAAGTAATTAGTTATTACAGTACTGTAATTACTAATTACGATACAAGAGAAGTTGGTTAATGTACTGTTTTGTTTTTGTACTGCTGTTTCAGATTTTCTTGTTGGATTTTGGAGCTTGTCGAGAATACCCAGAGTCCTTCACTGACGACTACATTGAGGTAGAACTGAGTGTTTTTCAGTGTTTACTCCCACGTCCTCATTGGGCAAGAAGCTGCAAAGCAGATGTCCAAAACCGCTGAAGACACAGATCTAGCAGCAGGCGCCTACAAATATATTTGAACTCCTAATCAACTATGGAGGACTTGGACACACGGGCTAGACGATGTGATGGTTTCCCTGCTGGGTCGTTCACAGTGTGTGAAATGGTGTTCTGTTCCTATTCATAAAATCACCGTGGCGATAACTGCTGCACTGGTGTCATCTTGCACTCTTGGACCCAGAATTCTGTATGTTTGTTAATTTTTACTAAGTGCTAAGTGCATTTAGAAGACCTGGAGAATATCATACACATTTATTCTATTCTTGAAATATTTAGCATTTTTATTTTATTCAGGGATTACTAAAGTGGTTTAATGTTGGTCAAAATTTGCCAGAACAACATAGTGAGATTATTTTTTGTGTGTGCTATCTCTTAAACAAGACCTCTGCCGAGTCATCTTGATTTGCATTAATTGTTTTATGTTGAGTAAAATATTTTTGATTTTGGGTGGGCTAAGTCTTGCTTATTAAATTAACGTGCATTGTGCTGGTTCGGCCACTAGGTAGTGCATGCAGCCGCTGCAGGGGACAGGACCACGGTACTGCAGAAGTCCAAAGACCTGAAGTTCCTCACTGGATATGAATCCAAGGTGTGGGAAGTTGACCATGTTTTATAATCCTGTAATATCTCCTTATAAACCCTTGTAATTGTGCAATACACCCTTATTAAACACTTTTCTTTAGCCGCCCCTGTCTTATAGCTTCATTCAGTATATTCTCTCTTGAATTTTGGGAATTGTAGTAAGCATCAGTTTTTCTCTTTAAACCCTCCTTTCCCCTCCTGTTCGGATATCACCTATCCCCTCACTGTCCCGACTTCCTGCTCTTCTCTCCGCAGGCGTTTGAGGACGCCCACGTCGAGGCGGTGATGATCCTGGGCGAAGCGTTCGCCTCTTCTGAGCCCTTTGACTTTGGGAGCCAGAGCACCACCCGGCGCATCCACCGCCTGATTCCAGTCATGCTCCAACACCGCCTAACTCCACCCCCAGAGGAGACCTACTCCCTCCATCGCAAGATGGCTGGCTCTTTCCTCATCTGCTCCAAGTTACAGGCACGCATTCCCTGCCGGGACATGTTCCTCAACATCTATAATGCCTACAGGACCCGGTGCCAAGAGAGGACAGAACAGGCATAGCGCCAGCAGGGGGCAGTATTTGATTCTGCGACTAGCCAACACTACGTGGTCACTGGCTGAGTGTGTATGTAGATGGACTTGCACTGCCTCCAACTTCTCAGATGCGATAAATACGTTTGCTAATAGTCTTTTGTTACTGAATGTCATGAGTGAGGATAAATAAAAGAGTTTGTGTATATTTATCGAAATTTTGCTTTCTCTGTGTAGTTTAATCATTATGAAGTTCAGTTGATTGTGTCTATTATATATATAAATGCACTTTGCACACAGACCTCTATCCAAAATGTCCTGTTTCTACATTTCTCTAGTGCATTTTTAAAATCTCTCTCTCTAAGTGCAGTGTGCTGTTGTAGGACAGTAGAGATATTTAACATGTAGTGAGGTACACAAGGTTTCCAATAGAAACCAATCCAGGCTATCAACACCTATGGTCTACCAGTCATCAGATACCCAGCTGGTATAATATCCTGGCCAAAGGACAAGATGCAAGCAACTGACATGAAGACAAGAAAACTCCTCACAATGCACGGAGGATTTCACCCCAAATCCAGCACTCTGAGGTTGTACACTGAGCATAAGTAGGGGATGCTGAGGACTAGTGAGCACTGGAGCCGCTGTCCAGGACTAAAACAACCAACATCCAGGAATATGGTCCAAAATGACAAGATGCTTTGGGAGCACCTCAGACAACAAGCCTGATGAGGAGAGAAACGAGGAAGAGCAGGTGCCATCGTGGACATGGCATGTACCATCAGCAAGTAATGGAAGTGGCTGATATGGTAAAGTCCTACCGCTGGCTGGAAAAAGCTGGACTGAAAAACAGCACAGAGGCACTAATTATGGCAGCACAGGAACAAGCTCTCAATAGATGATCAATAGAGGCTGGGATCTACCACACCAGACAAGACCCCGAATGCAGACTGAGCAAAGATGCTCCTGAGACAATTCGGCGCCTAACAGTGGGGTGCAAGATACTGACAAGCAGAGCATACCTGGAACACCATAACCAAGTGGCTGGAATAACATACGGAAATATCTGTGTCGAATATGGGCTGGACACTCCCTCGAAAGTGGTGGAGAACAACCAAGCCAAGATCCTGTGGAACTTCCAGATACAAACTGATAAAACGGTAATGGCTAACCAACCGGACATTGTGGTGATGGACAAACAGCAGAAAGGGGCTGTAGTGATAGATGTGACGATCCCATGGGATAGTAACATCAGGCACAAGGAACACAAGAAGCTCGAAAAATATCAAGGGCTGAAAGAAGAGCTGGAAAAGATGTGGATGGTAAAGGCAACAGTGGTTCCTGTGGTAATAGGAGGGCTGTGGTCACTAGGGGCTGTGACCACCCAACTGGGAGGGGGGATCTAACAGATCCCAGGAACAACACCCAGGATCTCTGTCTGGAAGAGTACAGTGCTGGGAAAGGCAAGAATAATACGCAGGACCCTCTGGTAGAGGACCTGAGCTGGAAGGAGAGAAGACTGCCTGGAAGGGCAAGAGTGGAATTATGGGGATTTTTGACCATTCTTCCAGAAGCGCATTTGTGAGGTCACATACTGATGTTGGAAGAGTAGGCCTGGCTCTCAGCCTCCGCTCTAATTCATCCCAAAGGTGTTCTGTCAGGTTGAGCTCCGGCCAGTCAAGTTCATCCACACCAGACTCTGCCATCACCAAAATTTGGATACACACATGTAAGTTTCTATAAGTTTCTAGAATAACAAGAGAATGTTGCTGCTTTATCTCAACACCTGTGTCTGGTGTACAGCACTGCAATACTGTCATCTACGCTACACTACACTATACGTTTACTTGACAAACGTTTTATTTTTCTAAAGGTATTTGGACATGTTCAGCATTAAGCTCCTCAAGATTAAAACACCTAGTATTTAAATGTACAGTGACACATCAAGTTGTTACATGTTTATAAACAAGTTCAGACTATAGTACAAGTTGTGAACTAAACATGAAGGCTGAATTATTCTATAGAATGCAGCGCCTGTCTGACTGAAAGAATACAAAATATCGACCTCAAAATATTTTCTAAATTTAATCCTTTGCCTAAACTGTACTGTTCAATTAAACGAAACTTAAGGGAACATTTAAACCACACATGAATGAAAGATGAAAGAAGATACTTGATTATCTTTACTGAATTAAGTTGTGTATGTTGCTGAGAACAAAATAACAGTGGAAACCAAAATCAGCCTATTGAGGGATAGATATAAAAATCTCACTGAAAAACAAAGTAAAAAAACTGAAATCCCAGGCTGATCCAATTTGCTTGAATTTAATCGCGTCATCTCATTTGTATGGCCCCCTCCCCATTCCTGCATGCACTCCAGACGATGTCTGGACTCCTGATGAGACAGTGGGTGGTGTCCTGGTGGATCTCCTCCCAGAGCTGGATTGGGGGGCCACTGAGCTCCTGAAGAATCTGTGTTGCTACTTAGCAGTGTAAGATCCACCAATACATACCGTCTCAGATGTTCTCAGTTGAATTCAGGTCTGGGGAACGTGAGGACCAGTCAATGGACACTCAATGCTATCATCATCCTGGAACCACCCTCAGACTCTGGCCACACGAGGCTGGGTATTATCCTGCACTAGTGTCAAGTCTGCCAGTACTTGAGGGGATTTAATCCCAATAATTAACAGCAAGATTGCGTAATCTTCCAAAGATACACTTTTCCAGACCATCACTAAACCACTACCCCACCAGAAGATTTTGCAGGCAACATAACATCCATCAGAGCATCTTCAGTCTTAACTGTGACGAAGAAAGGGCTGTTCACAGCAGGCCTGCCAAGTAGATCTTGCTCCCATCCAACTTCTAACCAGGCCCAAGCCTGCTTAGCGTTTGATATCAGCCAAGATCAGAGGCCCTCATGCTGGTGAGGCAGTACTGAAACTCTCTGGTGAATGCCAGTTGAGCTGTCCTGTGCTGGGCTCTGAGCACAGGTCCCACTAGAGGGCCTCTGGCCCTAATGCCTCCCTCTTGGAGTCTTTTTCTGACAGCTTGGTCAGAAACATGCACACCAGCAGCCTGCTGGAGATCATCCTGTAGGACTCTACAGTGCTCCTTCAGTTCCTCCTCACAGCTCAACTATCATTCACCAGAGAGTCTTGGTTCTGCCACACCAGCATGAGGACATCTGATCTTGGCTGATATCAGACCAGATACTGGACCTGCTGCTGGGTTGATGCCCTTCTACAGGCCTGTCCAGCTCTCCTGGTATCCCGTCCCCTGCATGCTCTTGAGACTGTGCAGGGAGACACAGCAAAACCCACGCAAATTCCTGGAGGAACTGGACTCCCTGTGCAACCTGAATGAACTGCAGATCCTCATGCAATGAGTAGTGACAGAGACACTAGCAAAACACAAACTTCAGAAGGACAATCGGGAAGGATGGTAGTTGTCTGGATGTTGTCACTCCACTTTCTTTTGCATCAAAGTGAAATTTCTTATCATTCGCTTTTATTCTTCCTAACTGGACGGATATCCGTGAGGGTTGGTCGACTTGGTGTTATACTGTGATGAGTAGTTATTTTTTTTAGCAGTGTATGTAAGAAAAGCGTCACACGTTGTGGTTGTATGCCACTAGATGTCATCGTTTTCGCAAGTAGTAATCTGATACATTGTGTCTTCTGTGCTCCGAAACATCAGAGGAAAGAGGCAATTTGCATGAGAGGATTTTTGTGCCAATGGGCTCGCGCAGAAGGCTGGGCTAGCGGGTGGAGTCGCGAGAAGAGTCCAGACTACGCGCCCGTGACTGCTCAGTGAATAACAAAAGCGTTGTGATAATCCAAAATTGGCCAAAATCTTACTTGGTTTGTTTTTGTTTTATGTTTTTATTTTAAGTGTTTACTCCACGTGTGTATCAAGAAGACTGACTGTCGTCATCCCTTTGAATTCTATGCTCACCCAGTTCTGATAGATTTTCTGAAATTCTAGTTGTATATAATTTCTTTGGATTTACCCTTAAAACGTGTGTGTACTCAGAGTAGCACCCTTCAGTTCGGTAAGTCTGTTAATTTGACCATTTTCTGAATTTACGTTCAATGTATGTGATTTCTGTTTCACGTTGTATCTCCCTAAACCTGACTTGCTTGGGCCGAAAGCTTAAGCGGTTTGACGGTGGTGGAAGTGAGGCGGCTTGCTGTACTAATCATCTATTGATGCTGTGTCCACGTTTCTGTACCGTATTCCGCTAAGGGTGTTTATCTCCAGCTTTATTTCCTCGTCTTTTTAGGCGAACCGTCTGTTTAGGATTTCGAGGGCTTCGTCTATTTTGTTTGACTTTAGAATGATTACGTGTTTGTCGTTCTCTGTACGCATAGTAGCCTTTTAACTGTGATGTGTCCCTAATGAGAGGCAGGCTATAATTGAGTTATAATACCATATGGCTTCCTTCAGACTACCAAACCAGCCTTTGAGTGTCCACTTCTGCAACGTACGCGCGATCCTCTTTGCCTTACGGCAGCAGACTAGCAGCGCGGTTGTGCAGTACACCTCTCGTTTTTGCTCTTCGTAAAGATAATCAGCATCACTGCAGCAAGTGCACTTAAACTATGCAGTGGATTATCGTTTAGCGGTTACTAGCTAATACTGGTCATGTTTAATCGAGTTTAATCGAGCATCTGAGCTCCTCCCACACAAAACAGCGAAAACGTGTAAACCCTCGGTCAGAATCATATGAGAAGAACTGGGTTTTGTGAAAGAAGGTTACAGAATGAAACTTGTCGAGTAATTATAAGCAAATTTTATTAGTTTGTTTTTTAAAACCTCGTAATTCTATTCCATCCTAGTTGTCCTTAAATATTTTCATTCGTTTGAAATACTCGCTACTTTGTCGTGTCGGGCGACGTGTTCGTTTGGTCAGCGGAAGGCCAGGCTGTCCTGAGCAGCGCGTGTGTTGGGAGCTCGTGCTGATGAGTATGTCGACGAGTTTAGTCTGACTCGAGCCCAAGTTGCTCGCGTGAAGCTTCTGTAAGTAGCCACTGGTTAAACCCTGCGTGGCTGTTTGGCATGTCGCCTTATTTTACGGGGCAGTTGTAAGTGTTTGTAACAGCTCAGTGCTTTTGATGTATGGTTGCCCTAAGTAGCACCCCTGTCCAGTGTCTGTGTTTGAAGTCTGATCTCCTGTCCAGTGTCTGTGTTTGAAGTCTGATCTCCTTTGTTAGTCACCCGAAGGGATATATAGCAGCATGAGCCACAATAGTTCGGGGTCAAAGGGTAAGCAGTCTGGGCTGTGGCGCTGAGGAAGGACGTCACTCCCTTTGCAGTAATCAGGGCGTGAGCCTCAAGAACACAAACTCACGCATTATGCCACAATGCTACCAGCCAAAACATTGTCTGATGTTTTGCCAAACCACTGATGAGCTTGAATGAATAAGCTTTGGTTATTCCGTAGACTAAAAATAAAGAGAATGTGTTGCTGTGCGCATGTACAGGTGTACATGAACAGTAAAACCACTTTATTCAAAGCACAGGACATAACATAAAGTTATTGCTGCTCAGGTAGAGAAACTGCATGGGTTTTACCTTCATTGGTTTTGCTTTTACCACAAAAACTCAGAGAGAAATGTCTGAGTGAATGTAATGTTCTGTCGTTACTCCCATTAAGAGCTTTCTAATATAATTAATGAAGTCAGAATATTATATCAGCAAATTTCCTCCACATTACAAACATATATAAAGTAATTGTCTAACTATTATAGAGTAATGACTATACTACATAAAACAATTTAGAGATTTAAGTAGAGATTTAAGAGAGTGTTGAGGACAAAGTTTGATTCAGGAAGGAATGAGAGCATCAGATGGTTTGTGTCTCATAATCTACGATGAGTAAAAATCCAACATATATCAGTTGACATGGAGAAACAGCTTCTGGTGAAACTGACTCATCTGAACAACTGCTACACAACAGCAAAGCACTTAACAACTGAGCATCTCAGCCTGTAACATAGTGTTTAATGTCTCTTGGAGTGAATCTCACTATTCTAGTGGAGTTGGTTAAGACTGGATTTAGGCATAGTAAACATGAATTAGTGAAGTCCTTCAACCATTTCATTGAAATGTGTACGAAAAACCCCCCCAGAGCATATGTCATTATGATGTTTTCTGTTAAACGTTTTGAAAGTTTTGAAAGCCTGCTGGAGCTGGTCTTCAGCAATTCGTATGGTATGGCATTATACACTTTACATACATGAGTGAATGTATCTGAACAAAGCTATATAACATCTGCAATCTGATTGGTTACATTCGATATCTCCACATAGAACATGTGCATCATTTTGGTTCTCTGCTGATAGGCAGATATCCTCTCCCAGAGCCATCCAGGAAGATGGTGGTTTCGTGTTTCGTGGTTTGAGATAAAGACAGCAGGAGAATATCACTTACAGACATTTAGAGGCTGCATTTAGTATTCCATGCTTGAGTGGTGAGATGAAAGCCTAGAATACACTGTGTTATCAAATACAAACATATATTAAAGGGTTAAAAAATGAAATATTTCAGGGAGCAGATCAATGCCATTTGTGGCAGTATAGATAAGAATGCATCTGTCTGAGAGGAGGTGAGATAGATGGATAGATAGATGGATAGATATCTAGAAGGATAGATGGATTAGCAGATGGATGGATAGACGGATATATAGATGGAGAGATGATTAGACGTACAGACGGAGAGATGGAGAGATGGATAACATTATTAATGGCAGAGGGAAATTGTTTTGTTGAAGCAGCTTAAGACACATCCAGACACAGTGGTCATACAGGAAACACTATACTAAAGGACAGGACATAATATACTAAGCAGTAATTACACTGCAGACAGTAGAGACAGTTACAGTTACAGTGGGGACTGTAATTGGAATAGACACAAACGCTTCCTCTAGAATCCAAGGAGATGATAAACTGGATTGGGGGGGCTGGGGGCGGTTGTGTTGGTGTGCTGTAAGTGGTTGTGAGTGAATAAAAGTGGAAAAATAAAGTGTGAGCTCAGAAAGCGTTTTGGCACCTGTCTGTTATGGATTAAGCTGGGTAAAGCATCTGTACACGATGTCTTAGGTGGACGTGCTCTTAGCAGAACAGTGAGACCCCCGCGGTTGGCCTGTACACGCTGGGGACAGAGGAGGTCACACTAGCTATGGTCACCATGGTAACCGGTCATTTACACCAGACGAAGGCATACGCACAAATTAAATTCATTAGTTTTAGTTTAGCTTTTAACGGTGTAGCTGCTTTTACACCGTCAGCTGGAGGGATATGCGAGGCGCTGGGTTCGGGATTCCTTAAAGACAAATTTACAGAGAGTGTCAGAGTGTTCTCTGGTGAGACTGTGTTTACAGTATTGTTTCAGAGAGCGCGTCTGACAGAGCGTTCTCTGGTGAAACTATGTTTAAAATGTTGTTCACAGCGTGTGCGTCTGACAGTGTTCTCTGGTGAAACTGTTTAAAGTATCGTTCACTGAGAGTGTGTCTGAAACAGTGTCTGGTGTTTGAACACCTGGCACTGCATGGATGTGTAGATGAAACTGTAGAAGGCTAATTTTAAATTATTCAAATATGCAGTTTTATGGCTGTAGTTACTTTCTGAATAACAGGCCCAGGCTTCTACATTAGTACACCATTATAAACCCAACTCTCTATTAATTAATGCTGAAAAAAGACAAAAGCCTATTTTAAATCGCGTAGATCTACTCTGTCACTTACCTTTTGTGATCAGTCTGAGGACACTGTCAATTGCTTTAACACGTAGATGATCAGTCGAGTTTGACATGCTGTGTTGATTGCACATTGAAGAAAGCGACTCACAAACTTGTCTAGGGGACTTTTAGGTTCGTGTTACTCTGGAAAACGTGTATGTCAGCTTGACAGAGAGCATCTTTGTTTTTAACATTACTGTCCTGTGCAGTACCTGACCTCAGTTAGTAAAAACGTTTTTGACTGGAATTACTCGGATGTCAGAGGACTCACAGGCCACCAGCACTGGGGGATCTGTATAAAAAAGCTGTGCTTAGGAACAGTTGATCTTTATAACATCTGCGTTTAGGAAACAGCTGATCTTTATAACGTCTGCGTTTAGGAAAGCCATTACTATGACCGATACTGTTAATGGCCGATAGCACCACCTTTATTGTCTGAGTCCCTCTGGTACTATAAAAGGCTCCTGCCAACCAGGATTCTTCTGTGCCAGATGCAGTCAAACTTCTCAACAAATCAAAGCTGATTTGCAATTGTGTGTAATTTGTGTAGTTTGAGTCTGATTGTTTGACTTTTCCTTGAAACCAGAGATGATTATCCTGTCGTAAAGTTAAAGCTCAGTTTAATTCTATTTCTATGATACTGCTGTATAGTATTATCTAGTATATGTGATATTGCTGTATAAGTATTATATAGGATGTGCAGTCTGATAAAGGAGAGGAGGTTTCATCTGCCGCAGTAGCTTTCTCTCAAGGTGGTGTGTGTGTGTGTGTGTGTGTGTGTGTGTGTGTGTGTAAGAAAGAGAAATGTTGTGATGACATATGCGAGGGTTGCTCCACTTCAGCGCTTTTCCTTTGTGCTGCTGATCACGTTCCATTTGGAGGTGCAGAAATGAGGGCAGCATCTCCAGCGACTCTCCAGCGTCTCTTCTGACATGGCGTGGGCTTCCGTCTGCCTGCCAGGCCGGGGAGAGCCGCCTGCTGGGCTGGACGTGGGAACATCCAGCCGGGGGCAGGACACACGCACCATCACATAGGAACCAAAATGACCTAGATGCAGTTAAAACAGAAAAAATTATAGAAAATCCATTTACTGTAGAATATAACACTGTAGTAATAAGGGTTATTACTCTGTGTAGTAATATGGATTATAACGCTGCATAATGTTCTGAGCTGTTGAACTCTTCTAAATGAATCTTGCTAATGGCCCAGCTGCAGAACAGGTTAAATGATGCTAGTCAGCATTTCGTCATGGAAACAGTGCTGCCGCTGACTGCTGCACACGGAGGGCTGATCAGAGTGAAGCTTGGAATTCGGCTGTTGTTGCCAAAGCAACGCTGCTGTTTTCGCGCTGGCGTCCTGCGCTGCAGGACGAGCTTCCTGCGCTGCAGGAGAGTGGGAGCTGCTCTCTCCTGCGGGATACTCGCTCATCCGCCGCGTCTCTCAGGACAGCCGCCGGCACTCCTCCGGTTGTGTCCCCGCTCCTACGTGCTCCTGACCCCCGCAGCCGACGGGGGAGTGTGTGTGTGTGTGTGTGTGTGTGTGTGTGTGTATGTGTGTGTGTGTGCTACGACGGAGAAGGACAAGCGAAAGGTGGTTTATTCGGAAAACATGAGCGCTGCACACAGGCAAGTCATACACACAGATGTTCCCGCGTTTCTGAAAGCACAGAACGCCGTGTTACGCTTCCCATGTTTCCAGGAAGCAGGGAAAGCGGAGATGGCTTTGCGGTTGGTTTAGGGGTGCGCCGAGCACTTCGGAGTGACGGCACGTTCGTTCCCTCTCCGTGCGCCTCCTGTTTCTGCATGGGTAGCTGCTGAGAGAGCGTGCGTCTGGGGACGTGCGTCTGCAGACAGACGGGTTCATTGTCTGTCTCTCTGATGACCCAGTGAAAATGTTCATGGTAATGAGAAGGTCATTCTGACTTGTAATGACATCTTACTGGTACAATAATGAGGGATATTTTACTTATTACGAAACACTTTCTTTAGTGCCACTATGCCACTCATTACATGCAATAAGTGCTGGAAAACAGTGTCATCTCAGTCATGTTTGTGATCTGTATGTGGACACGGAGGTATACCAACATAACAGCTAAAACAACAAGATTTTGCTTACAGCTAAAATCTTGGATGCATGAAGTGTGTTGGTCACATGTAGAATGCTGACCCTAATATGCTGCATCTCTATCTGTTGCCCCTATGCCTCACACTCTCCTGCCCTTCTACTGACCCTCTCCTGCCCTTCTACTGCCCCTTTATCAGAAGGGCATTTTACTGCATCATCACAGTAAACAAGCCTGCTGGGAAATAATTACTCACATTATTTTACTATAATTTTTGTCTTGTTTTTTTTTGTGAAGCAATCGTTGATTTTTATCTATATTGTTGTTCTATTTTTTCCATTTAAATATTATATAGAAACTGTATGTATATTGTTATACAGTATAATATATGCTAGAAGCACATCTGCTCAATACTTATATATCCTAGTATGTTTAGTATGTTATGTGTTTTTGCACATCCTCTTATTTCCTCTGACATCCTCTGTGTGCTGACTGGTGTAGTTAGTCTGTTTTTGCCCTGACACTGGTATTTTTTGTATTTCTTGTATTGTTTACACTTGTGTTTTTTTGTGGCAATGTGGTCGTGGAGAAAAAAAAAAGTAAAAAATTCTTGTTGACAATAGAGCCCCTCGGCTTGGGTTTCGAAATATTCACAAGACAACACAAGTACCAAAATGTTTACAAGACAGGCACGTAATGCTCAAGACAGCTGGCTAAACTAACTCATGTATAAGGAACCTTAGAGGAAGAGTCTGTAGTCACTGCATCAGCCAAGGCTTGTGAAGGAATTAAAAGTCTGCTGAGAAACAAAGGAAAATGACAGGAGTCACTACAGGAGGAGAACCCCAGGAGGAGGACTCAAGGAGGAGGACCCAAGGAGGAGAACCCCAGGAGGAGGACTCAAGGAGGAGGACCCAAGGAGGAGAACCCCAGGAGGAGGACCCCATGAGGAGAACCCAAGGAGGAGAACCCCAGGAGGAGAACCCAAGGAGAAACTCACCTTCTTCCTTCTGTTCTCCCTTTCACCAGAGAGATTAAGTACATGGAGCCACAGGCAGGTATAATGCTGAACCAGCTCAGGGGTGAAGCAATGTGTCTGCAGCGAAGCAGCTCGGAGAAGCAGCTCATGGGGTGTCTCTGACCACTGGCTTGTCTTTATCCTCCCTAGAAAATACAGGGTTCGTCTGCTGCCTTCAGCCACTTTAGATTAGGCGCTAATGTTTGTTTAACTTGTGGCCCTGACAGTCAGGGTGAAGACTCAGAGATCTGTGGCTGGCATTTCTGAAGTCCATGAGGACTCTGTGTTCCTCATGCACAGCTGAGGTCGTCCATGACGACTGCACTACAGAGAAATGTGTGGAAGAGCCCATTATACAAATTAGGGGGAGGATTTTTTACATAGTTTTGTTTATTTGTTTTTTAATTGCTGTGCTCATATAAAATGTTGGACCTTGGACTGGTGGGGACACTCTCTTCTTTTGAGTGTTTATACACCCAGTGATTTGTAGTTTGCAGATTCTGACTAAAATAATGTGAAACGTACACAAAGTGCTCATTTGCTTTTGATAGAGTGGTGAAATGTTTTTAAAAATAATTGAAATAATATTGATGCTTCGTATTTACCTCTCCATATGTGCCACACCCCCTGTGACACCCCTTGGTGGACTCCACTACTCTCCCTCACCTTTCTGTTAATCACAAGCCACGCCTCCTCATCACACACCTGGAGAATATTACCTGAGCCCTTTAGAAAGCTTACATTTTACATTTAACAGACATTCTTACTTAGAACAATTTACAATTTGAGGAAGGTGAGTCTCGCCCAAGAACTCTGGTACAGCAGACAGTGTGTGAACCCCAGTCCACCACAGGGGCGGCAGCACTCTTACCCATGACGCCGCTATGCTGGGCTGTGTTGGGTAGTGGAGCAGGCTCAGGGAGGGTGGGCTGTGTTGGGTAGTGCAGCAGGCTCAGGGAGGGTTTTGGATGTCTGCCTGAGCGGCTCCAGCTGCTGCTCTGCTCATGTCAAGGACCTATGGGAACTTAACACTGGAATCAGAAGACGTCCAGGGAGGCACTATTCATATCTGCTTTCTTCTCAGATGTCGCTACACACGCTGTGATGATTGTTTTTTCGCTTGTGTACATATATGGCATTTATTTGCCAAGAATTGGCAGAAACTTTGGTATCACCATTGTTGGAACGTGACACTGTGATTGCCAGATTTTAGAAGATTTACCTAGCTTGTGATTGGTTATTTGTAGCTGAAGGCGGAGCTTGCATATTTATTGCTCTTGGTGGCAGTGCAGGTTCAGCTCATTCCCAGCGCTATGAGAGTAGCACCGCTCTGCTGTGCGGTCCAAGGCACAGACGCGGGGTGAAGTGTACCCATGGAAAGTGGCTTTGCTCCTCGACATGGCAGCTCTCACATGGCTACAGCTGGCCCCATTAGTGGGGGAAAGCAGGGGGGCGCAGCTCAGTGGAAGCACAGCTGGTTCAACCTCCCTGGAACCAACTGCCATAACAAAAGACCCCTGTGAGGGTTCTAAAAAGGTGGCTGACCAGAGCATCCACCCCCTCCCACTATTCTCCTCCACCACTCCCTCCACCTCTCTCAGACGCCATTGTAGCGCTATAGATCTCTCCCAGCTGTTTGGGCCGGTTTTGTTTTCCTTTGTTATGTGGTGACCTCCCTTCCACTGAATTAACCTCTCTCCATATGCACTCAGTATACTAACACACACACACACACACACACACACATGCTTTGACTCACATAGTCACTTAAACATAAGATCTTACCCAGCGAGTTCATAGCCTGTGAAGTCCTGGGGCCTCTGGAGCATCATGCCTGTGGATGTGCAGGGATGCCTGATATGGAGAAAATTGCTGTGTGTGTGTGTGTGAGTGATTTGCTTTATGATATATTAAAAGCATGTTGTCAAGTCCTCAGGGAGAGAAGGTTGACCCCGAATGGTTGGTCCTTGTGAATCCACTGATGCGTTCAAACAGAGCCCTTACTCGTGAATATCTGAAGCTGCCAGACTTCTCCAACACGTAAGGCCAACACAGACAAGCCAACGGAGAGCTGAGGTTCATACCACAGGATCATCACTGAAGGGACCAAAGTTGCCATAGCGATTAACCCATCATGTATCGTGCCGCGCTCTGTTGACGATCTGAGTCCGCCGGATTCTTCTCCTGCTGTATTGTTTATTGTTCCTACAGTCAGGGGCAGCACGTGCCTTACAATTCAGAGTGACAGGGGCGGGATGAGGGAGGAGTGCTGCAGGGTGGAGTGTGCTGAGGTGGTGGAGGGGGGCAGACAGGCCTTTTGTGCTCCTGTTGTTGTGTTGAAAGCGTGGGGGGGGGGGGGGGGGGGGGGGGGGGGGGGGGGGGGGGG
>JAOXYF010000013.1:15929162-15975208 GCA_028565775.1 Sternarchorhynchus goeldii
TCTCTCTCTCTCTCTCTCTCTCTCTCTCTCTCTCTCTCTCTCTCTCTCTCTCTCTCTCTCTCTCTCTCTCTCCGCCTGTCCCTCTGCTTTGTCACACATTCTCTGGCTCATGTGAGTGTTAGGGAGTGCTGAAAGTTGTTTGCTTCCCCTGAAACAGCACAGTGAGTGTGTGGGGTGAGAGAGACAGCGTGCACATTACTGTGGTTGTCGCCGTGGCTGTTGTCGAGGTCGTCGCCGTGGCCGTCGTCGAGGGCGTCGCCGTGGCCGTTGTCGAGGGCGTCGCCGTGGCCGTTGTCGAGGGCGTCGCCGTGGCCGTCATCGTAGGCTTTCGGAGCTGAATCACCTGCACATTTGTCGTCTCCGCCGAGTTTGAGAAGGAGAGTGTTTGTCTCCGTCTCGCGGCGCCCTGCCCGTGTCCTTGCAGGCTCCGCTCTCTCGCGCGGGTCTCAGGGACCCTCCGGACCGTCCCTCCACACTCCCTGCTTGTCTGCTCCCCACTATGTCTGGGATGAGTTTCAAGAGCAGCACGGACAGAGCTGGGAAGGGAAGGTGAGTGCACAGCTTTGGAGCTAGCTGCACAAAACAGGTGCCGTGTGTGTGTGTGTGTGTGTGTGTGCGTGTAACTCCAGTAGATCCCACCCTCTCAAAGTGCAAAATAAAGAGGCATTGATGGTTTTTACTACCTACGATATGCTGAAATTGGATTATCGTGTTGAGACAGGCATGTTGCACTACAAAACCCTATCCATATGTCCATATGTCGTTGATTAAAGACAAACTGATTGAAGTTGCTGACTGTTTACTGAGCCTCTTAGCTGTTACTATTAAATCATAGGCAATTAATATAATGTAAAATGTAAAATGATCTTCCCGTAGTTCACTGGAGAGTGTACGCATCTTCACAGGGAAGTGTGAGGAAGAAAACTGCTTGTAGGGAGTTTTTCTTGTCTTATCCTTATCGTAGTTCTGTGCTTTTATGGTTATCAGCTATATTATTTACTTTTATATTTATATTTACTTTTATTGCTCATATTATCCTTCATGTTTTCCTTCAGTGTAGCAATTATGAATACAGGTCCCTAGCACTGTATGATCGAGTGCTTTGGTTTTTGCTCTTGAATGATGTGTCTTTGTGTGCCTGGACGTGCCAGGAGGGATGTCAGGAGCGGTGGGTGGTGTAGTGGGTGGAGTAGCGGGTGGCTTACAAATTGGGCAGGGGAGTCTTGTGATGTGCTTGCTGACAGCAGCACTCGTTTTTTTTTTCACCAGAATTGATCAGCTGGATTTAGAACTGTTTTGCAGAATTGATCACCTGGATTTAGAACTATTATGCAGAATTGATCACCTGGATTTAGAACTGTTTTGCAGAATTGATCACCTGGATTTAGAACTGTTCACGGAACCGATCAGCAGGATTTAGAACTGTTTGCCAATGTTCACAGAACTGACCAGCTGGATTTAGAACTGTTTGCTGATGTTCGCAGAGCTGATCAGTTGGATTTAGAACTGTTCACAGAACTGATCAGCTGGATTTAGGACTGTTCACAGAACTGATCAGCTGGATTTAGGACTGTTCACAGAACTGATCAGCTGGATTTAGAACTGTTTGCTGATGTTCAAAGAACTGATCAGCTGGATTTAGAACTGTTCACAGAACTCGATCAGCCGGATTCAGAACTGTTTGCTGACGTTTTCTGAGTCCTTGCCTACTCCAATGTGAAAAGTGTGCTTTGTTGCTGAGTGTTGCATAAGAACTCACTGAAGCGCCATGTCTGGTTCTCTTCCACCAGAAAGCTCCCTGTGCTTTGTGTATGCAGATATGAAGGCTGGAATATTCAGCTGGTGATTACTGGTGATTAGTTGGTCTCACTGGTGATTAGCACAACCATCAGCTACAAATGTCAAATGTAACCAGCAAAACTTGATTTCTTTTTAAATTTGTATCACCCTATTTAATCCAGTTTAGTGTAGCTTGATGTAAATGGGGCTTTTTATAGTGAACACTGTCACACAGCTGTACAGAAATGTGTCTCGGTGCTGTATTTGGACCTGGAAGGTTTGGTGGGAACTCTTTTAGACACTGGGGAATTATACCAGGACAGGCCTCAGATGATTCGAGGTGAATTTCTTGGAGCTAATCTTAGAACAGTGGTTCTGTCCTCACATATCCCCACGTTGAGAGCAGCCGTGTTATATGATATGGCCCCTGACCTTCAATAAACTAACAGGATTAACTCCATTAGGAGCTACTGGCGTGAACCAAGCCAGGTGGTTCCGCATGAAGTTGAAAGTAACCGTGCGAGTACACATTCGCCGAGTCATGTTCCCAGCATGCAACTCTTTATCACAGGGCAGTGCTGTCCACAGAACGGTGAGAACAGTACGAGGACAGTCTGGGCTGGGAGCTGCTTGAGGGAGCCAGACTCCCCAGACAGCAGAAGGTGTACCCAGAGCAGGCCACGCCCCTTCCTGTGTCAGCCAGTCTGGTGCTCTGAGCAGGCCACACCCCTTCCTGTGTCAGCCAGTTTTGAGCACCGACACCTCTGAATCAGAGCATCCTTTCCTGGCACACACACACACACACACACACAAATATTCCATTTCTGACAGGACTGCAGAAAAACAGAATTCAGCCTGTTCACTCCTTCTGTGCTGCACCTGACGGCCCTCATATCAATGCGCTTGTGAAGAATCAATTCAGTTCCTCTGTATGTGGTTTCTGGTTGATACTATTAGGAGGGAATATATTGAGTGACCCCATTTTGTTTGTGGAAAATTATATTCTAAATGGCTTGGGTTGATCTGCGCATATATGTGTGTGTGTGTGTGTGTGTGTGTGTGTGAGTGTGTGTATGACCAGGTAGTGGATCTGTGGGAGTAGTTAGTTCAAGAAGGCCGTAGTCAAGTGGCTGTAGAAAGAAATCCCCCTTGTGTTTGGTGTTTACAGCGAAGCATCTGGATCATGTTTACACAGTGCCCTTTCTCTGTTCTCTGTGCTACTCTGCAAGCCTTGCTCTGGCATGCGTTCCTATTTGACGGTCAGCTTTGAATATCTCTAGCTGTGTTCTCTGATTTCGATCGATGACAGTACGAGAAGCTTCAGACCAAACTCACTCCATCTTGTGCTGTTTTAAAGCAGCCCCGAAGCTTTAAAACATTTGCAACGTGCGATTCATGGCTTGGTAGAAAAGGTTAGCGTACAGCTGAACACTTAAGTGTCCTTCTGCCAAGGCTGCATTACACCACCCACCTCCACCAGCCTGCTCCTCAGTACCACTATGAACACTGAGAGCGATGAAGATATGTGGACAGGCGGAGAGAACCGCCGACTATCGGGCTGTCGTACTTCACGGTGGAGGTCTAGCTGCCATCTTTGTTATTTTGCTGTTAGTGTAAATAGAGGACAGAAATGAATGTGGTTGTAGTTACTGTTTATATCCTATAATGTATTTGACTGAATCCTCTTTTTAGAGTCTCCAGCTGGACTGAGGTCATCGTTATACAACCTCTCCCTTTCTCACTCTCATCCTCTCCATCCATTTCTGCCTTTATCTCGGTCTCTTTTTCACTGTCAGATCCTCTTCATGTCTCGCTGTATTTCTTGCGATGTTAGTTTATCTTTCTCGATCTGTGCCTTGCATGGCTTTCTTGAGGTCTCACTTAGTCACTCAATCATTTCTCATCCCTTCCAGTGATCAGTTAATGTCCAGTTTTCATTCTGCCGTTCTCTCTGTCTCTGCCTGTCTTTCTGCATTTTTGCTGTCAGTATTTTTTTTTCCCATGTGCTGTGCACCATTTGTGTAGTCCTTCTGTTTTATAAATAAACCAGGGTCTTAAAGCAGAAGACAAAAAGACCTTGGAACCTCTACTGGCTGTGAGGAGTATTTGTGAACAGTGGGAGGGGCTTCCACATACATGTGGAAGATCAAGACTGGGTTACAGCTGGAGAGAACGGTACTGATACTTCAGTAGTAATCACAATGATACTTCCATAGTAACAGTCCTGATAGTTCCATAGTAACAGTACTGATACTTTGGTTGTAATGGTACTGATACTTCAGTAGTAAAGGTACTGATACTTAAATAGTAACGATACTGATACTTTGGTCGCTTGTGTGGCTTGGTATGCGCCTCTAATCCTTTCATTCTCAGCAGTCGTCGTCATACAGAAGGTTTCCAGCGAAGGAGCGAAGATCAGAGACAACCCAGAACGATATCATGAGAACTACTATTGTGTGATGCTGATTATTCATTATGTCATAGGTGTGCTTGCTGGTGCGGCCAATTGGGAAGAGGTTTCGTCGCCATGGCACCACCTGGCTGTGAGAACAAGCGCTCAGGCCTGAAACACGCAGTAGCCGTGGTCATGTGACGGCCCTGTATCTTACATGCACAGGGAATAGAACAAGAATGTCTTGCCGCAGGCAAATGTCAATGTGGGGGAAGTGTGTTTTCACTCATTCCCTCTTTGTTTGAAAAAATTGTGCACTGTTTTAATCAGTCCAAAATCCCACAGCACTTAACTGAGATTATGCCCAGCTCAAACCACACCGGTGCGGCCGGCTCAGAGCGACCCCTCCACATACGTAGTACACATCAGCATGTTGGACGCGAGGTTAAAGTTCACTGGTGCATCTCTGATTATTTTATATCCAGTGTGCTAGAGTACAGAGTGCCAACTACAAAAAACCGTCACTTTACAGCTATTTACATTACACCACGCACACAAACACAAACTTTAGACGAGACGACACACAATCGCAGACCGCAAACTTAGATGAGCCCACGCGCACACACACACACACACACACACAGAAATTCATTACACCACAAACAGAAATGAGAGAACAAAAGCAAGCACAAATAAATCAGTGCAAAGAAGACGTGGGACTACACTACTGCTGCGCTGGTGGACTCCGCTTTCATAACCGTCAACTGTGTCTGGGGACAAAATTCCAGATCAAACGCATCATTTCAGTATCATCAGTCATTTGAAATGTTTTGCTAGATGTTTTGATTGAGATGTCATGTGAAGAAAGTCACTCAGCCGAATAAAAGGGTTCCAGGCCTCCGTTAAAAGCCAGGGTTGGTGTTACCGTGGGCCACGTCCTGGGCAGGATGCGATCGGTATCATCTCCCAACAGTGTTGCGAGCACCGTTTGATAATTGAACATGTTAGAGTGCTGTGGGTGGAGAAGGGTGTATAAATAGATAGAGGTGGGAGTGGGTGAGCAGGCTGCCTGTGATGCTGGTATTGCATGTACAGTCCTGTGGTATTTTATGATGCAATACAAACAAATATCAAACCGCATGTAAATATGATTCCTTTTGGTGTTTGTAAGAGAGGAATTACTTTCACCACGGACGCCTCTTTCATCCAGTTTTTTGTGTAATTCTCATTGGCGTTCAGCTGAGTTTTATTTTGTGCAGAATTCATTTCGGATGCTTTGGAGCAAGTGAATCAGAAAACCTTTGGTCCAGCAGCCCTTTGCAAGACGGTGGGTTGGTGGTGTTTGGTTACAGGCTGGTGGGATGGGTGGTGTCTGGGCGCAGGGTGGCGTAGCTGGGTGGTGTCTGGGCGCAGGGTGGCGTAGCTGGGTGGTGTCTGGGTGCAGGGTGGCGTAGCTGGGTGGTGTCTGGGTGCAGGGTGGCGTAGCTGGGTGGTGTTCGGGTACAGGCTATAGGACCGTCTGGCACTGATGTGGAGAATGAGACTCCCATCAGAACAGTGACCTCAGTCAGATGAGATCTGAAAGTGAATGAGGGTTGTTCAATACTGCCCATCTCTTCCCTCTAGCTTGAGCTTTCATTCCCTCACACCACCTCTTCTCAGTAGCCTCTCTCCCTCTCTCTCTCTCCCTCTCTCTCTCTCCATCTCTCTCTCTCCATCTCTCTGTCCATCTCTTCCTCTCTCCCTCTCTCTCTCTCCATCTCTCTGTCCATCTCTTCCTCTCTCCCTCCCTCTGTCTGACATCTGGGGCTGTTACACGGTGCTCAACCCAGAACGTTCTACAGCTTCCACAGAGCCTGTAAAACAAACACACACACACACAACTAAAGGTGTGGATGTGGATTTGTGTGTGTGTGTGTGTGTGTCTGTAAAGGCAGCAGGCTGTAAGAGATGTGCTTCTTGAATCCCAGTGTATTAGACACTAAAGCTTGAGCTAGATTTTAGTAATAATGTCATAACTAGTTAAAAGCTGGAAATGCCAACTCTGCGGTTTCCCGAGCGTAGTTTCCTGAGTGTAATGTGCTGAGCGTCGTCTACACAGCGTAATTTACTGAGAGTAATTTACTGAGTGTATTTTACTAAGTGTATTTTACTGAGTGTAGTTTACTGAGCATAATTTACTGAGCGTAATTTACTGAGCGTAGTTTACTGAGCTCCTCCATCAGCTGCCTGCTCTTGTACTCTCAGTGCTCAGAGTCAATATTTAAGCAACTTTAAACAGTGTGTTTCCAAACTTCACCACCATACAAGGCTTATGCAGAGAAAATGGTCTCTTCTGTTATCTGAAATTCTTTCGAAGAGCCTATTTCACTTGTCTTGTGTTTTAGAATTCAGTTGAATTTTACCAGTGCTAATGAAGGAGAGGACTGTCTGGTTTACTTAAGCTGCTCTCTAATGAACGGCACTGAAAAACACGTTTGCATCTCTGTAATATGAGCCACGTGATACGTCCATATTCTTAAACGACCAAAGAACACTGCACTCCTTGAGATCTATTTTATGCAGCAGAAGTAGGTTGATGGAAGTTACAGGAAGTTGGATGAGGATGACTTCACCTTCATCTAGGGTTATGGGTCGGGATTAAAGGATTAAGGGTTAAGGGTCAGAGTTAAGGGTTCAAGGTTAATGGTTATGGGTCAGAGCAACTGGGGTCTTTGTGGACTTCACAACACAGCTCAAACCTGCTCCTGCTAACCTCTCTCTCTCTCTCTCTCTCTCTCTCTCTCTCTCCATCCATCTCCAGCACCTGGGAGTCTGAGAGAGTGGAGATGAACAAGCTGCGTCAGAGTTTGCGCAGGAAGAAGCCCACCTACGTGCCTGAGGCCAGCAGGCCTCACCAGTGGCATGCTGACGAGGAGGCCGTGCGCAAGGGCAAATGCAGCTTCAGCGTCCGGGTAGGGAGCAGGGCCGACCCATGGCCTCACCCACACCTACACCCTCACCTGCACCCACACCCATGCCCACACCTACACCCTCACCCGCACCCACACGCATTCCCTCACTTACACCCACCCCCTCACCCACACCTACACCATCACCCACACCTACACCTACACCCAAACCCACACCCTCACCTACACCCACGCCCTCACGCACACCTAAACCCACAACTACACTCTCACCCACACCTACACCCACAGCCTCACCTACACCTTCCACACCTGTGGCACTCTGAGCCGCACTAACTAAAGGAAGCACCAACACACAGGCACTAAAACTGCTTTCAAACCAGACTATAGGAGGGTGTCTTTTCAGTGGGAGGGATGATATTATCCCCCCCCTGTCCATCACAGTGACACTAGCCAATTGTGGACATCTGTGTGCTCGCGCTTGCTAACGAGGACAACTAACACTTGTCCTCCGAGCGTGTTCGGCTGTCCTGCGTCAGTGCGTGCCCTGCGTGGGCTGACTGATACTGTGTTTCACCGGTCTCGAAGGAAGCACGTGGTCGTCCGAGCTCTCCGCGGTGGGTAGCAGCCCTAGGACAGGGAACAGCCATGCAGCCGATCGTTGGGCGGGAATTAGCTTAGCAACAAAAGCTGGAACAATGGGACACAAAGGAGAAACTAGCCGTGT
The DNA here is from genome assembly GCA_028565775.1 of Sternarchorhynchus goeldii. NCBI lineage: Eukaryota > Metazoa > Chordata > Actinopteri > Gymnotiformes > Apteronotidae > Sternarchorhynchus > Sternarchorhynchus goeldii. The sequence goes on from JAOXYF010000013.1 coordinate 15,936,970, forward strand.
GGTAAAAACCTCTCTCACCACAGCAGCTGTCAGAGCCCTCGTTTCTGCATCTGGTTTAAATACCAGCATTAACACGCAGCGCGTGCTTCAAAACACAACTCCCTCGCGCCGATCGAGAGGCGTCTCCGTACGCCAGGCGGGGGGACAGGGGGAGTGTTTCTTTCCGCACAACTCGCATAATTAAATTCACCCTCGTTTCGTCGTCAGCCTGAGGCTTCCGGAGCCTCGGTGACGGAGGGCTGATCCTCTCCCGCTCTCTCGCATCGCTGCGCACGGAATCAGATCTCCCAGGCCGAAGTGTTCCCAGCGAAGGGTGCAACACGGTGTGCTTGCCTCGTACGGCACAAGGCATATTGATTCACACCTTCTGCAAAAATGATTTCTGTGATTTACGTAACATGTTGCAGCATTTTTATGGTCTGTAACCACAGTTCTAGCATAAAGGGAGGGTGGAGTGCATGTTGGCATCTGGCATTTGTCTTAAGCAGCATAATATAACAGCTGATGATATCCAGAGAGCACGTGGGTGTTCCACTATGAATTTGTCTCTCCTCACACTCACTATCTCTCTCTCTCTCTCCTCTCTCTCTCTCTCTCTCCACTCTCACTATCTCTCTCTCTCTCTCTCTCTCCTCTCTCTCTCTCTCTCTCTCTCTCTCTCTCCACTCTCACTATCTCTCTCTCTCTCTCTCTCTCTCTCTCCTCTCTCTCTCTCTCTCTCTCTCTCTCTCTCTCTCTCTTTCTCTCTCTCCTTCTCTATCTTCCTCCATTTCTCTTCTTCTTTCTCTCGACAGTATCTGGGTTTGGTGGAGGTGGAGGAGTCCAGAGGAATGCATGTTTGTGAGGACGCAGTAAAGAAACTGAAGGTGGTGAGTACTTCAGTCCCCTGTGTCTACTAGAAGGTCCCGTATCTCCGTCAGCTCCACTAATGAAGGCAGTATGTTGTGATGCAAGACCTGTGACGTTTGACCTGAACTTCTTAGGAAGAACGAGGTGGAACGAACGGAGGGTCTCACAGTTGTGCTTTCTTCCACTATCCTTTATAAGATATATTTTATTAGATCAGATAAGACTTTATTGATCCCGGAGGAAATTGCATACTGTAGCTAGAGCAGCAGTTACATGCTTCTAATGGGAAAAGCTTGAAAAAACCAGGACAAAAGCAAAAACCAGGACAAATCCATAAAAAAAGACCCAGCTGTGGATCTGAGCACTTGACTGCTCTTGGGTCAGTGTTGTATTTTGTAGTGAAGACTATGGGTTGTTTGGCTTTTGGCCCCTTACCCTTCCATGCCCATGGGAGCCCCGGCGCACTCTCTCCGCTCAACCATCACGGGCTCAGCTGGGAGGCAGAGGTCAGAGGTCAGGGTCTGATGCATTCAGGGAGCCATGCTGTTGTTCTGTTTGCTTGTGTTGTTTTCAGATGCCCCCCCCCCCCCGTGTTTGCCTTCTTCCTCTTACCCCTATTCTCTTACCCCTATTCTCTTAAATCCACTCTCTCACCCCTGGTCTTTCACCCGTTCTCTTACCCCTGCTCTGTAACCCCCACCCTCTTACCCCTGCTCTGATGTTAGTGCTATGTTCCACAGCTGTGCTGGCAGGGGAACTGGGACCATGGCTCCTCCCTGAAGCTGATGTGCTTCCCCACCAGGTTCTTCTATTCTGTCTGCGTCCTCCACGAACTCCTCATTTGCTTTCTGCTCTTTTATTTACATTCCATCCCTCCCTCCCTCCCTCTCTTTCCAAGACATGTTTCCTCGCTCTCATAGTCCAAACTACTGCTGCCCCTCTCTGGACTTTCTGGGTCTTGTTTAGTCACTTCAGCACATTGCAGCCACTGTCTGCTGGGCTTAGCATCGGTTACCACTGTATTCCTTTCAGAAACGACCACCTTAACAGCTCAGATTTATAAATGATCCTGAAATGATTCTGCTGTAGTCATTTTTCCACTTTTCTGAGGCCTTTTCTCAGAACTGTCATCACAAAACCCAAATTGTCAAACCACACTCACAAAACCTGTGGAAATGTTCACCAACTTTCAGTCACCTCAAAACACACCTTTTCAGATCATACACAAAGCCAGTCAATGTGGCACGTTTAGTGGTCTCCGTCGCGGGTAGGGTTATTCCGACTGCTCAGCCTGAGGTCGTGCTGATGTTTCTATGGTGATTTCTGTCCTGGGAGCGATGCTGGGAGTGCTTTCCATGGACTGTGGTCCTGTCACCAAGGACTGAGTGCTCACCGCATGGTTGGACGTTTATGAAAACCGTGCGTAAGATCATTACTCTCGCTGCCTCAACTACCTCGAGCACAACAGCAGAAAACACGAGCATCACATAGGTTAATGAAGAAATAATTTATTTGCAGATACAGCTGGCCAAACAGAGAGCGTGGTAACAGCTCATAAAAGTGCTCCATATGACTCTCTGATAAGCTGGCAGCTCTGGTATGGGTCCGGGAGAAATTGGACTCTGGATAGTTTAGGCCATTGATGGTGATTCGTTAAAAAAGTGTCTTTTCCTGCCAAATGGTGGAATTCTGATGAGAAGAAGATCTGCAAAATGTGAATAGAACAGGGGGTAAAACAGAATCTTAATGAATGTAAAGGATATGATGTGCCCCTGATGGCCACCAGGTGGCAGCGCAGGTGAATACCTAAGGCAGGTGTGTTAGGTTTTACTGCTCTCCACCAACAATATTCAAGATCCATGAGAGAATCTCCAGTACCCTTCCAGAGACGTGCGTAATCTGTCAGGGTGCACAACGAGTTTGTGTTTGAAATGGGTTTGAAAACTGATGAATGTGTTATTTTTCACATGATGAATGCAAACCTTTCAAAATAAAAGCATAAAGATGAACAGGACTTTGGAAAAGAGTAAAAGAATTAAATCATTTGTTCTCAATTAACATATTACAATAGAAAGGGGGAAGAATTCCCGCTATTTCTGTGTAAGTTAGTAACATGCTACAGAGAGAATTAATTAGTCTATAGCCACGGGATTCTGGATGTAGCAGACCAAAATCATTTTGCTGTGCTCCAAATCCAAACAATCTGGGTGTTTTTTTGTAATTCTGCTTCTCCTTGCAGAGTGGGAAGAAGACAGTGAAGGCCGTTCTGTGGGTCTCCGCTGATGGCCTGAGAGTCGTGGATGACAAGACGAAGGTGAGTCCAGTTCTGTGTTCACACCTTGTGAACATGGCTGTCATATCTAATGAATGAGGGGGGGAGAGATGGGAGAAAGAAAGAGAGAAAAAGAAAACCGGACTAAATGGATTTCATGGACAAAAGCAAAATGTGAAGATTTCTCAGCAGTGCCAGAATCGTCATGATTTCCAATGAGACATTTTATCCTGTAAAACACATTGAAGCAGGAAATTAGTACCCCCCCCCCAACGAGAAGGTACCCACAAGGCCATGGGGCTCCCTACATTGTGACTACTGTCATCTACTTTCTTTTCATCTTGTCAAATGGGCAAAGCGAAGCACAAAGCAAGCTCTTAGCCATTTCCTGTAAACCCTCCCCTACACAGCTAGACATTCATGGCCTGACCGCCCTCCCCTCCACCCTCGTTTCTGGTAATCCCTTGGGCTCCCCGTGAGTCAGCACAGGACCCCCCCCCCCTCTCTCTCTCTTTCCGCCTTCAAGTTCGGGTCCTGCCCTGACATTTAAGAACCCCAGTGTCCCTCTTTTCTAAGAAGCTTGATATGATATGAGTCAGAGAAACCCCCCCACTCCCTCCCTGTGTTCTCCCTCCGTCTACTCCTCCATGTCATTCTCCCCAGAGCCCCCTTCATCTTTCAGGCCTTTGCCCGCAGACTGACCCGCTCCAGGACTTCGTAACAGACAACTCCTTCTCCTCGCTGCTCTGCATTCTGAGGGAGCGCTGTGGTGCTGTGTATGCAGCACTTCACCTCCCAGCCTCCGCCCTCCTCCCTCCGCACCTCGTCTGTTAAGACAGGACACTGCGGCTCCAGAAGTACAAATGTAGTTCACTGTTACTGTGTGAAACCATGGTTACCACACAGGCTGGAGATACGTGTAAAAAAACACTTCTACATAAACCAGAAGAAAACTAGTTGTTTTTCCTGTTTTATTTTACTCGTAGGACCTCATTGTCGATCAGACGATCGAGAAGGTTTCCTTCTGCGCACCCGACCGTAACTACGACAAGGCCTTCTCCTACATCTGCAGGGACGGCACCACCCGCCGCTGGATCTGCCACTGCTTCATGGCCCTGAAGGACTCGGTGAGAGCCACTCGCCTTGCAGGCCACAGTGTTCAGCACAGTGGGATTAAAATGAGGAATATGGGGTGGGACAGGGATTACAGGGTTTTGGTGATGGGACAGGGATTACAGGGTTATCGTATGGGACAGGGATTACAAATTTATCGTATAGGACAGGATTATGGGGTTATGGTGATGGGACAGGGATTACAGGGTTATCGTATGGGGCAGGGATTACAAGGTTATCATATGGGACAGGATTATGGGGTTTTGGTGATGGGACAGGGATTACAGGGTTATCGTATGGGGCAGGGATTACAAGGTTATCATATGGGACAGGATTATGGGGTTTTGGTGATGGGACATGAATTACAGGGTTCTTGTGATGAAACAAGGATTACAGAGTTACGGTATTGGGACAGGATTATGAGATTAGGTCATGGGACAGGCTGGTGTGGGCATTCTGCCTGTAGTGTGTGAGGTGTGGTGAGGAACAGGTCAGGGCTAGCAAAGAAAATAGCATGTGTAGCTAGGGTTAGAGTTCCAATAATTACGGGTTAAAATAGCCTGGCTTGTGTCCATCTGGCTGGCATGTCCAATACCTGGTTCCTGAAAGGAAGTGTTGTCCAGACGGGCTGCTCAGTTCTACTCCAGCGCCAGTCTTCCTGTGATGCATCGGTAAACTGCGGTAGACCGGTGCGCTAACGCTCAGCATGACCCTAGAGTAGAACTGTAGCGCAGGACCAAGACCAAGGAGAGGGCTGATCTGAGCATGGTTGTGAGAAACCGCGTTGTTGGCGTGACATCGGTGTGTTGGCGTGACGACTGCCCGTCTCTGGCGGCTGCAGGGCGAGCGTCTGAGTCACGCCGTGGGATGTGCCTTCGCCGCCTGTTTGGAGCGGAAGCAGCGGCGGGAGAAGGAATGTGGCGTGACGGCGTCCTTCGATGCCAGCCGCACGTCGTTTGTGCGCGAGGGCTCCTTCCGCATGTCCTCCGCAGGTCACCATGGCGACAGGGAGGACGTGATGAAGCAGCTCCAGGACCGCAAGAAAGGTGAGCACTACACCGTACACACACACTACACACATCACACAGTACACCACACACACTACACACATCACACAGTACACCACACACACCACAAACATCACACAGTACACCACACACACCACAAACATCACACGGTACACCACACACACGCCACTGCACACATAACATGGTACACCACACACCCTGCACACATCACACGGTACACCTCACACACTGCACACATCACATGGTACACCACACACACTGCACACCACGCATGCTACACCACACACACACGACACAATAAAAAAGCCTCCAGAAAAAGATAAAATGTTATATTGAAGAAACACATTCTTGAAGGAAGGAATGGCTCACCACCTTGTCATATGATACCTTGACTAAGATCATTTGAATGTCTAAATTAAATAAATATCTGGGAACAAGGTGAAAGTTTCCACTTGATAAAATAGCTGCTCCAGATAATCTGATGTCATTTCCTCCCTGCAGAACCATGTGCTGTCCCTGTCCTGCCGCCAGGGAATGGCTCGCCACCGGAGGGCGTGGCCATGCAGGCGGACAGGGCGGAGCCTAGTGGGCCCCATGCTCATGCAATCCCACGTCGCCACGCCCCCCTGGAGCAGCTGGTGCGACAGGGCTCTTTCCGTGGCTTTCCTGCACTGAGTCAGAAGAACTCGCCGTTCAAACGACAGCTGTCACTACGCCTCAACGACCTGCCTTCCACACTGCAGCGCAAGACCGACTTCCAGGCCAAGAATCCAGGTCTGTGGCCCCGCCTCCTACAGCCCCGCCTCCTATAGACCCGCCTCCTACAGCCATGCATATGCTGTTGTATCCACTCCATCTTAGTCCGCGTATACATTTATATGGTCCGTGTATATAGTCCATGTACACATGTATATATACACATATATATATAGCTCGTAGCACCACAGCTGGTAGCAGAGCTGGTCCACCTTTACCACTTGGTTTGAAAATCAGACTGACAGTCACAATCGTGGGCTACTATCAAACTGTCAGCACATTTACTGGATCAAGTTTTAATGGGAAAAAGTACCTACAGTTATTTTATGCAAAAAACTCATTCATGGTGTAGAAAAGCTATTTAACCACAGTCATATAAATGCAAATGCCCGGCTGGATGAAGCCCATTCTCCAGTGTGCACACAGCAGCTCAGTGCTGCATCTCAAAACCCCCCCACCCCCACACACACACACACCACCACCACCACCACCACAAAACACCAGGCCCCTCAGCTTCTGTGCTTACTGAGCCATGACTCAGTGCAAGCCCCGCCCAGCTGTCTCCACGGGAACGCTCCACAGCAGCGGTGCGCAGCCTCTCTCTGTTCAGGCCCTTCAGCACTGATATGAGAGTTAGTGGTGTAGTGCGGGCGCTGGTTGGGGATTTGCTTACATCTGCTGGTAGAAACCACTGGTCATGAGTGTCCCTGCTGACAAATGGGTCAATATGAAATAATCAGGGTCAATATGAAAGTAATGATCATCATGAATTAATGAGTTAAAAGGATGAGTAACTTTCACATTAGAATCTCTAATTAATACAGGAAAAGGTGATTTTTATTGGTTTAGTATTCAGTATTCACTTTAGAGTTTATTTGGTGACTTAGATGTTGAAATATAACCATGCAAATGCATGTTTAATGTGTTTAATAACTCATCTATCAGGTGGTGGACAGATTTCTTTTACAACACTTTATGCCGGTTTGTAATTCTTTAAAATGTCAGTGCATAACGTCTGTGCGTAACTTGTCAATGCGTAACGTGTCAATGCATAACGTGTCAGTGCATAACGTGTCAGTGCATAACGTGTCAATGCGTTATGTGTCAATGCGTAACGTGTCAGTGCGTAACGTGTCCGGAGATGCGGCTGCTCTGGGCTGTGTGGCTGACTGCAGGCTGTTTCTCCAGTTCCTGAGACGGGCCTGGTGGTGGCGGGAGATGCTGGTGAAGCAGACAGCATCAATGCGCTGTGCAGTCAGATCGACAGCTCCTTCAGCAGAGCAACGGAGGAACCCAGCGCCAACACCACCAGCAACGGCACAGGACCACCCTCCGCACCCCCACCCTCCGCTCCTCCACAAGGTAACACAGACGCACACGCACACACACACCCTCTAGTCCCCCACCCTGCGCTTCTCCACAAGGTAACACACACATGCACACACACGCTAGTTATGTAACTAAATTTAATGATTATTATTAATACTGTTATAATGCTTCTTAATTTTTTCAGGAAATAATTTAGATAGTCTTACAGTCTTGAATCTTACGTGTAGATTTATTATTGTGACGTAGTAGTGACATGTCCCTTCTCCTCCGTCCATCACAGCTGCCCCCTCGTGGCTGCGGGTGGAGCCGACCTTGCAGTCCCCGCCCCCTGCCGTGTCGTCTCCGCCCCCAGTCGTGCCAAGCGGCCACAAGCGCACGCCGTCCGAGGCTGAGCGCTGGCTGGAGGAGGTGGCCAAGGCTGTGAAGGCCCAGCCACTGCCCTCTGTACCCCCCTTGCCTGCAGTACCTGCCATGCCTGCCGCCCCGGGGACTCTCCCCCCCACCATGCAGCCCTTCCCTCTGGCCTTCGACGCCCCCCAACACCAGGGGGGAACATACGCCCAGCCTCTGCTCCAGTCGGCATATGTGCCCATGCAGGCTTACATGCCCGCCGTGGCCAACAGCATGACGTACCCCAATGCCAGCGTGCCCGTGGTGGGCATCACGCCGTCGCAGATGGTGGCTAACGTCTTCTGCAGCGCGGCCGGGAGCGGTAGCGCCGGGGCCGCCGGGCTCGGTCTGGGGCCCAGGACGGGCGCGCTCGCCGGGGGGTCCTCGCCCGCCCCCAGCCTGCCGGTGCCCGCGACCTTCGCCAACGGACTGCCTCACGTCACGCATGCCTCGGCCAGCAAAGCGGGCCCCGGCAACCTTTCGCACAACGGCTCCGCTCCTGGCGTGAGTGGCAGCGCTAGCAGCTGGCCAATGGAGAGCCTTCAGCAGGCCCAAGCCGATGCCCAGGAAGCAGAACGCTTCGAAGCCCAGTGGGTGGCTCTGGAGTCCAAACCACAGCCCAAGGCAGCCAACCCTTTCACCAGTGACTTACAGAAGACCTTTGAGATCGAACTGTAGTCACTTCAGTTTGGGCTCCGCAGAACCTGAGAGACCAACTGTTGCTTTTGCTTCTCCTCTTTTATTTCTTACAGTGGCTGAACACACTTGCTCTTCAGTACTTTGATGTAGGGCATCGCCCTCTTTTCGTTTCCTGTCATTCAGACTTCTGAAGTTTTCCCACTCTAGATCCAGACACAAAGAAATAGCTCTGAACCCAAGAAACCACCACACCATTATCCTCTCACTCAGAGTTCAGTAAAGCCACTCAAAACAACCTTCAGTCCAAACCTGCAAAAAGAAGCAACTGACTAATTAATGAATGGCCAAAATACATATTTATTGTTTTATTATGTAACAGTTTTATTATGTAAGAGTTATTTTAAAACTGACTTGTATTTGGTGAAATAACTCTTGGTTTCCCTGTATTTATTTTTTATGTACTTTGGCAGCAGGGAGACAATACAATTCAGATAAGAGATCAGAGCAGTAATGATGGACGGGTGAAGAACTGCTGTGTGAGAGACTGTAAATAGCAAGTTTATTCCTTTATCTGCCGTTATTTATCACCACGTTACTGAAGCAGCACATTGGCGCCAGTCGCTGTGACTAATAAAGGTGGGTCAGTCCCTGTGTGTCTGGCTGAGAGGCAGGTGTGCAAGGTGGACCCCAGAACACTTGCAAAGACATCGACACACACACACTCACACATATTCTCTCTCTATCTCTGTCTCACACACACACACACACACACACACATTCTCTCTCTCTCTCTCTCTCACACACACACACACACTCACACATATTCTTTCTCTCTCTCTCACACACACACACACATTCTCTCTCACACACACACACACACATTCTCTCTCTCACATACACACACACACACACTCACACACATTCTTTCTCTCTCTCACACACATTCTTTCTCTCTCACACACACACACATTCTCTTTTTCTCTCACACACACATACACACACACCCTCTCACACAATTTGCTACACAGCTGAGGTCACTATGACAGCACAACCCAAGCCATGTTGCAAGCTAAGCACTGAAAAGCTTATTGTGGCAGAGTGATGAACAATATCAGCAGATGCCACAGAGACGTTGTCTGCTTGGGCCTTATCTGTTCACGGCGTCTCTGAAGGTTTGATGCCGTAGCAGTTTTTGAAGCAGCTACAAAAAAAAAGCAGCTCTTTTTTCAGAGTCTGACAACATTATCAAATGTCATCGACCGTTGTCATCAGAGTCTGACAACATTATCAAACGGTATGGAAATTTCTGAATGTCAGATTTCTTTTGTTGGAGCGTTTGGTACTGTGTGTTTCACACGCAAGCGTTTAAGAGGGCCTGTGAGGACGGTCCCATGCCACACACTCGCACGACGGGGTCTGCGCAAAAAGAAAACAAAAGAGAATAAAATAAAAGAACAAAGACAAGAAAAAGAAATATTCAGAAAGGCTTACAAGCTTAACTGCAATACTTTCACTGAAGCAGAATTTCATTTCGGTTAGGGATTCAGAGCTGTCCTTGTGACTGTGGCAGACAGAGAGTGGGCTGTGTTGGCAACCCCCGAGAAAGCTGGTGGGAGGGGTTTGGAGAATGGCCTGGGAGAGCAAGGGGAAGGCACTGGACTTGCATGTCATTAAAGGAGTGAGAACATCAGTTCATACAATACAACACACGCATGCTAAAAATCTCTTAATTACAGTGTGTTAATAAGAACATTTTTGCACTCCTTACTCGATCTGTAAAATAAAACAAATATTTGTCATATATCAGAATCAAAATCATACGCATATGTGTATATGTTGGAGTTTTTTGTGATTTCACCGTTGAGCAGCGACACCAGCTTTAGCCATGAATCTGCGTCCCTCGTCCTGCTGAACAGGTCCTCAGCAAACCTTCACACGGCATCACACCTTTTGCAGCATAGTTCATTTTTACACCAGCAGAGTTCTCACCTTGCAATAATGCTGCATTTCCTGCTCGTTTCGACTGCTGGAGCTGCTCTGCTGGTTCAGTTCTTAGTGGAGGACCAGGAAGTGTTTGAGAAGGTGAAGCTCCAGGGTCTGGAGCTGCTCAGACACAAAAGGCTAACAGCTAGATCTTCAAAGGCAGACTGCACACTGTGCATTACAGGGGCACTTATATATATATAGACACACACACACACACGTGTGTATAGAGCTAGAGGACGGGTACAGCATATTTACTACCTGATTCACTAAGACAACAAAGCTGCCGTTTCCCAGGGTCATTATGGTGCCGTCCAGGTTGTGGATCACCACCTGCACATACAGGGTCCAGCAAAGCCGATCCCGGCAGCGCGGCGGTTTCCCCTCCCCAAGGAAAGCGCCTCTGTAATCCGGCCTTGCCAACAATTCCTGGTTTCTTCCAAATGAGTTTATTTATGACGTGGCCTCAACATCCCCTGGGGTGAAGTGCTCTAGCCGACTGCCCTGGAGTCCCACCACACTTTCCCCACAAAGAGAAATGAATTAATAAATGTAGTTCTTATTTTTTTTCTTCGTTCAAAACAAGGGAACTAAATTACCTCAAACTTGATTGTAAACTGTAGTCTAGTGATAACAAACCAGTGGAGTTTATTTTTAATCTTTATTTACAGAATTTGTATTTAAACCTGCATATTTGTACTGTAATTACACTGTAAAAAGACAAATAAATAATATAATATTAAAAGTCATTTTAATTGATGTGTTGATTTCTATATACATTGATGTCATAAAGGATACTGAATTGACACTGATTATATAAGATTGCATAATCTGATATAATCCTGTATTTTATATATAACCCTAACCCAGTTGTAAACTAAAACAACCATAACCCAGTTATAATACAACTCTAACCCAGTTATAAACTAAAATAACCCTAACCCAGATATAAACTAAAATAACCCTAACCTAGTTATAAACTAATATAACTCTAATTCAGTTATAAGTTAATATAACCCTAACCCAGTTATAAAATAAATATAACTCTAACCGAGTTATAATCTCAATCTCGCTCTAAAACATCACTGTTATGAAGACCAATCCCATTCCATCTGCATTTATTTTTATTTGCATTTAAGCCATCCTGAAAATAATTTGTCACCTTCCATTCAAAAATAAACAAAACAAATAAACAGGTATTCAAATTTGCCAAGTGGTGCATTTATGTGCACTGCACTGCTGTCAGTAATGGAAAATGTGTTTGCACAGATGGAGTTGGCTCACTGATCTCATCACATAAATGCAGCCCCACAGTGGAACACAAATACAGCTGCATCCATACTAAAAGCATATGTGCTTATTCTCTTGACTGGTCATGTTGGGTCAGTGTGGGCTGCCTCCCCCACTAACCTGAGGTAATGACGGTTGTAATTGTAGAATGACATCTAGTGGTTGCTTTGAGTCATTACAGCTCCAACAATACAGAGAAAAGGTTTTGGGACAGCTAATCTCAATAATATTAAAAAAAATGAAAAGGATGTAGAGGACATTTTTCCTAGTCCACCAAACATCTTGTGAATTTTCTTTTTGATGTTGGCTGGAAGTGGATTATCCTGTCCAGTCTCAGACTCCAGATCAGTGTCTACCCTGTGAAATACCTGCACGTTATTAGTGGCTGTATGATCTCAAGCAGAAACTACTTTGCTGACATGGACGTATGTAGGCCTTGTCTGTAACCTTTACGGTCCTCCAGCTTTGGCTTCTCAAGCAGCTTTTGCTCAGTTTACATGGGATTCCCTGTCGATAAATCCTCAGACTACTGCGTATTTTACCACGGCTACGCCGACGATGATCATTTATTGGACTATCGCCAAATGACCATGGTCCCATCACCAAAGTCTTCAACATACTACAGGCTGGAGGAAGCTAAACTTCCTTCAGATGTTTCACAATAAAAAAGAGTTTAATATACAAAGCAACATGACTGATGTCAATTTTAGCAGTCATTGCAGATAATAATTATTGTATCATTTAAAAAGTATAAGCACAATTTCATGATAAGATTTCATTTTAAATAACTCATCAATGCATTTATTTCTAGCCTGTTTAATGAAGTGGTCTCCTTACTGTATTTCCAGAGAAGACAAACATGTTCAACTGATCCAAAATGCAGATGTCAGCATCATCTCTGGACCAGAACCAACAGACCACTCCAATCCTTACATCCTTGCTGGACCAGAACCAATGGACCACTCCAATCCTTATGTCCTCACACTGGCTCCTGGTATGCAGCAGATCTGTCTTCAAGATACTGTTATTCATCTGTAAATCACTAAATGGCTTAGAGCTTAATGCATTTGTCCAACTTATCTGTTCATTTTGTACACTTGGTTCCTTTAAATGCATTTTACTTTAACATCTACAATTTAATTTCTCTTTAGTTTCTCAATTTAAATCAAATGTCTTTTCTGTTTGTGAAGCATCTTGGATCGCCTTTCCACTGAAATGTGCCAGACCGACAAAGGTGCCTTCATCTGACACAGTAGGAGTCAGCAGTACATTGAAGAAAATCATGTTTTATGAACAAGAGTTAACGTTTAAAATCTACGCATGGACCCTCAGTGGGCATAATAACAATAACTCAAATCGTCTTTTGTTTAAAAACGCCGATATGCCTGGTACGGTGCAGGTGCCCTCTGGTGGTAACTTGGGAAACATAAAATAATCACGTGAGAAGAGAATATTTTCCCCAAAGATCTATTCAATATAAATATTTTTGCTTGAATGAGTACATTTTAAAATGGCGACTGCAAAATAAAAAAAAAAATCACTTCTGTAGTACGACACCCATGTGTGGGCACTGTACATCTAGTTCCCAAACGCATGGGTGTGGGCCTCATACACCTGGTTCCCAAATGTGTGTGTGTGTGGGCACTGTACACCAAGGGTCAAGCTTTTGCAAGTCTAACTGGGAGAAGGCAGAGGGAAACCAGACAAACTTGAGTGGAGAAAATGCATCCGTCACCCATGACTAATCACATTATATATTATTAATAGGACATCTGTACCCACATCAACCTTCCTTATGTCATTATATGCAATAGATTTATTAGTCATAATTCCATCACAGCAACAGCTATAATTAAACTGTCACAGAACAAGTAAAATTTCATCTCAGGAAAATGCCACAGGGCTACAATAAATAAAAGATGAATAATCTTTTGTTTACTTGTTTTCCTTCTCAGCTGTATTGTCCATTTATTTTGCAGGCACTTAGAAAGACTGTCCCATTTAATAGTATACACAATTAATGGAGAGAACACCAGTGCCACTCTAGGTATGTACGGACTATAAAATAAATGTCATATGAATGCTTTATGAATTAGTATTACATGCGAACAGACAACACCACAAAAATAAATTTGGCATCAGGATAAACTGAATGAAATAACAGTGCAGTAATGAAATGGCTGAGGTGGGCGTGGTCTCCCAGACATGACCCCACATAGCCCAGGGGTCCCGAACACTTTAATATTTACTGGAAAACTAGGTGTGACTGATCCACACTCACTCGTTTTAAAAATAATTAACATCTGAAAATAAACAGCTCTATTTTCAGTGAATGATCAGAAAGAACCAAGAGACAATAACGTGTTTACAAAATCATTTTAGTATTCAGAACAATGACAATTGTTGGTTTGTGATTGTTGCTTTGGTTAAACCACCTCACACAAGGCAAGGGTGATCCAACAGTCCACAGGCCTAAACCATGTAATAGTCCCCAGTTTAGAAAACTCCCCAATGGATTGCTGCTTTAAAATGGTTACAAATCTGTATAGGAAACACAATCTTCATCTTATGATGCATAAATAGAATTTGTCTACATTAGAGTGGTATACAGGCGAATATCACATGCTGTAGATTCCCAATCCGTGCTCCACACAGGGGCAGGATACACCATCTCCTACATCTCCAGGATACAGGAAATGCCTCTGTAACTCTGCTGCACCACTGTTCTCCATCTAGGGTACCACAAGACTGATCATCTAATAGGCTGAGTATGAGGTTCTACTTTTTCTAGGCTTTAATGAGACCTTAAGGAAAGTGCCCACTGGGCTCATGAATGAATCACCCATGAAGTGTTTGCTTACAAAGTGATCCTACACAACACATTCTCATTACATTGCAAAGGCTATCAACAATAATAGCAAAGATAAACAATAATTAAAGTGCAGAATAATATGTAAAAACAGATAACGGCTTACAAAATTACACTTTTTGCATTCACACTACAGATCCAATAATCTGTACATTGCACAGGTAAAGCATTTCCAGGAGACAGTGATTATAACGATCTGAATAAACTCTGTATGACCTGGTGTTTGGAAGGCATCCGTGTGTTATCATGATGATTATGAACTCCAGTAAACATCTGAACTAAATGTGTTCTCTGTGCCCTTGTGCCCACATCAACGACGTGCATGCTCCTCAGCACGCGTGTGGCTTCTTTTCCAGTTTCAGTGATGCCGGACAAACGCGTGCCCGTGATTTACGAGAGACGAGAGTGTTGCGTCTGATAGAGCCGCATGACTTCGACACAGTTACTGTTACAAACCACGGACATCACTCATGCCTGGTCTTATTCGCGTAAAATAACCAATAACCCTTAAATGGCATTTCTTCAAAAAGGCTACATTTCAAAAAGAAAGAAAGAAAAAAAAAAATGGCTGCTGAGAGAAGGCCAAAGCGTGAGGGCCCTGTTAAGAGAAACCAACAAACCTGCAAACCTTTGGGCAAGACAGAAATATGAATGCCAGGTTGAATTCAGCAGAAAAAAAATGGCATCACATGATGTCATGGACCCTGTATTACAAGAGCCAGAGGGGTGTGTCGCAGGTCTGTCTGATCATTGTGTGAGGCAGATGGACTTGATCACTGCAAAATTCACTGCTGTGTTGGCCCTTGTCCTAATGTAAATCACTGCAAAACAGACACAAATGCATTGAATAATATTTAGTTGTAATAAATGTGCCTTTTTTTAAAGCGATTTTTCTTTATTTCTGTATCAGTATAGGCTACGGTCGATCAAACTTTTTAAACTAGTCGATACTGTGGACTGTGGGGATACAGGGCACTTTCTGTTGCATATGCATGACCATTGGACGTCCAAAGTTTTGCAAAAACTAGCTGGCTGTCTGCCATGAAAGCCCAACCAATATCAGATCAACCATGTCGCTCTCACTGGTGCGATACCCGTGTCACTCTGGGATCGCAGCTTCCATGACCAATCAGAGGGTGTCAAATTGGAAACGAAGGAGCTTCTACCAGTGCCAGCACTGCATAGCACGTGTGAAAAAGCATCAAGAGAAGAGGAAATTTTTACAGAAGCCAACTATTCCCCTATTTGGCTCATCGTCTCTACGTGATATAAGGCAGCTTTTACACCTGCTTCGCTGTTCTGGATCTTTGCCGATGGAGGCTGAATGCTCGTCACCCGAACCCCGGGTCACTGGGCGTCCAGGCGGCAGACGCAGGCGTCGCAGACCCGCACGGCGTGGTCCCAGCCTCGGGAGGGCACGGGCCGGCTCTGCGCCGAGCAGCTGCCGCACACTCCCTGCCCGCAGGCGCGGCAGTGGTGCTTGGGCACGCTGGCGCCGAAGGCCTTGGCGCACTGGTGGCACTCGACGAGCTTGTGGTCCGGGACCCAGTAGTCCGGCCGCGCCACGCCCTTCACGAAACCTGCAGAAGGCACCAGGAGGGCAGCGGGTGAAGCCTGTGTGCGTTACGCTGTGCTGTGCTTTAAACTCAATGAAAGCTTTAGGTGTTAAATTAAGGTCTTTGTACTCAGCACCATCACTAACTCTCTTCCACATACACTGTACAAATACAGTTAATACTTCTGATTTTCTAAAGGACATTCTTAAGCAGTTCATCAATGGGGGTTTACATGTACGGTCACTCAAATTTTATTTGATATATTTGAAGTCTATAATTATTACGCAAATAAATATATTTAAAACAGCCGAAGATAAAAACGACATTGCAGGCTGACTGCAGCAAACTTTTACAAGTGGAAAACAGTGGGCTAAGGTTTCAGATCAATAGTAACGCAGCAAAACCCACCGCACAAGCATTAGACTGGGTCACGCAAACCTGCTCTTATGTCTGTGTGCCTCTATCTGACACTTCAGAGACAAAACGAGGAAATACAGTATAAAGAATATTTTTACAGCATTTCACATTGGTTGCTTTTGAAGGGTTATTAATTCCTGTTTCCCCATCTAAATTACATTTTTATTTTACTTTTATTGTACTTAAACGAGCAACAAACTTTAACCACAAAGAACCTGGCATGCAGACGACCGTCACATACAAGATTAGTGAAGTTAGGTATGCTCACAGAGAGGGTAGTCCACCGCAGTAGAGACCATGTCCAGTGTGGTCTGGGCCGCCTCGGTCACCCTGCGGGCCACCAGCGTCCGCGGCTCTGTTTGCTCTGCGATCGGATTGACAACATTTTATGTGATGCGCGTGGGTTGGTGCGGCGGTGCGAAAGGTGTAGCGGATGCGCGTGAGGCGTGTAGCGGCGCGTGGGGTGTAGGTTGGTGCGCGAGGGCGTAGCGGCGGTGTGCTGCGTGCTCTCACCGGGGTCTGCGTGAGTGGCATGCGCCGCTGCTGCTCCTCCTCCTCCTCCTCCCCTGTGGCAGGCGTCGCAGACACGCACGGGGCTCATGCCCCAGCCACGCTCGGGAACGGGCATGCTGCGCGTGGAGCAGGCCTGGCAGAAGCCCTCCCCGCACGCCCGGCAGTGGTGCTTCCTCTCCACCTCCTCAAACGCACGCCTGCAGCCGTGGCACTCCTACATAAACCACCGAGGGGCGGAGCACCCTGGGTCAGACCACCCTCCCGGTCCGGGTCACATAACATCTAAGTACACAGCTGCCCAGCCTGTTCAGGACTCTACGCTCTCTCTCTCGCTCGCTCTGCGCTACGGTAGCTCACCAAGATCTCAGAGTTAGGTCTCCAGTATGGGGGAGCCACTTGGTCCGTGAGCCAGGTGGTGACGGCTTTCGTGGGGCCGGAGCTGTACTCTGACACGGACTGGATGATGTAGTTCATCCCATCCAGCACCCGCTGGGCTGCGTTCTGGTGGTCAGTCTGGAAAACCTCAGACTAGACAGAGTTTGAGGGGGACGTGAGCAGAGGGCGCAACTACAATCAAGATTACGGAGAGGAGAGGAGAGGAGAAGAGAGGAGAACCCACTCACCCCCTGCCAGACGTGTTTAACCTCTGGCCGCACCACACCGCTCTCAGGGTCCTGGTTCCCCAGCCAATACTGTCTGCTCCGGTAAATGATGCCACAGTGTGGACACTCCAGGACGTAGCTGCACAGGACGAGAGCTTGAGGCAACGTGGCGAGAAAACAGTAGTTTACAGTTCAGGTGGTATAAACGACGGGCTTACCCTGACCAGGCGTACTTGGCCAAGCCAAACCATGGGTTGTCTGTGGAGGCACTGGTTTTGGGCACCACTATGACCTCTCTTCCACCCTCATAACACCTCTGGAAGATGGAGAGCACAGTAACCTAAGGAACTGTTTTGACAAAACAGACTGAGCAGTGAATGCAAGGATAAATTACCTTACAGATGAGGACCTTGTTGTTGTACTGATGGGCATACTGGCAAAGACCATCTGCAGTGTGTGGCACTCTGTCCTTTTGGTGGTTCATTCCATTCTTACATCGAACGCTAAATCCACAAGAGGTGCAAATAAACCTTTCCATCATGACAGGTAAAGACAAAAGATCTCAGTATTCTAAAGCTGGCACAGCACAACAATCGGAAATAATTGTATTTTTCGCTCTCTTTGATAAAGTATATCCGAACATCAAATAACAGACGGTGGCAGCATTGAGTTGAGGGTTCGTCACCATTTTTTTTGACTCGCTCAAGTGCTGAGTTTTTGTAATCCCTGCTACAGTCCTCTAAAAATACTGTGAGTCATCTTGTTTAAAAAAGGTCTGATTGCTGATAAAATTAGTGCATGATGTAAGCTTGTGAAATCACAACCATGAAGCTGAGCTACGGTACACGGCACATTTACTCATAGCCCTACCGATGCAGCACGTACACAGGGTGCACTTACTTACTTGCAGCTGAGACAGACAGAGGGGCAGGTGAAATATTCATCAGGAAAGAAGGAGTACAGGTTGATTTTGTCATCAGAGATCTCCCCACAGAACCTGTCACTCAATGCCTTACAGAGACGTACAGAACGACATGTGCAGTGCAGTGAGGCAGGACTTTATGTACCTGCTTCTTTCGGCACTTCAGGACATAGAATGGCTGAGAGGTTCGTGTGAACACACGCACGTTAAACACACGCACGCATACACGCGCACAGACGCACACACCCGTGCACACAGGAATCCATAAAATTCTACCTGCAAGGCGCTGAAGACGATAGCGGGCTGGCGGGGGACGCGGGAGGCGGTGCTCTGCACCTGCTGCCTGAGGAGTGCCCGCAGCTTGGTGTAGTCAGTGGGTGGAGTGACAGTCTGGGTTCCCACGTACTGCACAGAGCTGAAGGCCTCTGTGCTCTGGCCCAAGTCGTGGAAGCGCTTCTGCAGCAGGATATCCGCCGGCACGGCACCCTCTACAGGCCAGGACAAAGCACCTCCACTCAGTTTTATCTCACTGCTGCAAACATGAACTTAACTTGGCCAAAAACATGACTGATTTTTTTTTGTTTTTCTCAAAAAGGTCAAACTAATTTAAGCAAATTTAGGGGTCCTGTGTAGAGAAATATTACAAAAAGATTCTAAAATAAAGTCAAAGCTATAAGGATTTGATACTTTTTTGAAAGCAAATTATTTCCCACAGTGCGTTCTCCTTTATAGTCTCAGTTTATCATTTTCTGTGATTAAAGTAATACCATGTGTTATGTGCCATTGCTCTTAGATGCTGGTTTAGAACAGATTTAAATCCTGATAACCCCTCCTAACTGCTCACCATGGCCCAGCAGCTGGGTGCGGGAGGTCTCCTGGAACACCACGACTGCCGGCCCCAAGTTGGAGAGAGGCACATCCAGCCCGCAGCGGGTGGAGAGGGCCCGCAGCTGTGGGGTGAAGTGCTTCAGGTAGGCAGCCGAAGCGCTTCCCAGGAACTGGAACAGGTCATTGTGTAGCCGCTCAGCGCGAGTGCGGTACACGGCTACATCCGAGACGGCCAGAACCTTCAGGAGCAGGCGCATGCGCTGGTTCTGCTGGGTGGAGGCACCGAGCAAGCCCTCCGTGTCCAGCACCACCAGACCCAGGTGGGGGTCATAAGCGGCCCACACCCCAATCGTGCAGGAGGTGGGGGAAGGAGACGTGACGAATACCTCTTCACCGTCAAAAAGCACGTGATTGAGTGTGTGCGATTTGCCATCTCCAGTGTTGCCGAAGATCGAGAGGACTTTGACCCCTTGCCCAGCACTACAGCCCAGCATCTGCAGAAAGTGGGTTTCATCCTTCACCTGGAAGAGAGAACCAGAGGGAATGGTACAGTACGTTATGATACCTTCTATTTAATGGGTTTTAATACAATTACATGTGGCTACGGCTTCGAGATAACAGTCATGTAAAAGCCTTTCTCAAATTAAAACCGAGGTAGCTAACAAACCTATAGATCAATATGGAACATGTGTTATCATGTTACCGCTGAGATTTTACACTGACAATCCGCTAGAGGTAGCAGAGTAAATAAACAACTTGACTGACCAAATATTGGACAAACGCTCAACAGCTTTACGTGCACATTTGTACAAGTTAACAAAATAAGTTAATAACGTAAGAAATGAATGCAGAAATCAGTAAAGAATGAAGAAAACTAAAACATAAAGTAAAGAAAGAAAGCTTACTTTGCGTTTAACAGTTGAGCTACCACTATCAGTTGAGCTACCAGTTATCTATTTAGCCCTGTTAGTTTTTGTAGCTTCCTAGCTAACTGCCTGTCAACAGACAGGCTATGTGGCTAGCTAACTAGGCATCCGGCTAAATAAATCTTAATACTTTTAATATCACCCACAGTTTGGTGAGTCAATACACTAAACAATTTTTCGCTGTTGCGTAATCTAGCTATCTATGTAGCAAAGTACGTTTTCACAGCAAACTATATATTAACTTGGTTTCTATTAGCCTTGTTGTTAGCAACAAGAACGGTGACATGCATAAATGCTAGCTAGCTAACAAGCTAGCTAAAGCTTGCAAGTGCTTTAACGTGACAGGACTTGGAGTCTGGTTCACTGGTACCATTAGGCTATTAAACATATCTAGACAATTTCAAGTTATTTAGCGCACATTTAGCTTAGACTGATTTTACTCCAGCAAGCAAGTTTAATTGCATTTTACATGACGTAATGTTATGTAAGCTAACGTTACCTGTAGAGTTTCGTTTTCATCAACCAAGAGAAAACTCCGTCCACTCGCTTTCTCTTCTCCCTTTGTTGACTGACAAAGAGACACTTCTTCCATCTCTTTCAACAACATTTCCGACATGGTAATAGAATTTCAACCATCCCAAGGCAGTAAACTGGCTATTTGTTTAGCTAGGTATATGATTGTAGCTAATCTACAGACACTAGCTCGCTCCGTCTGTTTTTTTGCCAAACTCCTGTCCCGTGCATCGCACCGGAACCAGTGCGCATGGACAAGGGCGGAGCGCGGGGAAGTCTCCTAATGGCCAAGTGTTCTAATGACCAGGTAGCTAAGCAGGAGCAGCAGAGTTAATACTTCAGTGGCCCTAAAGCAGCAAATCTGGACTGTCAGTTGACATTTAACAGTATAAAGGCCTCCAAGTTTATACAGTTGGTGCCGTTGACGATGACCGTTAAACCAGGATAAGTAACATGTAAGAGAAATCCATAAATTCTATAAATCCATAAATTATGCACAAGGTTTTACTCTGCCACTGAGTTGTAATGTACATTAGAACATTATCTTTAGAGGTGTCTATTTTAATTTCTGAATCTTACATCAGTAATGTTCATAAAGATGTTTCATGTTTTGTGTAGGCTACATATGTTACATATGTAAGCATTATTTTTAAAATACAATAAAACAAAGTTTATTTCAGACTAATGTATGATTATATATAGCATTTATATCAGTATGGCATATTAGACATTAGGCTAATGCTAAAATAATTATGATTAACTATAGTTTTATGAATAAGAAAAATGCACAACACTATTTACATATAAACAAAATATTCACATAGGTAATTGTACACAAAAGTAAAACTTTTGAAAATAAATCAATGAATAAAAAACAAAGACAGGATTTAGGTACACACCCTGATTTCCGTTATTATTATAAATATGTTTAACCAAGTTTGATTTTTATTTGATGTAGGCCTATGCACGTATTTATTTATTTATTTATTTATTTATTTGCTATGTTGTTTTTGGCTTTCATTTCGTTTTGGTCAACATCAGTCATGGGGGTAGGACTGGCGCTGCAGATCCGCCTCCTAGCAGCTGTCACTGGAAAATGTGCACTGATTTAAATGTGAATTTTAAAAATTCTCCTCCTATAAAATCACAGTTTAAGCTGCCCAACTGGGTTTTTGTGCATCATGGCAAAAATATACTACTTAGCAAAAAAAGTATACTTATGTAGTCTAGAAAACATCACCATCAGCAAAAACCTGTATATTCATTGTCCTACTTTCAGATTAGTTTTTTTTTAATGCTCTGTATTTGTAGGTTAGTAAACTCACTTGCTCCACCTGCTGGACAGAAAAAAGCTTGGGTTGCAGGACCACCAGGTTTAAATGCAGGGAAGGGGAGTCTAATTTAATATCTTCACATTATGTTCACGGCACGTTTTTCTGGTGGTATTCGCAGGGACTGTACCGCTTCTGTCACAGTTAGTCTTGTTTTTTTTACTCAAGTTTCGTAGGTAGCAGCAGAGCTCACTGCAACACCAGTGTTGAACATATTGCTACTGGAGCCGATTGGCAGGTACTGTAATGCAGCAAAACATTCATATTTCGAAATCCCACTACACCATAATATGTCTTCGATGAGTTTAATCATGTGTTAGAGTTTAATCAGGTGTTAAAGCGGCGAGGTGAGTACAATGTGCTTGGCTCCGCCCCTCCACAACCGGGGCCGGGAGCCCCTCCTCCAGTGCTAGTCCCCTCTGGACATTTCGCTCTGCGCACCTAAACCGGGCATTGCTGCTTGCATTACTTCTGTTTATTAGTTCTTTATTTTAAACTCAGTTTGCTTTATCGTCATTGTGAGGTAGGTACACCGGGGTACTCTGTATTGCCACCTCATGCTACTCCAAATATTTGCTCCAGGTGGTGCCATAGAATCCAACAAGTTAAACCAGGCTCAAATAAGCTACACTGCATAGATGCTAGAGACAAAAACATATGCGTATGTATTTTGGAGGGGAAATAGATTGATAGATAGACAGACACACAGACAGAAAGAGAGAGAGAGAGAGATAAAGACAGATATGACAATGTACTATAGAAAAATGTGACAAAAGAAATAAAATCGCAGTACTAAAAATAAAAACACTCATAAACTAGAGCAAGCATCGCCCTTATAATGTCTGTAAAAGCCCAGTAATCCAACCTTGACTTTACAGTACATGTTTTGGCTTCGAGGCGGGACAGTTATACTGTTAACCGTAATACATTCTGGTTATTGTAGTATAGACGTGCCTCACGCTTTAATATGGGCAGGTATAAAAACTACATTTCCCCTCTCTTGCCATTTGGCAATCCCACTCCCATTGGTTGGCCGCTTCAGCCGCAGCCCCAGAGAATGAATGAAATTGAAATTGCTGGTATATTAGGACCTTCATGTACAATACCGAGGATCTGCGGTCGTACATTTTATCATTCTATATCAAAATGGCTACAGCGGTTCAAAACCCTCTAAAATCGTAAGTAAAATATTTTCAGTTTTTTTTACTGTGATTTTTGCAAACACGAGAGAATAAGAACCCGTTGTAATTTTTAGAATTACTCGCATTTCGTTAAACATCGTTAAAAGTAGCCTATGGGTTGCCGGTAGAATTTAGGCTGTTGTTACGTTGCAATAGTCTATAGCATGAAGGAATCATGGCACAGGCGAGGAGATTTTATAATCTCGTAAATATCGGAATGCAGGGTGACGGTGCGCGCTCGCGGTTACAATTTCATAGTCTTTGCATAAGGACGATATGGTGGAATGTTAAAGTAGAATTGACGTGACCCGGCGTCCCTTACATTGTCAATACATTGATCACTGTGAACTTGCCGGAGGATTGGGGAGTTTAAACATGTCTTGACATGGGCGAAATACAAATAACTATTGTTATTGTTTGAATTTGAATTCCACCTGTGTTCATTGTGTCAGAAGCAGCGAATTAATTGGTATGCTGGTTATAACATGATAACACTGGCTGTCGTGGCGATCCTAGTTTACACGTTCAGTCTCTTCTAATTGGGTGTCGGTTAAAGATGATAACGTATCCTAGGATGAACTCTTCTTGCAGATAAATTAGAGAGTTCCAAATATGAACTGACAACTGTTATCATCAGCGATATTTGTTTAGACTGGCAATTTAATTTGGCCTCCCTGACTTATGACATCCGTTCTGTAACAAGGGAATAAACTGCGGTCTAACATTCGCATAGGCGCCGGTATATCAACGGACATTCCGTTAAGTTTCCATTAGATTCCTTTGTGCAGATTGACAGAAGAATTTTTCAGCGTGCGGCACGCAGGCGCTCGTGGGCTCAGTGCCAAGGGATTGCTTTACGTTCGTCTGGAGATAGGAACCTTTCGAAGGGCACATATACCATTTTAAGTATTTGTAAATTTTACTGAATACCGAGATAATATAACACAGGAGATCTCGTCCCTTCATGTTAAAACTACCCCAATCGGCTGTATCCACGCTGCAGCTACTGCGATGTAAAATGTTACCGCCGTTGTCACTGTGAATTGCTTTCCTAAACAGACGGGCGACATTTCACAGAATTCTTGAAAATGAATGGACTAAGCACCTGTTCTAATTGCATTGCACAGGCCCTGAACCGCTTCTCATACTAAAGCAGTTTGGATTTGGGTAGGCATGTTACATGGGCTAACGCGTGACTCTATTTGTAGTTATTTTCGTTAGTAACTCATGCAGAGTTACTATACAAAAATATTAGCCAGGCGCTGTAGTGAAGCTTTTACTGAAGGTACCCACTGCTTAACGGAACGCGGCGGCACACAGCGTGGTCAGACAGGTTAGCCTATTTGAAGAAAGATAATGATAAAAGGTAAAAAGTTGCTTTCATCCTTCGCACCACAGCGTGAACTGGCGTGCACGGATCTCCGGTAGTTTGTCCGTATTGTTGTAAAAGGTAGTTTTGTTATTTAGCAAAGAAGCGAAACCCTGCGGACACATTTTTCTCGTCAGTCTTTTGAGCTGAATACGCTGTCCAGTCATAAACAGTCCCGTAGGCCTATTCGGTAACGCCAAAGTTGTCTTGTGTCATTTACGTATTTACGTGAAAAACAAACAAACAAACAAATACAAAATCCAAAGACAAGAGAACGGTCTATCATCGACGCGAAGTGCTGATTTATTCGGATATGTCGACCCTCAGTAACCAAATCCCAAAGACCCAATTAAAAGGGAGTGCAGGTTTGGAACAATAATAACGTGGGTAGTAGGAAGGTCTTCTTGAGGAGGTGTTATATAAAATACAGGAACAGTGTGTTTCCAAAGATCATAAAGTTTTTGAGGAGTGGGATAAGTGATGACAGACACATCTCCTCCAGACAGACTGTGTTTCCCAAGGATTTTCTGCTGGATTATTTTCCCTTTAGTGTCTCCCCCTACTTTTCCTCTCAGTTACCAGTCTCCTCTTTTCCACTCAAACATCACCTTTTTTTTTTTTTTGCTCGTCTGCTGGTCTCCAGTCTTTAATCTCGAGGGTTTGTCTGGTCTGCCTGATGTGGTGGTATTCCTCACAGCTGGCTTTGAGAAGCATTTCTTGTCTCACTTTCTTGTGATCAGTTTTCTCTTCGCTTCCTCAGCCTGTGTGCTGCAGAGATGACGCCCTGACTCCCCGGTTCTTTTCATCTGGAGCTGTGTGTTGTCCACTCGCGGTTCTGATAGTTATTCCGCTTTGCTTCAGTGATGTGAAAATAAATTCCATATTACTCAGTGCTTTAGCCACTCCTTAAGGAGGCCGAGAATCAAGAGCACTACAGCCCTTATTATATTGGTCCTTATTCCTCTTGTTCTGTCTCTCCTTCCATATCTGTTTGCATAACCACATGTAGCATTCCTGTAAGGGCATTTTTCTCTTTCAGAAGCAGGTGGGCTGTTTTCTCCATCCTTCCCTTTTTCCAGAGAGATATTCTTTGTCTTCACCACGAGAAGAGAGAGAGAGAGAGCGAAAGAGAGCTAGGTATTTTTAGCTCCATGACCTATTTCTCCAAAAGCTACCTAACTCACTGTCAGTCACTGGCCTGGAACTTAGGGACCTCATGGTGAACGATCACCCTCACGTGCCCTGAGCCGAGACACTCCACCTCGCCGGGGCAGGGCTTGGCAGGTGTAGTGGCAGAGTGAAGCTCCACCTCACTGGGGCAGAGTGGTGTGGCGCACCTTACTCCGGCTTCACACGGCTGCGAGGCAGGTGCGACTTCCTGCGGCGAGACTGTCAGACGGTTTCAGGAAGAAGGGGGAGGGGCGTCGGTTCCCGGTGGTTCGGTGTTATCTGAATGCACACCAGAACCAGGCAGCGCGAGACCTGGAAGTGCACGGCGTTATGAAAACACGAACAGGAGTTACAACCTCCACGAGCCACTCTGTTGCTCACGGTCATCTTTTGTGTGAGGGCTGCGAAAACCACGTGCGTGTGAGTTCCCTGCAGTGCTTGGGCCCCTGCTTGCTTCTCTGATGGAGGGATGTTTTTTACAGCCGTGTACCACTGGACTGAGTGGGGCAAATTTCACTGGACTGAGTGGGGCAGTTTTCCTGGAAGGGTTTCTCCATGCTTTAGCACGTTTTTGGCTGGTCTCCACAGCCTACCTACTGCACAAACATGTACGCAAACAGGTGAAAGCACATTAGTTGCAACAGAAAAATGGTATTAAATATAATGTTCATTGTGTTTCCTTGACACACATCTCTGCTGCCTGCGTAGTTTGACATCCATTTGTGTTGTGTGTGAGATTGTGTGCTGGTCTACCATGCATCATTCCACTTAAGAGACATTAAGAGTTTGTGTCCTTGGCT
The DNA here is from genome assembly GCA_028565775.1 of Sternarchorhynchus goeldii. Lineage (NCBI taxonomy): Eukaryota > Metazoa > Chordata > Actinopteri > Gymnotiformes > Apteronotidae > Sternarchorhynchus > Sternarchorhynchus goeldii. The sequence goes on from JAOXYF010000013.1 coordinate 15,963,616, forward strand.
GTATTTTGTTCAGATGTGTTTTTATATTTGTGATAATGTTTTGCCCAGCTGAATATGGAGAGAGAGTTCAGACGGTCTGCACTGGCTTGTACAATACATGTGAATCTGTGTGTGTGTATGTGCTGTGTGTGCATGTGTTTTTGTGTGCTATGCATGTTTTGTGTGTGTTTGCGTGTGTGTAATTGTGTGTATGTTTGCTGAAGTGCTTTGTGTGCACACATGTGTCAGTATGAATCAGACTGTGCATTCAGAGGGCCAGTTTGAATCAGAATGTGCATTTAGAAGATTAGTGTGAATCAGACTATGTCTTTAGAGGGTCATTCTGAATCAGACTGTGTGCTTAGAGGGTCAGTGTGAATCAGACTGTTTTTTTAGAGGTATAGAGCAATGTCCAGCGTGATCTGGCACTGAATGTTGGTCTATCGGAAGAGATTTATAGCTCTTCCACTTTGGCTGTTATTACATGGATGGATCCTCTCCCCAGACCCCCAGACATTATTAAAGTGCTGAAAGAAAAAATATTCATCTCTGAGCTGCCCAAACAGTCCCACCAGCCATTTTCATAAGAGACCTCATACCAGATCGGCTCCAGTACGGCTGCCCTCACGCGCAGCTATCGCCACATCATCAAAAGAGATTTGAATGTTGAATGTTGGCTGAGAGGTGTCCGGATGCTGCGAGGGGGACCAGGCACATGTGCGTGGGTGAGAAAAGCTCGGAGAGACACGCCACACAACAGGTGGGCAGTGTGATGACTGGCCCCATCTGCACTTCCAGCCCTCCGCTCCTACAGACCTGCAGCTCTGGGATTTACCCTGCCGTAACACACCTGGTGAACCAGGTGTGAACCAGGTGTGTTATGTGAAAATGTGGGGAAGCAGGTCTAGTGTAATAGGTTTAGATCAAGATGTGGTTGCAGCTTCTCAGAGGGCAATCGCAGCTTGGAGCTTGGAGGTAGCTTGGAACCTCCCCCCCCCAGTCCTTGCGGCGAGATGGAGCTCAGCTGTACGGCTGCAGACCTGCAGGCCTGATCACTGATGACGAGAGATACCGCACGTGAGGGACGCGTCTGGGAGCCACCCGTGATTTACGCACGCCGGGGTAACTACGGCAGTAGTAAGCGCGGCAGTAACTCAGGATAATATGCAAACGTGGTCCCAGGATCTCCTTCCGGAGATGAGAGTTCTGAAGACAAGCATGTTGACACTGCGCACTGATGATAAAGCTGCTGCTGAAGTGAGTGAAGCTGGTTGATGTTGAAAGCTGGGAGAAGCGTCGTGAAGTTATGTAGAGGTGGAGGAAGCACTGTGAAGTGTGTAAAGTGAGTAAAGTTACGTAAAGTTTGGTGACGCTTCATGAAGTTGGGAGAAGCCGAGTGAAGCTAAGTGAAGCTGGGTGCTATGTGAATTGAATGGTTATGTACTGGGGTCTGGAATATGGAGTAAATATGGATTTCTGCACCGTGATTCTGTGAAAATACCACCGTGCCCAATTAACTATTCTTTAACTATTTTAATTATTACCAGGAATGCAAAATACATTCAGCTGAAGAGTAATATTATGTAAAACAGTGATAGCACTAAAACCTGGCAGTGTATACAAAAGTATAAAGAGTGTTTATTTATGTTTACCTCTGTTAAAATATATGATATTTGGATTAATTTGAAAACTGAGGTATAAAGATCAAGGTTTAGCAACTTTCCCACTGTGAACATAGTTTTTATATGAATTTAAAGAAAAAATATCTGGAATAAATATATTTGCATGCATATATAAGCTGTGTGTTGGACTGTAAATAATCAACAGCTGGAATATTTACTTGAATAGTGTAATGCTGAGGATAGACTATGTGTTTCAGTAAAGGTGCTTCAGGGAACTGCAGTAGTGCACTAACAGGGAGAGAGAGGGAGGGAAAGAGAGAAATGGAGAGAGATAGAGGGAGAGAGGGGGGGTGGAGTAAGGGAGAGGTAGGGAAAGACAGAGATGGAGAGAGAAAGGGAGGAGAGGAAGGGAGAGGAATAGGTTAGGAAGAGAGAGAGAGAGAGAGAGAGAGAGGGGAGGGGAAAGAAGATAAGGGGGAGAGAGACAGAAAGAGAGAGAGAGAGAGAGGGCAGAGCAGGAGAAAGTGCAAGATGAAAACGAAATGAGATAAATCATTTGACTGTGTAGTGTGTAGTGCAGTTGGGTGGGAGAGAGAGCTGGTGGTGGAGGGAAGGGGGAAGTGTGTGAGAGTTGACTAGTGTAATCTCACAGCCGTGGGGGATGGGGCTTCACCCTGCCCCGCTAAACACAGCGCGTTCACGGGAACGGCAGGGCCCAGTGCGTGCTCTCGTGCTGCCGTTGACCCATGACCCTTGACCCCAGGATCCCACAACTTTGCCTGTGTGCTCAGGAGAGATTTTACTTAAATATGTAATATAACACAACAAAATCTTTACATGACTACCAGAATGCGCACAAACAATCCACCAGTGGGGATGTAGCAGGTTCGTGCTAAGTTCATTCTTAATGAACAAACTCATGACTGGGCACATCTGAGGAAGTGTGATATAAAGTCATGCTTCTTTTTATAATTACATTTCTATTAATTATTACATGTAAAAAAACCAAAACTACTAAGATTTTTTCTTTATTCTAAATACTGAGACTGATTATGTAGTGAATAACAATCCCTCTCTTATTTGTAGCTGATGAACATTCCATACCTTCTGCATGTTTAGGGGTGATTTTATTGGTAATGTAAGTTGAAAGATACCTTACTACTGTAGTTTACTGAAGTGAGGTTTCAGCTCATGTACTGACAAACCATCTCCTCTAGAGGGAGCCCTCTAATTCTGTTAAAGAGAAAACCCTGTTAATTGAGACTAATTGGAGCCTTCATTCTGGGTGATGTAGTCAGTAAGGGGTCACATCATTGTGACGGTTTTGGACAGTACATTCCCCCACTTTCTTAACTGGCCTAGATTTTAATAGGTTATAGGAAAAGGGCTCTTTATGTCTCTCATTCTGTGTGTGTGTGCGTGTGTTAGAGTATGAGGGCATTTGTGTGATTGTTGTACGCATGAGTGTATTTTTATGTATGTGCGTGTATGTATGAGTGTATTTGTGTGTGTGCCTGTGTATACGAGTGTATTTATGTATGTGTGTGCGGGTCTGCTGGTGTGTGTGTGAGTGTATTTGTTTGTATGTGTGTGTGTATCTATGTGGGTGTGTGTGCATCTGTGCCTGTGTGTGTATTTGGGTGTGTGTATGAGTGTATTTGAGTGATTGTGGGTGTATGTGTGTGTGTGTATGTGCTTGTATGTGTATGTGTGTGTGTGTCAGTGTGTGTGTGAGTGTATTTGTGTGTGTATGTATGTGGGGGTCACTACCTTTGAGGCTAATTCTTTTTGCTGCCAGTGGCAGCTTGTATGCTTCTAGCTATTGGCTATTGGCTGCCTGCTTTGCTCAGCTTTTGATTTTAGCTGCTCATTCTCTTTGTCAGTCCCATTATGGAGACTCATTTTGTTTGTTACCTTTTTGCTGTGATGTTTGAAATTCAGTTGTGTGTGTGCATGCTGTGAAGTCGTGAGTGGGCGCCATTCGTAAACTCATGTGAAGTCGTGAGTGTGCGTGTGAGCTGTTCGTAAACTCATGTGAAGTCGTGAGTGTGCGTGTGAGCTGTTCGTAAACTCATGTGAAGTCATGAGTGTGTGTGTGTGTGTGTGAGCTGTTCGTAAACTCATTTCTAATTGCACATCCCCGTGTTACAGTTGCACATTGTTTTACATGGCTTTGACATTGAGAACTAAACCCAGACGTGGGCGGGGCCTAAAATAGCTGTCTGAGTTGACTGAAGCAGATGAATTAGAGTTGAATTAGAGTTTAGTTGCTTTATATTTAGCTAGTGTGGCAGTAATTGGGGCTTGCCACTCCACTTTGACTTTGAATTGTGGGATATAATGAACTCCGATGTAATCAAAGTACACGAGTAATTGGTGAAGATGTTTTTAAATTTGATCTGTGTTGCTTGTGTAAGTGGCATTGACAAAAGAGAAACATGTTTTAAGGTGCTGTCTGGATTTTTCTACAGGATCAACCTTAGACTGTTTCTCATCAGTCTTGTTAGGAACATGCTGTAAAAACATTTTGTTAAGAAAATGATTAGAGGGAGTGTGTTCAAAGTGATCTCTTCTCTAAAATGTAAAAAAATATTTTGAGGTTCTGTGTAACCCTTTAAGTGCAGTTCTGTCAGAAAGGAAACTGGTGGAGTGTAATGACCATTTCTGTTTCTGACCACTGTAGGTTGTGTTCGCTGCCTGTGCCCAGACTGTCACTTCTCCAGCATTCTGCAAAAAAAAAAAACTACTTTACTGAGATTTCAAGGGCACCAAGACGCAGCGTAATGTAATGAGATTGTGTGAAGAACCAAACTGAGAGCAGCCATTTTCTACAGCTGTCAACTTATTATTGCAGGGCTGACTTGTGGAACAAAGTGCAAGAATGGAGGAGGTTTATGGAAGGGCAAGATATGTGTGTATGTGTGTGTGTGTGTGGGCATTTGGAAAGGGGTATTGAGAGTAACCTATGGATCTGATTTGTATCTATTTATTTATCTATTAAATTAAACCTTTTCCTTCAGCTTTGAGAATTAATGCAGCTGCCTTGACGACCATGTTTTTTTTTCAGATCACAAAATTTAATTTTTGTATGAAGGATTTTTTGCGACAAAATGAATTAATTGAAGAAATGAACAAATATATGGCATCATGCAGCAATAAATAACATTAAAATTAAAAGGGACTATAAATAAATCTATAAATAAACTAAAAGTTTGTTTTTAATCGTCAATGTCATTTTAAATCACATATGTGTGTGATTTATTTCAGTGACGCTACCAGCTACATGACTTGAAATTTAAACAGTCACTTTCATTGTTCAAAGTGCACAGAGCTTGGTGATTGGTCGGTTGATTGAGATGATTGATTTGAGGCCCGCCTTTTGGAACTGCAGTTTAGAGCAATCGAACGCTGAGCCCAAGACGAGCGTAAATGCGTGAAAACACGACGAATGGAACATGGGAAGCGTAAGGGAAAGATGTCCAAATCTAGAGAGGTAGCTACGCGTATCCAATAACCTCAAAAGGCATCTTCCTGAGACAGACGTACATGAAACATCCATCTTATTCCAGCATGACTCTAAACCATAACGTGACGCCTTTTGGCGGTGTGTCACAGCTCACGAGATATGTAGCCAGCTACAAGCCCTTTCTATCCTGTGCCCATTTTCGTGTCATAGCATATTGATTTGTTTTGTTTCAGATCAATTATTTTATTATACAGGATTATTGGAAGCAAAATAAGCTTAGAAATAAAAGTTTTATATACTCCGGTTTTGTGTCAGCAAATTGGATCCCAAGTTAGCCAGCTAGCTAGCTATGTCGCTATCATTAGAATTCATTAGAAATACATTTCCAGCTACTAACAGCAGAAATAACACGGTTGTTTGTATCATGTGGTGCCAAAAACACAACAGCAACACAAGGTCTCAGTAAAGGACTGATGCACCAACTGCAGTTCTGTGGACTGTCTGTGGTTAAACACACTGACTTGTCAACAGCTGTTCCTCAGAAGTTATCAAAATAGTTTCCCTTGATCAATACAGAAAATAACCATGCCTGTAAGAAGCGCACCAATCTGTTCCATTTGATCGTGTAAATTACGAGATCTGATACGAAGCAAACGAATATGCTGTGACATGAAAAACAGACACAAGATAGAAAGGACTTGTAAATGTAACGTTTTTCTGAGCCAATCTAGTTAGCTATATATAACGAGCTATGAATACACTGGAGTCACGTTAGGCTTTAGAGTCGTGATTGAAGTAGACGAACGTTGCATATGTACGTCTGTTTGAGGAAGATGCATTTAGAGCTTAAGTACGTGCATATCTACTTAGATCATGACAGCTTTCCCTCACACACCCCATATCTGCCATTCTACGTTTTTTCGCGCGTTTCCACTGATCTTGGGATCAGTGTTCGATTGCTCTAAACTGCAGTTCCAAAAGGCGGGTCATTCATGGGACTCAACCAATCACCAAGCTCTTTTCACTTTGAAGCGTGAAAGTGACCATTTAAATTCCAAGGCTTTTTGCATGTCTTCGGTATAGTCTTTCAAATAAATAATTAAACACACGCACGCACAAATTATTTAAGTACTCTGAAATAAAATAGTCTAGCAGACCTTTACTGTCTGAAATTATCTTCATCGGTTAGCCAGTAAGGTATCCAGGTAGTCATCTTAACATGGTAAAAAAGAATATTTTTGTTGCTATTTATGTAGCTAATTGTAATATCTACTAGAAAGGAAACTATTTGGCATAAATTGCAGGGAATGTTTGGTTTGTGAGTTGGATTGGATTGTGAGTTCATTTACTTGATGCAAAGTACATATTCTTGAAAAATGAACTATTTATATTATTATTTAACACAGTTTCCTGTGTTAAATTTTTAATTTATATAAAATGTTGGTAAAAGCCATTGTCTCAAAACAGCTTGACCGCATTCCAGGTCAAGACCCATAATGAGCAAACCAGAGATGGCAGCAAGAACGCTCTAGGTGGCAGGAAGAATGCCCCAGGTGGCAGGAATAAACCCATGGGTGGCAGCAAGAATGCCCTATGTGGCAGGAAGAACGCCCTGGGTGGCAAGAAGAATGCTTGGGAGGATCCAGACTCAAAATGGCAGCCCATCCTGCTCTGGGCGACACTGTGCTCAGAAACAAACGAATCATAATACACATAGTAGTTTTGCTCTATAAATTATAATAGACATATAACATAATGTAAATTGTAATAGGTTTGTAGTGTCCAGGTGAGGTTGGTCTGATAATTCATACACAAATATTGTTCACACCACTGAATCATGCTGGAGTAATTGGATTGTGAGTAAACACAGGAAACGGACTATGCTAGGAAGGTTAAGAATGTGGATGCAGCCAGTCCAGGTCCAGACTGAGGGCCAGGTATGTGTGTGAACATACTACCAGAAAAAAGCCTTATACCCTAAGATAATTACAAAACATGAAGAAAAATCTATATAGGAGTTTTCTGTGCCTTTTCAAGATTGTATTTTTGATATTTCAGGGTCAGTATTGCAATGCCAGATTTTTTTTTTTATTTTTATTTCTTTCCTTTTACTTGGTTTAATGAATTGTAACCCTTTATGCTTACATGTTTTATTTATTTGATTTAATCTTGTATATTTTAATTTTCTTAATCTTTTTTTTTGCTTTTATTTGTAAACCACCTTCTGCAGGAGATGACATGTATGAACAAACTCACCTTGCCTTTAAGGAAAGAGGCAAAGACCCTTTTATTTGATTTCTTTCTTTCTTTATTAGTCGGCGGCTGGGTTTCCCGAGCAGTGACATTAAAACTAAATCCCATGATCCAGTGCTGCATACACACACACACACACACACACACACACATTCCAGCTGCTCTCCCCCTCAAACACGTAGCCTCACTCATAAATAAATAGATGGAGAAACACTTTCACATGCTAAATATGTGAGTGTGTAGTCTGCTCCCTGGGGGTGGAGGTGGGGGGGGGGCATGCTTCACCCTCCTCGTGGTGAAGCACTAGTTCAACTGTGCCTGCTTTGCTCTGGGTTTTGGCTTGCTTATTGATTTTCCCCCTCTATTACCAGCATCCTTACTCTCGTTTCCACTATACCAAACCCCTTAAAAATACCACAAGCAGAGCAACATTTTCTTACAGAAACCATATAAATGTGATGAATAATGCATTTTGGTGACTAAAGCATTTCAGTGCAATATAATTAATGATGTCTGTAACAACACCAATGTGTTTCACTATAACTTTGGGAGTCACAGCACAGATTTGAATGGTGAGGTTTTTCTCGTTCTCTCATTATGTTTCTGTTTCTGGTTCTGTTTGCAGGCAATCGAGTGGATCTGTCATAAAGAACAGGTATGTTCATCAACGTGTTGAGAATCTTGGCAGCCAGGTTTCCAGAGCAGGAGAGACCAGAATCAAAGCAACCAGGCCCCCAGAGCAGGAGAGACCAGAATCAGGGCAGCCAGACACCTACAGCAGGAGAGACCAGAATCAGGGAGGACAGGCTCCCACGACAAGAGGGACCAAAAGAGATCAGAATCAGAGCAGCCAGGCTCCCACAGCAGGAGAGACCAGAATCAAGGCAACCAGGCTCCCACAGCAAGCAGTCAGCTTCACTGTTGAGTGCCAGTTGCCTTTAGAAGATCAGAGTTCAAACTGGAGCTTTTTGATCTCCCTCTCCCTATTCCCTGCGCTTTCTTGGACATTTTCGTGTGCAGAAATTTAGGGCGACTCAGGGTGACTGCGGTAACTCCGGGCTGGGGTGACCTCGGGCTGGGGTGACCCCAGGCTGGGGTGACCCCGGGATGGCGCGACTGGAGTGACTTCCGGCTGGGGTGAATCGACTCATTGTAGTTGATTATGTAAATTTGTTGGTTTGCATAACGTCAAGTCGCTATGAAACAAGATGGCTGAACCCAGTCAAAACCTGTAATGAGAGCAACCAGGAGCAAAAGCATGGCCGCTTCGTTATGTCCTGTTTCCACTCAAAACATGAGATATTGAGCCGGAATGGTGTTAGTTAGTAGCAGATTAAAATTGATTTTCTACATGTTTCTTTATCACTACAATGTTAAAAGTAACTTCTGCACTGTTAATCGTTATGACAACATCATGTTACATTATTACTCATCTAGCCAACGTTATTATTCAGTTGTTTTAGATTTTCTGCTTAATATATGTGTGTGAAAAACATTACAGACTGTTATTTTTTATTGTATGTAAATCATTTCATTTAACATTATTTTCTCCATACTGTTGCAAAAATGCAATAGTAGTCTTTATCTAAACTGCATATCACTCCAGTGATTGGAAAAATAACTTCATAGTCATTTTAAGTCTGTAAATAAAAAGACTGATTCTCAGGGAAAAGGTTCCTCTGACATAACAGTGATTAAACTATGTAACTGCGATCCTTTGAATTTGAGAGCCTGCATTTTTCTGATAGTGTGTTATTATTATAGTTGTTATTTTTACATCACAATAGTGATGTGGAAATTAGATACATTTTAATAACAATAATTGTAATGCTCTTTAGTGCAAACTTGTTTCTTGTTAATTTCTTTTTACAAGATGATTGAATAAAATATTTAGATATTAAGTTTTTCATATTTATTCTGGGTAAGTTATATTAATCGAGTAATAAAGAAATAATCTAAAATAACTGATAAATTCTTATCTTCTGATCTTGAACTTGAAGTAATCTTCAACTGCTGTGTATCACGAATGCAACCAATTTATATTTTGTTATTGCATTTATGAAGATTATGTTGTTGAGGCTTGATTTGGAGTTAAAAAGTGACCTGCACCTCGCAGTAGAGCAGCAGACTATATAGTGAAAGTGATGTCATCTTGTGTGCTTGTCCTGCTCGGTCCCACAGGACTTTGTCTCCTCTTTCTGATTCCCCACCTGCATATTTATTCTGAGTTTTAGTCCGTGCTACTGAAGTTTTTGTCCTCTTCGTCTGAGGTGGTGTGCAGTCGTTCGCTCACCCTCCCGTTCCAGAGGCAAGACGTTCCAGAGTGGAAGACCGTACAGACCTTTCTGCACAGCTCTGCCTTTAAAGCCTTCAGGGCCATGGTTACATCATCTCTGATCAGAACTCACATTCTGGCCTGGATTCAACTCTAATTTCTTATACTATTTATATTACCGCGGCTGTTAGCTGTTTAAAAAGACTTTTGATGCTAAAGGATGTAAGTTAAACAATTGGAAGGTGAAACCAGAGTATGTAAAGAGTTTCAGGGCTTTTTAGAGATCAAAGCGCTCTATTCTACGTGCAGCTGTGAGGGTATAAGCCTCCTAACTCATTGAGCTCGCTTTGACTTGCTTTGTCTGGGGAAGAGCTGAGTTACGTGTTTACGAGAGGTGGAATCAGCACAGAGCTCCGGGACCGTCTTCCTGCCAGGCAAAACCCGGGTCAGTTCACCGATCACGATGTCCAAGGCATCCACAGTTGCATCAGCCCCACCTCGGGCCCGTGCCTGGTTCAGTCCCTGGGGTTGGTTTAGCCATGGATCATGGTGCAGTGGCACTACATGTTTCGTTCTGGTTCTAGCCTCTCTTCTTCAGGTTGTTATGCAGTGAGCTGTGATCCCTCACCAGTGTGTTGGGGTTTCGCAGCTTCCATCTCATCATTTTGCTCCGTGTTTCTACTGTCAGATCTCTAGATGATCAATAGCCCTCTGCTCCTCTTCATCCAGAGCCATTTTTTTAAACGATCTTAGCTATTGTTGAAATAGTGTACAAATCAAAAAAGCACCAGGTTCTTAGAATACAATAATCAATATCAATTGTATATGATAATATATACATAAAAATAGATAATAAAATAATTTAATAATATATAATAATATAATATCTAACCGCCTGCAGCCTCTGCTGTGCAGATACACCCTCAGCTTCCACGTGGCACCTGCTCCTCTCTAGCAGACAAGGAACATGTTGACTGGACCGTTTCCTTTACACACGAACTCTGTATAACCACCACCTATTCCAGACAGTAATGCTGCTGTTAAATATTTTAGATTCATGATATCAGGGTATGGAGTGTGTGAGATCTTTCTGGATTAAATATGAGAGTTTGCCGGTTAAGTAAAGATGAGGTACGTATTGTACATTTGCCAGCGAAATAGCAAGAGGTATGAGTTGTAAGTCAGTGGTGAGAAGGAAATGAAAAATAGATGGCAATGGTTAGTGGTTAGTACTGTGTTAGTGCTGTGTTAGTGGTTAGTACTATGTTAGTGCTGTGTTAGGGATTAGTACTGTGTTAGTGCTGTGTTAATTGTTAGTGCTGTGTTAGTGTTGTGTTAGGGATTAGTGCTGTGTTAGTGGTTAGTACTGTGTTAGTGCTGTGTTAGGGATTAGTACTGTGTTAATGATGTGTTACTGGTTAGTGCTGTGTTAATGCTGTGTTAGTGGTTAATATTGTATTAGGGCTGTGTTAGTAATATGTTGGTGATATATTAGTGGATAGTGTTATGTTAGTGCTGTGTTAATGGTTAGTACTGTGTTAGTGCTGTGTTGGTGGTTAGTACTGTATTAGTGATGTGTTAGTGGTGAGTATGGTGTTAATGATGAGTTAGTGGTTAGTATGATGTTGGTGGTGAACACTGTATTACTAACGTGTTAGTGGTTAATAATGTATTAGTGATGTGTTAATGGTGAGTGCTGTGCTAGTGGTGAGTATGGTGTTAATGATGGTTAGTGGTTAGTATGAAGTTAGTGGTGAGTGCTGTGTTAATGATGTGTTAGTGATGTGTTAGTGGTGAGTGCTGTGTTAGTGCTGTGTTAGTGATGTGTTAGTGGTGAGTGCTGTGTTAGTGATGTGTTAGTGGTGAGTGCTGTGTTAGTGATGTGTTAGTGGTGAGTGCTGTGTTAGTGCTGTGTCAGTGATGTTAGTGGTGAGTGCTGTGTTAGTGATGTGTTAGTGGTGAGTGCTGTGTTAGTGATGTGTTAGTGGTGAGTGCTGT
>JAOXYF010000013.1:16002027-16047454 GCA_028565775.1 Sternarchorhynchus goeldii
AAATTCAAAATGTTAATCTAATTAAAACATTTTTGTCCCACCCAAACATGAAACACAAGCTATTATTATTATTATTATTATTATTATTATGGAGCTGGATTATTTTCTGTCTGTAAAACATTTATATTGAATGATTTTATTTTGTCCAAAGACTTGGATTTGATGTTTTTATAGAGGAAACTTGTCTTAAACCAGGTGAAACCTATCAACTGTCTGAACTGCCTGGACTATAGACATTTTAACAGTCCAAGGTTGAATAGGCGAGATGGTACCCTGACTGCTATTTTTAAAAAGAAGTTTTAAATTCTCCACAATGTCCTTTGGAGTTTTTTACTGGTTTTTAGTTGTTGGGTTTTAAGTGCTTGGAGATACACCAATGATATGTTTGCTTTATCACTCTTCTAAACTACAAGGTGGTTTTCTATCTGAATTCAGAGAATTAATCTATTATACTTGATTTTTATAGAGTGTTATTAATGGGCACTTTTAATATACATGTTGATGATGGATTTGTTTTAGAATTTTTAAATCTTGCTGAATCTTTTTAAATCTTGTGTGCAACATGTGTCCTGTCCTTCTCTTATGGACATCTTGTGGACATACATAGACCTGTTTTTACGGAGTCTTCCTACTTTATGTGTAAAAAAATGTATATCTCAGATCACAAAGTTAATGCTTTTGAGTCTGTTTTCGAAACTACAGCTCTAAATTTTAAATCTACTGTTCAATCGTGGTTTTTGAGCTGCTAAATTTGAAACAATTTTAACGCGTCTTCCCCTCAATTATGCCATGTGGTGGGAGTAAATGATTTGGTTAGTTGTTTTAATGATTTTTGTTTATTCTGGTTGAGGTTGCTCCAACTGAAATCAGAACAAAATCAATTAAGTCTACACGTTGGTAAAAAGAAGTATCTTATTTGAAAGATTTTTTTGATGTTATATAATCTATAGGTTAAGGATGCAAGGAAAGCTTGTTTTAAGGATCTAGTCATGGAAAAGAAGCATAATCCAAAATGTTTTTACTAGTATAGATTTCTATTATTAATGGGGTGAAATCTAAATCTCAGTCGTCCCATGTAGGTTGCAATACATTTCTAGATTATTTTATTAATAATATGTTATTAGGACTAATATTCCTCTTTAGGCATGGAGATTTTCCCTGACTTTTTTAGATACTTTAAGTCAGCTTAGTCCAATTATTTTGGAAGAATTAACTGTGCTTGTGTTAAATTTTAGTAAGTAAGAAAAAAGGTCCCTATCTGCTAAGAATTGTATATATATATTTGCCATCTACCATGTAACCACTTTTTAAAAAATCAGGTCTTGATCGAATCAACTGTCGAAACAACCAATTTTAAATTTGCACTGGTAAGAATCTAAGTTGATATTTTATTACCTGATGAGGTATACCTTATAGTTTTCTTGGTTGTCTTACACCAAGGGTTAATGCCTTCCCTAAGAATCTTGGCGTGACATTAAATTCATATAGTGCCTTCATAAAGTGCTATACAGTTCTCTGCACATTTTAATAAGCTTGTTCAGTCTTGTTTTTTACAACTCAGAAATATTGCAAAGATCAGATGGATGTTATCTGTTCAAGATCTTGAGGGAGTGATTTTAGCATTCTTTTCATCACGCTGAGATTATTGCGATGCAATATTTACTTGCCTTAGTAAAAAACCATTAGCTAAACCGCAGTTGATTCAGAATGCTGTTGCATGGCTTTTAACAAGACATATAGATCATATTAGTCTAGTTTGGTAGTTTGGCTGCCGGTGGAACCTAGGATAGATTTAAACATTTTAATCCTTATGTATAAGGGTGGACATGGTGAAATGCCAGATTGTATAAGTGAGCTATTGACTGCCCATAGAAGTACTAGATCTTAAACAAAGAGTTACTTGTGGTTACAAGGTCCAAACTGAAATGCAGGGATTGTATGTTTGCCATTTATGCAATTATGGAACGGACTCCCACCAAGTATTAGATCTTTAGATTCTTCGTTTTCTTTTAAGAAGTGTCTTAAAACGTATTTGTACAAACTTTTATGGAGTAATCATTGGTGATATGCAAATCATATGCTTGTCATTTGTTTTATGTTTTTGTTTTAGTCCGTTTTCTTTTATTGTTTGGGTATTTGTGGATCACTTTGTAGCTTTGTAGTCTTAGAAGAGTGCTATAGAGATGCAGTTTTATCTTCTGCTATGCTATTCATAGGAATATAAGCACAACACTCCTCCTCTAACAATACACAGGTGCCATCATGTGGAGCTCTCAAGGCATCTATTGCAAATCTGTTCTGCATAACCCCTCTATAGTATAATTCATGAACATTTGTTGATTAAAACCACACATAATCTATCCACCAGATGCTTTTTGCTACGTGAACCCATGGTAGAAATATCGTTAATCAGCCCCAGGTGCATCCTGTGCTCTTTGCACTCCCACAGGAACTCCTGCCCAAGTTATATTAATGCCAAAAACTCTCCCTTTTATCAAAAGGTCCTGGAAATTCCTTCCTCCTATTTTACTTGTTTCATTGCTGTTTCTTTTTGGAGTATCTAACTCTATCAACATCACGTAATAATGTCACCAGGGCACAGCACCCTGTCCAATTTGCTGGTAATATTTGCATTACCGTCTCTCACACATGTAGAACGTGTCTGCAGTTGGAACACTCCCTCTTGGTAAAATAAGTGTAGGGTAATATACATTCACCATTGCATAAAGATTTACCCTGATTCCATCTCCTCACTCTGTTTTTCCTCACTCTCATCCGGCCCTGGTATGGGGATGATTGATGGTTGTTTGCTGTTATAACAGCTATGCAGGAACTGTCACTATTTGTCTGTGTAGTAAATTCTGTCAGTTGATGAGCTGACATATTTTTACCCAGCTGGTAAGTTGCTATTAAATCTCTATCCTTTTTATTGTGCTGTCAAGCCATATCTTGTTTCTTTTTCTCTCCTGTTTAAAATAAATGTTCAGGTTTTTGTTCTCTTTGTCTTTTGCCCACAATAAACTGGTGCACTTGCCTTACTGTGTAATGGTTGTCTTGCAACACCCGCAGGAGGCCACCAGAGGGAGGCAATGAGCCAGGGACTAATCAGGGCTCATTAGCCTGATCTCCCGCAGGTGGTCCAACCCCATTTAAACAGCTTTGCAAAGGCCAAACCGTGTAACAGTTTCTTCTCTTGTCATTGGACTCAACACATGGTGACTGATGACAAATATTTAACAAATATATTGCATTTAATAATATTCCTCGTAAATTAATGTGCTGGCTGTTATTAGTTGTCTACACTTACACCCTCTACACATTCGCATTGCACAATGGTCCTTTGCTTTTTCCCATTTATTTGCTTGTGTGTTTTAAATACAATAGGTTAACTGCACCAATGTTAAATGACATCTATAGATATTGCTTTCTTTTAACCCCACTGTGCTATTTTGCTTGAGTGATTCTAGGTTTAATAACTGTTTCTTTGTGTAAGACCTTTATGGAGCATTTTTCGCATTAAACATAATTTTCAGTGTTTATAGAGGAGATCTGGATCCTTCCCTCTGCTGTATTCAAATCCTTAGCTGTGATCTTTTGTATTTTAAAAACATTTTATGCCCTGGAAATGGGTTTTCCTCATGGTGAATTGCACTTTGTTTACAAACCTTACATTAGTAGCCTTCAGTACTTAAAAGATGGAAATATAATACGGTAATTCAGGTAATCTCTTTCCTTATTGTGTTCTGCTTGTTTGGTCACAAGCCAAAATGCCACATTTACTGCTCATTATGAATCCAGAGCATGCAGTTCTAGTGCATCTTTGGCTGTGACATAAGAACATTTGCCTGTGAAGCAGCAGCAGGCACCTGATCATGCTCCTGTATACGTCAGGGAAGGAGTGCATTATTTGTCCATGAGCTGAGAAAACTAATCCATCCCACAGTATTTATCAAATGGTGGAAGTAACAGATATGGAAAAATCCTACCAAGGCTGGAGACTGAAAGACAGCACAGAGGCACTAATCATGATCTATCACACCAAACTGGGAGAGTGGCTCCAGCAGATCTCAGGAACAACATCCAAGATCTAGAACAATGCTGTCCTGGGAGGACCTGAGCTTGAAGGAAAAAGACTAGATGATTCCAGGTGAGTAACTGCAGTGTACTGTAGTAAGAGAGTAGAGATATTCAGAATTCTGTTTGTCTTGTCTCGTTATTTAAAAAAAACAAAACAAGGATGGTTTGGACAGAGGTCCTTCATCAGCTGTACGAGCAAAGTACTTCTGAATTTGTAGGATGAGGTACCAGTTTATATGAGAAAGTTGGTGTTTAATGAGGTACCAGTTTATATGAGAAAGTTGGTGATCAAGGTTGCAAAGTTCCATGAGTGTAGATCAGTTTATGTTCTTTTTCTCTAGCATACTATGCACTCCTTTATGTGATTTAGCATTCTTTTACCATTCATATTGCAGAGTTGAACATTTCAGAAACCTGTTTCAAGGGCTGTCTGTTACTGCCTTTCATGTAGGCCATAAGGGAAGTAATGCAGACTTTTTCCCAAAGTTCCAGAGAGTCTCGTTTGAAATGCAAGCTTCGGCACGCGTTGCTTGTGGAAACAGAACAAGAATGTGACAGCAAAAATGAACATATAAGGGACAATATTCCCCTCAGATTTTTTTATTTAAATGTAACTAGCACATGTTGTGTATGGGATGATTGGTGTGTTGAATTTTAATTTTTTTAATTTGATTAAACTTCTGATCTCTGATAATAACAAGAACACTGGCTATGACAGTGTAATTTATTCTGTAATCTGTATTAAGATAAATTGCCTGCCGCTAACCATTTGCAGAAGGTAAGAGTAGGAATGATTGGAGCAGGTAATAAAACACTGACTTGGAGTGCACTTATTAAATAAAAATGTAAATATAAAGAAGAACGATGCAATGAAGTCAGTCGGTCTGACCCATGGTATATATGAAATCATATATACATATGTAATCTAGGCCATGGTATATGTGTAATGTTTTTTATATATAAAAATGTTTATAAATATTTTATATATGTAATCCTGAGTCCATCGGAGACAGGTGGCTCTGCCTTATGGAATCCAGCAGGGGGCAGACTCCAGCAGGAGCCACACTGACCCTCAATATTTGGTTGTTTTGCTTTGTATTGATTTTGATTCCTTTTTAAAGTTCAACATGTACAACAGCAGCTGGGCCAAAATAATAATAATAATAGTAATTATTCAATACATGGTAAAAATGAAAAGTTAACATGTAATTTGGAATTGTCTTTTTAAAATTAATTTATTTGTTATCTAAGCACACTTGTATAGATTTATGCCTTTAGGAGATTGGGAATAGTTCATGTGAAATATGGGTGGATTTGCTTCTATAACTCATGCTCATATAATTCCGTTGATTTGCATATGGACTTGGAGTAGATTCATTATTCAAAATACGAAGGAACAAATTAAATCTATATGTCTGCATATATGCATCATCATTCTGTAAAGATAAAAGCAGAATAATCTTTAACACATAAATACAATTGATGTACTGTTTGTATTAGTCGGATTAACTGTGGCACCACTGTGGCACAATCGTCACTTCCGTTGGTAAAACGCTCGCGCAACTTTTTACAAAAAGGGTTACATTTAAGTTGTTTGGGAGGTTAGCAAGCTAGCTAGCATGAAACAACCGGCTGAGCGAACGTTTCAATGTGGCTGTTAATTGTATAAAAATCTAGTAGTGGATTTGAAATCGACTGTAATCGCTTTGTCAGTAAAGCTTACTAGCCGTCTAGCTCAACTGACTTCTGATTTTAGGTTTACTAACATAGCTGGCAGGTCGAAAAGTGAGGTAGGTTAGCAAGCTAAGCTAGCTAATTTGAAAGGCTAAAAATAAACTGAAACCTCTATATTAAGACTGACTGACTTGTCATCTCTTTCTCAGTAGCATAATATAGCTAAGAGTGCTAGCTAGCTAAGTTAGAACTAATACCAGCTAACTCGTGACAGGTTGAAGAGGTCAACCATTTAGGTATTTAAACTAGCTGGCTGTCTAAGCAAACCAACCGGCTTCTCTTGGAGAGGTTTATTTTTTGAACATGCAGTGTGCATTAGTGAATTCGTCAGGATACAGAGTAGAGCTAGCTGATGGTCGAGCTCTTATTTTTGGTCGGGGTCCTGAGTCCGGAATTACTGATAAAAAATGTTCAAGACATCAAGGTAAGAAGAACATGCAAAGCATAGTATGCGACTCAGTGTACTTGAGGATAGCAAATGTCAAAGCCATCAAATACAGCACCCTCACATTAAGATCTTCAGTTTGGTAGCTAGGTGATTGAGATGTCGACTCATTGGCTTTATTTTCTCTTTAGTCAAACTTGTGGCGGATTATGTCAACCGAGAGATTCTTGTGACACAGGTAAACTGTCTTATGATCACAGGAAGCGCTAGCTAAATGGACTACAAAGTCCCTTTTACTTTGTAAATTACTATGCACGGGGAACCAGAGTATGAACAGTTTTATACTGAGTTCTTTCTGCCTGTTCACAGCTTGGTCCAAACCCATCCTCACTGGATGGCCAAGCCTTGGGCCGGGGCCAGTCTGGACGACTGACTGTAAATGGCACGTTGCACATGGTCAATGAGAGCTACCCGTTCACTGTGCAGTTTTCTGGCACAGAAAAGGGTGTTCCTTTAGAGTCTTGCCAGCAAGGCAATGAGAAGGGATCAGTGGATGACAGGAAGCGCAAGCAGAGAGTCTTGGATGGGTCAGCTGATGTGATGCCCAAGAGGAGCATCCAGGATTTCTTTACACTCTCACCTAAAAAGGTATTTATGCTTACATGTAGAATTTGGTATGAATCTTGAGGTTTTTCTTTTTCTTTTTTTCCCCTGTGAAAGGTTAGTCCAGTATTTTCACAATATGTAAAGTACAAGGTATATAACTTCGATGGCTTCTTCATGCTCCTTACTCTTTCTGTTGTCAAGTCAACAAAGCGGCCACATGGTAGTAAAGACGATGCGTCCAGCAATAAACGCAAGCGCGCTGCGACTTCAGATGAGGAAGAAGATGATGAAGATGAGAGTGTTGTAGAGGAGCAGCTCAGGAAGCTGCAGGATCTTGCACAGAGATCAAGCACCCAGCAGAACCCATCCAAACCAACAGCTCCATCTTCTGCATGTCCTCATAGTACTTGGCAGCATGTAGGCCAGCTTATGCTCTACACTGCCGCAGGGGTCACTGGGAGTTCCAGGGTAAGAGGGAAGGAAGGGACCTTCCTTTAGTCTTAAGTGTTTCTAAAAGTAAAATTAGGCCCTTTTTGGAGAGCCCTCTTTTTAAAGTGACTACTAAGATGGGGTTCATAGAAATGCCACAGCTGGTTTATTAGTTTTATGGTTTGGAGGTATTTAATTAACATAAAGACAATCTGGACTTTTCATTCTGATTCAGATAGCAGGATTTGACATTGATGGCTGCATTATCACAACGAAGTCAGGAAAAGTGTTTCCTACAAGCCCAGATGACTGGAGGCAAGTATGTTCTATTATTTGGCAATGGGAACGTTTTGGCAGTGGGAATATTTGTCTTGTCTCTTAAATGCCTTGCCTGTTATCTTCTGTAGGATACTGTTCCCCGAGATACAGCCCAAACTGACCTCTTTGCTGAAGAAAGGGTTCAAGGTACAAAGGGGGAAAGCTGTCATCAGTTTGTTTAATACTCGGGGCAAAAATTTTAATTTGCATTAATTACATTGTTTTGCACATGTTTTATTAATGCGTGTCTGATTTCTCGCACTCTCTCAGGTGGTTTTTTTTACCAATCAGATGGGTATTGCTCGAGGCAAGCTTAGGCCAGAGGTATTCAAGTCCAAAGTTGAAGACATCCTTCAGACACTAAATTTACCTGTACAGGTTTGTTAATACCATAAACATCATTACATAAAATCCTAATACATCTATATTTATCCAATCTGGTGTTTTCCTTTGTATTTGAATTTGTATAAAATATTCTGTTTTTATGTGTGATAAATATTGTTCATATGAGTGTATATGTGAGTTTTTGTTTCCTGTGTGTTTCAGGTATTTGTTGCAACAGGTCCAGGTATCTATAGAAAGCCTGTAATAGGAATGTGGGAACACTTATGTGAGAAGGTGAGAAGTTATAAACTCATTTGCCATATTTTTGCCAATGGTCTGATGCAACATTGGGTTCACTTAGGAACTTGAGGTTTAGGAACAAGAATTGATCTGTTTAGTCCCGTCTATGTTTCAGGTTTGTAATATCATGTACTGATTTACTGTGCAAAAAGTATGTTTATGAACCACAGTGCAGAGAGATTTGATTGATTTTTTTACAAAAACTTTATTTCCTTAGGAAAATGCTGGGGTGACTGTAGACAAATCACAAAGTTTTTATGTGGGAGGTGAGTTTCTTGAACCTCAAAGATAAATAAAATGTAAATGCAAAGAAAAGTATTTTCTTTTGGGTTTGCCACAAACTACTGGCATGTGTGTAACACTCATAAAATGATGTGATCTGTGTGTTTTGGCCCAGATGCTGCAGGCCGTCCTGCAAACTGGGCTCCAGGGAAGAAGAAGAAGGACTTTTCCTGTAGTGACAGGCTGGTGAGATGACAACCAATGCAGACCAACAGTCCTAGTACACCATTTCTGACCAAGACAGTAGTGAGACAGCCTGGATAACGAACCAATACTGAGTCAGATAATGGTAGTTTCCATAGATCCTGCAGTCTTCAAAAGGTCACAGTGGGTGATATATTTTCATGGTGGATGCCTTGCTTGCTTTTTTTGTCCCTAGTTTGCTCTAAACATTGATGTGGACTTTTACACTCCTGAGGAGTTCTTTCTGGGATGGAAGGCTGCTCCATACAACCTGCCAACCTTTGATCCAGTGAGTTGCTGTCTTTCATTTTGCAACAATCTGCAAGGTGTGATAACACCTGGGCAGACGCTAGCAGTCGCTTAGTGGTTTCCTGGCTGGTGTGTACTATGGTGTTTAAGTTGTATAATCATGTATGATTTGTTAAGACAATATGGATTTACAGCATTGGTTTTACAGCCATCTCAACTCATTAAACACAACTTTGAGAAGCTCACATTTGGCCTATTGTCAAAAGTGTCACTAATAGAAAAAAGGTTAATTGAGATGAACTGCAGTCACTTTCCAAGTACACCAGATCTACCAAAGCAGATATATCTCAACAATAAAATGCAAGGAATGGTAGATATGACAGGACCTGATTGGTATAGGGAAAGAGCAACTACTTGGGTACTGAGTGGATGTTAAGCTCTGTATTTTTTTTTTGTTTCATAGTTATGTTTGTTAAAATGCACTTGTTTCAGTTCATCAACTTCTTAATAAATGCTTTGCAAGATCCTGCAGGTATTCTAGTATAGGGGAAAAAAAACCATAGAGACTAGTGCGAAGGACTGGAATATTACACATGTGTAATGCAGTCATTGTCTGGTCTTCAGAGGACATTAGATCCAAAGGCACGTCTGTACGATCCTCCTGGTGCCTCACTCACTTCTGCCAGTCAGGAAGTCATTGTCGCTGTTGGATTCCCAGGAGGTGAGAGACAATTGTAAAATTCTTCTTACTTTTTAAATATATTCTCAAAAACCTTCTGAATAACTCTCCTTGTTCTGGTTTTGACTTTTGCAGCTGGCAAATCCACCTTCTTTAATACCTACATTATCCCGAAAGGTTATGTGTACGTAAACAGGGTGAGTGTGGGTAAAAAAAAAAAAAGGCTATTTTTTATGTTGGTCTACCAAGAAGAACATAACCTTGAGGTTCAGTGAAGCGTGTGGAGCTGAAGCACTTTGCTGGTGTTGGTGTTCTGAATCTTCACCACATCCTCAGGACACACTGGGCTCCTGGCAGAACTGTGTCTCGGCATGTGAACGCGCTCTGAAGGAAGGCCGGAGCGTTGCTGTCGACAACACCAACCCAGACCCTGAGTCTCGAAAGAGGTGCTTAGTTGCATGTTTTTAACCTGTCCTCTTCCATAGTTCTAGTTTTGTTTGGTGACATGTCCTGAGGTCTGTGTCTTTCCTTTCTTTAGATATGTGGACGTTAGTCTGAAAGCTGGGGTTCCCTGCCGATGCTTCAACTTCACGGCCTCTCTGGATCAAGCCAGGCACAATAACAAGGTGAGCCTTCACTGTATTCATTTTGTTTATTACACATGTAATGTTGTTCCCTGCATCTAATATCTCATGTCATGCATCATCATGCGGTGGATGTATGTATAAATTTCCATGACTTGACTTTTGAATTAACTTTATATTGCTTAAAGTGATTCTAATATCCTTTTTTGGGCTATTTGCTCTTCTTTGCTAATATATGCGCCACTTGTACTGTTAGGTCTCTAACTGTTTGGTCTTCTGTCTTGCTCAGTTCCGAGAGATGGTTCCCTCAGACTCCAAGCATGCGCCTGTCAATGACATGGTCTTCCACACTTACAAGTGAGTGGATGTCCGTTATTATACTTTTGTAGCCATACTGCGACATTTAACGTTTGTGGAGTAAACAGAATTCTTTCATAATCTCATTACCGTTCGTCTATCTCTGTTTTTACAGGAATAAGTTTGTGACCCCTACACTTTCAGAGGGTTTCTCTGAAGTCCTGCAGGTCCACTTTGTGCCCAGTTTTACTGACTGTCGAGCTGAGGCTCTCTTCAGGCAGTTCTCAGAGAGCTGATCATGATCATAGAGTTTAACCACTGGTTGAACACTAACAATAAAGGCCAAGGAATTACAACGAAGGAAGTCACACCGGCTTAAAGGAACAGATTTTTTTATTACTGCTAATGTGATTGGAATTAAGAAATCTGAAAAACGTGCGGCAAATGTCAGAAAATACTTAACATGGAACAAATGTGACCTTTTTATGTTTTCACATGTTAATAAAATCTTCACTATCAGTATATAAACAAAGATTCTTAAATTACAGAAAACAGTTGGTAGAGTTTTACTGTTTTTTCCTTAGTTCCATTAACATTACAGGGTACTGTGAGAAATGTTGATTTTGTGAGAAATCTTTGCGCATGGCCTAGTACTTGGTTGACCCTGATTTTCATCTATCAGTCATCCATAGCAATTTCATGCCAACTTATTATAACTTCCACGCATCAGTCACTTCCTGTGCTTCACCAAACATGTGGTGATAGTAGCTATAAAACATGCTGCTATGGCTACCACACAAACGGAAACGATTATAGTAGTCAGGTTCAGACCTGGATTGGAAATGCCTGGGGGTCTTGGAACTTTAGGACTTGGGAGAAACTTTGTTGTTTGAGCAATGTTAGATACTGGAGACTTCAGTGTGTCCTTGTCCTCTGACTGAACAGCAAAGTAGAGTGTGGTACCGTTTTGGACTGTGATATTGGGAACCAGAGAATGCTGCTCAGCTGAGCCTGCCTCTTGAGGAAGAAATGCAGATTCGTTGAACTGCTCAGCATTGCTGAAGTTATTTCGAAGCATCTCAAAATCATCACTCCATCTAATATCATAGGATGTGGCTTTGAAGAAAAAGAATACAACTGTTAGACTGATGTTTATGCTTAGGGGAAATACACACAAACTGTACTAGTTTGCCTAAATGTATGTATGCATAGTTCCAGAGAGCTGCACCTGTGCCCTGGTCCAAGTCCTCTCCAGGCGCTGTCCAGCTCAGAAGCACAGTGTCGTTCTGAATTTCAGCACGCAGATCTGTGATCTTGTTGGGAGGGAAGTTTGGCAGAGGGGCGTCTTTGGGTACGTCCACCACAAAGCTCTCACCAGTGGCGGTTCTGCTGAAGCTTCCTACTTCTGCTGGCTGCGCAGTAGTGGGTGGCTTTGGAGGGTTTAACTGCACCATGCCTGAAGGAGAATGATATGCAGACTCATACAACCACATTAGTGAAAGAGGTTTATTTCTCTCAATGGAAATAGCTAACACTAACATTGGAGAAAACTATGTTTTTAAAAAAATGATTCTGGTGCTCATTATTGCAGAATACAGCAAAATAAGATGCAGATGATATTGTTTGATAAGGGTTTGCATAATCACCGTTCACTACATATCCAGGGATATATAGAGCACCACAGTATCTGCTGGGAGAAGACTGGACTCCACCATTACTGGCCACTAACTTTCAGGTTGTATTTTCCCCTCTTGAACTTTATGAAATATCTTGAATAGATCCCATCATCTTTAAAAGCATCAGCACCTGTTCAAAGTACATCCCGCATGCAAACCGTCACAACTGTACATAATTCAATCATTTTAGGTAACTTGTAATGTAATTAATCACATGTTTGGTATGCATTTGAATATCACCACCTGCTCCGTTATCAAACAGCTGTAGTTCTTCTGAATGCCCGGTGTCTGACTCCAGGTAGGCCCAGACTGTGGCCCCCAGCATGGGACTATAGCTCTGGCGAACCTCAGCAAACACTGTCATGGGTTTGCTACCATCGCTGATTAGCTGGTTCATCTGGGCCGTAACGGCGACTGGGGGAACATCGTCACGGGATGCCTGACTTGTTACTGTCAAACTCATAGCCTGAGGAGTTGATGCTCTGTTGAGGAAACTGTATTTCCAGTCTCCAGCCTACCATGCACCAATAACAGAATGCTTAATTAAAACAGAATCTTTCATGAAAAACTGAGAACACTGCACTAAAACAATACTGAATTAAAACTGGCCATTCTTTTTATTTGCTGTCCTGTGAGATTAATTAACAGTGAGAGGGCATTTAGTGAATAAAAACATTGCTTGCTAATTTCAGGTGTCAGGTCGGCCAAAGAAGCAGTAGATCCTTCACAGAGTAACAACTAGAAGCAGGTCATCTCATTTATTTTAAGTGTTGTGTTCATTAATACTGAGAGCATCAGTGGGAAAAATTAAAATGGTATCCATATATATAAAACCCCACTCACTTTAATATAAACAGCCTGCATTTATACCCTCTGGCCACTTTATTACACATTTTATACGTCATAACATAACAGTCCTGTGGTAAGAAACTGCATTTCCTTATGACTGTAATATAGTCTGTAATAATGTTTCAAATAAATCAATGTGTCCAGTAACAAGTGTGACATATTTCTGCTTTATCATTGTTTATGCAGTGCTGATAACTGAAGGCTTTTCGTTATTGTTTATTTGTATTGCAGCACAGAAGTATCAGTTAAAAAGTGATGGTGAAAACTGATGCAGTGAGAATCAAATAGTTTTACCTCTGCTGTTCCTGGAACAGTAAGACTGATTGTACTGGCAGTATCTGTGATGTTTCTTTGATTGTAGACTGAACCACTTGGTGACTCTATATACACAGCAGGTGAGCTACTTTGATAGATGACTATAAAGGTTGTGCTGTTTCCTACAGTACCATCAATGGGCAGTGTTCCATTGAACCAATCAGCAACCATTTTTCCTGTGCTCTCGAGCTGGATAGACGTAAAGAAACAAAGTTCATACATTTGTTTACAATGACAAGATAATGTATTTCATACACTGCATATGTATGTATACTGTATGTAGCCAACCTGAAGTGTTTGTTTGGTGGGATTTCCGTCCGACGTTGTAAGTGAAGAAAAAGCATCCACTAGCTGATTGGAAAGTATGTTCTCATTGGCTATTATAAACTTTCCATCTATTTTAATGATTATAAAACACTGATTATAAAACACTGTTTTATACATTTTAGAATTTAGATTTTATATGTCAACAGAGGTATATTGCTAATGTTTTCTAGTCATATGAAACCTTTTAGCTGGAATGCTAAAAACAATCTCACTGATATACATTACAGTGGATAATACAACATAGTAGCTGCATTATCAAATGCATTATCTCACCTGTTTTATCTGCCATGGTTTTCAAGACAGGGTCTGCAGATGGACCAAGAGCTACAGTGTTGATGACTGCACCACTTTGAGTAGCAACTTCTAAACAGCTCTGAACATTATCGGTTGCTTCACCGTCTGTCAGAAAAATGATTTCATCTCCTATTGTGTTCTCATCATCCTGTTTAAGAACCTGAAATGTAAAGGAAATTGCTGAATTGTCTTGACACTCATCCTTGGCTGAATTGTAAACCCAAATAAATCTGAAGTTGCATACATTCCAAGCAGAAGAAAATATAGTACACTTAGTTTTCTGTTCATCTGTTGTGTCTTACCCTAAAGCCTTCCAGAAGACCTTGGCAGATAGATGTGGATCCACTTGCAAATGAAGGCAGCTTTCTAACTAGAGCATCTCTAGAGGCCTGACCATTGATTAGACTCAAGCCACTTAGCACATTAGCATTAGTGCTAAAAGTAACAATGCCTACAAATGATTGGTCTTCTACGATCTGGTTCAAGAAAATCATAGCAGCCTGCTTTTGAATCTGTATTCTTTGGCCCTTAAAAGACAGTAAACAACCAAATAAAAGTTGTAAATAACACAATTCAAAATATTGATTTCATAACTACTGTTTCTTCAGTTTTTTTACATAGCTTAATTAAATTGATTGACAAATGTTTTGTCACATGCAAAAACTTTATTTATTTTCCAGATGTGCTTTCAGAATGTTTCAAATTTCCTAGGCATTTGTTTTTATGCATGTTATTTAGTATTGAAAAACCAAGGAGGGAAGCACCCCTCTATGGTGGCATAATGAACACTGAAGAGGTATGTTCCTCAGGCCAAATGTAAGTGAAAACCATACACCTGTACAATGTAGAAGTTTGTACATATTTTATGTGTAAAAACAGCCTTAGGTATGAATTAATAATGATGCTTGTTATCATTATTTGAAATGCTGTCACTTAAAAACCACGCCTGATAGAACATCCTAAACATTGATTTGGATTCATGGTAAAGAGTTTTATGAGGTCAACACATTTCAGTTTGTGGGACCACAAGGTTTTTGTAGTCCAGAATTATAAGTAAATAGCCACATTTGCTGTAGTGGCTCTGTTTAAATGTTTATCAAGGTAATCCTGTGTATTAGTGTTTTGGATTTGAATGCCCACTGGATCCAAACAGCAGTGGAATAGCAATTGTACAAGCCTTGGTGTAGTACAGACCTGACTGTAGTACAGACCAGGCTGTAGTCCACGTCTGACTGTAGAATATTTGTAACCAAGCACTGAACAAGACAATTGTATTTAAGATTATGTTAATTTGTCCAGTTGCATTATGGTCACTAGAAATGGGGGTGATGACTACATAAATAGGCCTGCGATTCCTACCTGGTTAACCACATATAAATATAATCTAATATAAATATAAATATATATACACTGGAAGTACATGTCCCACACACTAAACTGATAGTATAGTGTCCGATCACTCATGATTTGAAGAGCTAAGCAAGAACAACGATGAAGTTTCTTTCCTGTGATTGACAGAGTAGTGCCAGGACTGTGAGTAACGATGAAGTGGAATTGAGTGTCTGTGTATATGTTGAAATTCACATTTTAAGTACTGTGTTGCATCAGTTTTTCTAGCTGTACTGTGCAAGTGTTTCCCTAGAGACATTAATAGCCCCACAGACATATGAACTTACTGAAATACAACAACATGCATGTCATGTAAATTAATTTTTTACAAACCTGCTACATGGTAAGCACACTGCAGTGAAACAACCACCTGTTTTTGAAACAATATTTCATGTAACATACCTGCATGCTTCCAGAGACATCGAGGACAAGACAGACGACCCGATGTCTTCTCTGTATCACAGTGAATATTGGAGCTGGGAGTCTGGATTGTAGCGGTGTTAAAGTGCGAAGGGCATCTTTGTCTACAGAGTCCTGAAAAATGACTGTACGGGTTGCCTTGTAATCACATTTCTCATTCTGCATGTTTCGGGCTTTACGATTGTGCTCTTCCTCTTGACAAAATGCTCTTACCTGCAATTAATTAACAATTTAGTTCTCAGTACTTTCATCGAACTACTATTAAGGAGTTCTTATAATTGTTTCTACACCTTATTTAGGAATAAAGTCAGAAGTTAGAAATGAATTCATTGTCTTTACTTTCAACTCACAGAGTCAATGCTTTGCATGTACATTATTGAGGCGTTTGTCTTTTGCAGTTTATCTGGGAAGAATTCGCATTTCTCAGTCGGTAACCCAGTTTCATCACTGATGTGGCAATCCTGAATAATCCCATTGATCACTTCATACCATTGGCCAGTTATCTCACTGGTACACCTAAAGAAAAAGTAACACATGATGTAGGTTACCTACAGTAGAGAATGTGGTACTATACAAGCTTATTTAGTTAAACCATTGGACAAAAATAGACATTTGATTCGACCTTGTAGGTTGGATCTCATTATCATCGTAGAATGGGTTTTCTTTATTATATTCATCATACACTCCCCATCTGAGGTGAGCCCATTCATGCACAAAGACTCTTCCTGAAAAGAAGGAAACATAATGGCGTGTATATGTCATTACATCTGAATGATTATGTCCTGACTTCATTTTTATAATGTCATACTAACATCTTAAATACAACACTGCCTACCACTGTATAACAATGGTATTCATTTGCTTGTAAATAGTGTTTGTATTAGGTTCTTTTGAGCTGATTACTATTCAGATTTAGTCACACAATTTAGCTCTTACCTTTGGGTCCATATACACCAACAAGACTGTCATTTAATAGGAAGTTTGGGGTGAAATGAATATAATCACCCTCCTCTGCACAACCTTTCCATTGAAGAGTGTACGGATCATCACCATGATATGGATTTGGGTCCTGAATACGTATTCTTGCCTGTGATCAAAACAAGTTCAGTTTAAGAACCTTCACGATTTCAGGAATAATTAATAATCAAAATTCGTGATGATTGTCCCACAACTACACAGAGTATTGGTTCCACAGCCACTTTTAATTGCGGTATAATGGACTATAATTTGTACCTTCTTGTAAGTTTCCGTCCCTGCTCTTTCATAGGTTCCATTGGTCCAGTTTGGTGGAACCAGTACTTTTACCTCCTTGAAGAAAACTTTATTGTCTAAAGCTTGAAACAGATATTCTGATCCACTGGTAATAATTTCCTATGGAGAATAAAACATTAATTAAAACTATCTGCAATGTAATTCTTAATTTCTACATTTTACTCTTCAACACTTTCCCTTCCCCACGCCCTCACTCCCCTTTGAGTATTGTGTGGATGATAACGTTGATAAAATCTTAATAGAACTGTTATCAAGACTTTTATGGATGTTTTCACATGAAGGGACTTTTCCTAATATCTCTTTTCCTTATACTTTAGTCCAAAGTCCCCAAACAAGGAGGATATTCCCAGTATTACCTGTATACCAATAAACCAGTTATGTACCAAACTGTGTTATAAGTGTATAGTATAGTATATCTGTCTGAGGGAGGCCATCTTAGTGATTCCTGGATCAAGCTCTTCTTGTTCAATCCAGGCAGGATGTATGATGCTGAAACACTCAAAACACTCAGAGATCTCAGGAACATTACTTGGACTTAAATTCTTTAAATTCTAGTACCTATTTGTTATTGTATTTGTTACTGAATTTGTTTAATAGAATTCGTACTAGGACTAGCATGTTTCTTTTATTCTAGCAGTGATCTAGATCAAATGTCTGCTGATCTCTAACCTACTTACTGGCTAGGATGCATTCTGTGAGTCAACAACAAAACACTTGTTGTATGTCGCTCTGGATAAGAGCGTCTGCTAAATGCCGTAAATGTAAATTACTAATGACCTATCCAGGTGTATCTCACATGTCTATCTACTTGTACCACAGTCTCAAAATGTGTTGATCAAGAAGTATGCTGTGATTTAATGTAATAATACATCAGTATTCTACTTACTAAGTATATACATTCTTTCATTCCACAATTATTAGTAGTAACATCTGGAATAAATAATATATTATATTTTATTATATATATATAATAAAATATAATATATTATATATATTTATATACATTTATATAATATATTATAATATTATAATAATAATATAAATAATCTGGAATAAACAAATTCAATTAAATACCTTGATTTTATTTATGAGGTCTTTATTCTCTGGCACAGTTGGATTGATGGCTACAAGGATGTCGGTGTATCCATTTCCATCCAGTCTGATTCCTGTAGTGGGTCCCAGTGCAAACAGGAACAGCACCACCCTAGCAAGCGACATGATTATGAAGACGAGTCCAGAGTGCAAGCCTTATTTAAAGAGACGTATTTAAGAATCCTCTTCCTTCAGGGAAATTATAAGATTATGATCCTTCCTGTCAAATGTGTGGTTAACATTTAAACCATTTTTATACTGGACCCTTCTGTACACTGTGGTACATCTAACAATTATGAATTGAATTTTTGTTCAAAACAATTCCATGTTTAATGGTCTGAGAATTCCCAATGTCCACACCAGGCAGTTTTCAGGCTAAACACAGTGTAATGGAGGTGCTGGAGTTGGAAGAGTCTTATTCTCCATAATGAACAGAATAGCAAGCAGCAACTTAAAAGTGCCAATAAAGTTTTCCCCCAGAGAAGGAAAAGTCAGAATGTTGTCACTAAGAAAGGAAAAAACAGGCATCCTGGCCAGAGGTGGCAGGGGGCTGATTCATTCGGAGTAGACTTTATCTACTCAGGAGACTGAAGTCATTTGGAGTACTGGGGACACTCCTGAGAACCTTCTTTGACATAAAGTGTGGTATACTGGGGCAGCAGCATCTCTTCAGCAGACAAAGAGAATTAACAAACGTATCAGAAAGGCTGGCTGTAGCCTGGGATGCCCCTTAGACCCAGTGGTGGTGGTGGGAGATGGGAGGATGTTTGCCAAACTGGCATCTATGTTGGAGAACAACTCCCACCTCATGCATGAGACTCTGGCAGCACTGGGGAGTTCCTTCAGGAGCTGATTCACCCTAAGTGTGTGAGGATATGATATTGCAGGTCCTTCCTTCCTGCTGCTCCCACCAGATCATTAAAGTTTCGTTTTAATACACATAGCAATTATTTATTTTTTATTTTTCCTACTCATCCTAAAGTACACCTTACTGTGTGCAATATTTTCTTCTTTCATCAAAATTTGCAAACTAAAATTATTGTAGATATATTTAGATGTCTATTTTGATTGGGTACATACTGTTGGACTGGCAAAAATGTTTATATATTTTTATTTCTTATACTGACTGAATTGCTGTCCCTTGCTGTTGCAATAATGTACATTTCCCCACTGTGGGTCTAATAAAGTATTATCTTATCTTATCTTAACCAGGCCTTTTCCAGTGTATTTGAACATCAACGACGGAATGCTCATAAACCCTAGTCTAGTCTAGGGCCCAGTGGAAGAGGGTGTGTGACCTCTCTCTGTCCTGCTGTAATGCAAACCCTCACTCAGCTGTCTGTGCCGGTCTGCTTCCTGTCCTTTATCTCTGGCTGTGTTTTTTTTTTAGGTTACCTTGTATGTCAGTAAATAATGCTGAACACAAGAAAAATGCATTTGACTGTGCTGGCACAAAGGGCACATGTTATATCTTAGAAGGTTTAGCTGATGAGTACAGTGAAAAGTCTATTTAACATGGAATAATTCTAATGTGGTAGTATTGTATTTTTATAAGGTTACATTTAGATTCAGCAGTCGTTTTTATAACTTGGAAATGCTTCCTGCCTTTACTCTAACTCAGCAATTCTAAGATTGTCTTCTTAGGGATATGACCTAAATAACTGTCCTGGTTTGCTGATTCTCTTTTACTGAATGCATATGTTTGTTTATTACATTTATTTATAGGCCCACTGGATATTTAGGACCCAAAATTAACCTGCAAGTCATAACTGGTACTTAAATCAGGAACTCTCAGTGATCCTCTTGGCAACCTAATTTATCTAAATAGCTAGCTAGTAGTCAGCTGTCTAATTACTTTAATTAAAATACCCACACCAAACACCATAATATTATTGTAAACATCATAATAAAAAACAAAATGTTGTGAACAGCAAAAATGTATTCATAGCAGTCTTTCAATGGTCTGGTTTCCAAGATAAAAGTAACGGCACAATTCCTGAACCCGATGGTGGACACTTCGGGTAAAGAAGGCCTTCAAGATGAAAAAAGAGTTCTAGTTGGTTGGCTTGTGGGACTCCAGAGAGAGCAGATGATAGGAACCGAAGGGTCAACCGAATCATGGCTTTGGCTATTGTTGAGGCAAAAACCTGGGTGTGGGAGAGGTTTGATGAGGCCATGGAGAACGACTATGGACTGCTGCCAAGAAGGTTCTGGGAAACTGTCAGATGACTCAGGAGAGGAAAGCAGTTCCTGACCAACACTGTATACAGCGAGATTGGGGGGCTGCAGACTGACTGCGATTGGGAAAGTCAATGGGTGGTGGAAGGAATACTTTGAGGATCTTTTTAATCCCAATTCTGTTCATAACTTTTATGGACAGAATTTCCTGGTGCAGCCAAGTGGTGGAGGGAGTCCGGTATCGTGGCCTCAGGATTTCACATCTTCTTTTTGTGGATTATGTGATCCTATTGCCATCATCAGGCCAGGTCCTCCAGCTCTCTCTGGACCAGTTTGAAGCCAAGTGTGAAGCAGCTGGGATGAAAATCAGCACCTCTAAATCTGAGGGTGGCTGGACTCTCCCCTAGAGATAGGATGAGGAGCTCAGCAATCTGGGAGAGGCTTGGAGTACAGCTCCTCTGCATTGAGAGGAGCCAGCTGAGATGGTTTGGGCATCTGGTCTGGATGCCTCCTGGATGTCTTCCTAGAAAGGAGGGAGAAGGAGGAGACCTTGGGGAAGACTCAGGACATGTTGGAGGGATTATGCTTCGGTATCCCCCTGAAGGAGATGGAGGAGGTGGCAGTAGAGAGGGATGCCTGGGTTTCTTTGCTTAGGCTGCTGCCCCTGCAATCCAGACCCAGATAATTGGTGGAAGATGGGTAAATAATATAATAATATGTACCCACAGGTGGTTTTAGTTAAATGCTACTGTAAGGGAATGTAATGATCCATGATCCATGTTGCATTCTGAATTAAATGTCTCTCGTTAGACTATCTGGCGGTTGGACTCCAGTCCAAATGGTGTGTAAATTATCTTCTAGACTGTCCTTTGGCCTTAAGCATACCCACAAAAACCCCTTTTTTCTGACGGTTGGACTGGCCCAAGCTGTGGAAGCCACTTCTTGGAATTTCTCACCCCATCCTTAAGACCAATCATGTATTTGTTGATTCTACCTTAAGCCAATCATTTTACCCCAGACCATCACCCTTCTTCCACATCATCGTTTCCTTCTACTTAAACTTACTATATTGTTAATAAACTTTATAGCATCTTCCTGACACCTGTGTGTTGTGAATTTGTTCTCCGTGTTGTCGTAACAAGGCATACTGAGGGCTGAACTAATCTCTGGTCAAACCCTGAAGGTACTCTGCGTCGGTCAGACTGAACAGAGGCTAAAACCTAACAGTTACCGACTATAAAAAAAAAAACAGAGAATAAATACAAAAAACATACACACAGTAACATGATTGTTTCAAGTTGATTTTAATTTCAACTTCAATGCACTGCTTATAAAACTTTTGTTTTATTCACTCCATGCCTACATGACATTCGTTGCTTGCTGGCCTAATGCTCATTTGATTTAGTAAAACTACAGCAATCAGTGAGTAAATACATAAATAAATAAATACACAGATAAAAACAGACACAACCCACCCACACTATGGGAATATGTCGAGTGAACATAGTGTATAATGTAGCTGATTCAGTGTCTTACCAAAGTATTCTTTCTCCAAGGTGCAAGAAACATTTGTCAGATGATACTAAAGCAAATCTTGTGTGTGTGTGTGTGTATGATACATCCATGGTACTGTGTTATTTTAGTAAATAACAGTTCAAATAAAACATTTGTTAGCGTAAAAAGTAACGTAGTCTTACTTAAGACAATCTTTAGTAAACTTAAAATTTTAGGTTCAATGAAAGTAACTGACAATGAATCAGCATCAGTTTTAATAATGACTACATGTTCAAGTCCTGTTGAATATTGTATAAAAATAAAGAAATGGAGATCAGCAGCATATTTTTCTGAATTCAACATGTCACACTTGTAGGCTAAACCTATTCCCCTTTCTTATACTAGAGTTGTCATTTTAACAAAGAGATGTTTGATGAATAAATAAGTAGTGTAAAAACATTCTGCACTTTTGAGAAAAAAAAAATCTCATCCTCCCTCTGTAAATGCCAGACAGGGGCTTGTTTTTAACGAATGAGTCTAAACACCAGGGGCTTGGTTCCAAACGCGTTTACACGTACGAGACCTGCAGAAGGAGAGGCGTGTACCCTGCTTCAGGCTCTGCTGCACTGAACACAAATACGTCTGTAAAGTAAAAAAGGACCTGGATAAGTTTTACCACGTCTGGGCCTGGCCTGAGGACAACTACAACATCCTACATAAACAGCTACTGCATCTGTAAAACCATAAGGGTGTGGACAAAAGATATTTGCATGCAGGTGTATTTGGTAAAAAATATTTGCATGCAGGTGCATTTAGAACGTTGGGTGAACATGAAGGATGGTGTGGTAGTTAGCGTCCTTTAAGTCAGTCATATTCCTCTTCTCAAACCTTTTAACCAGCCTGGAGATCAAATGCAGTAAACAGTAAACGCTGCTCCACGAGTGGTTTACAAAAGACAAGACAGAGGTGGAAACACAACATGAGAGTACACTTCCAAGCTTACTGTGTTAGTCTGTTAAACCATGGTGAGCCAGGTGGACACAGAGCATTCCTCAGATCTTAGCAAAGTCCAGTGTGTTTGATGATTTAAAATCCCCTGAAACTCTAGAAACACACACAAGCTCATAGGTTTGAGTTATACCACCATAAACGCTACCAGATTTATACATATCCAATCACTGTCATAACACACGATTTCATTACTGCTGTAACTGTTGCATGCCTGGCCTACACCATCGTTAATCAAATCAAATCAGGTTTGTTTATATAGCACTTTTTACAACAGTCGTTGTCTCAAAGCAGCTTTACAAGCGTCTGAGTCCAAGCCCCAGTGAGCAAGACAACGGTGGCAGACTGCACTACTACTGGCAAATTAGCAACGAAACAACGCTCCCCAAGTCCATGGCCTTCCGATTTCCCTGAGCCAGCCCTTCACCTCTCATGAAATGCGAAGTACTCAGAGTTGTCACAAAGGACTCTGCACTGTCTTGAATGTACCAACGTTGTAAAATTACACTTTTTCACATAACAGTCTTTGTGCACGGATAAGAATCCTTAATATTTATCAACTTTTGTATGCATGT
Organism: Sternarchorhynchus goeldii; assembly: GCA_028565775.1. NCBI lineage: Eukaryota > Metazoa > Chordata > Actinopteri > Gymnotiformes > Apteronotidae > Sternarchorhynchus > Sternarchorhynchus goeldii. The sequence goes on from JAOXYF010000013.1 coordinate 16,025,364, forward strand.
ATCATAGACCAAATGTTTTGAGACCTGCCGTGATTCACAGATAATAAAGTGCCTATTTTCATTCCATGAAGATGAAGTCATTCAAAATGCTGCACCAAAATCTGCACCCGGAAAATAACCATCATGTCTACATTAAACAATGGAACATCAAAAAGTATTTTGGTAGTTTTTACATACACACACGCACGCACGCGCGCGCACACGCACACACACACACACACACACACACACACAGAGAGAGAGACAGATAGAGAGATAGAGAATGGGTACCCAATGTATAATAGGTCAGCATGGTAGATCACAGTAAAAATGCTAAATTAGTCAAATTTAATTACGTTCTTTATATTTATTTAGAACTACACCAGGCATATTTCATAACTAAATAATTTACCAAATGTACTAGGACACAAAAATCTGAAGACAATGTCTTCCTTTCTGGTCTTTTTCAATGCCCATGACACATCTGAAGCCCCCTGGACAGGCGGCCCTCATGTGCTAACAGAGGCCATTCTGCAGAGCACCGTTCCTGGGAGAGGGGGGGAGCTGCGCTGGGGAAGGGAGCTTACTGCTGGCTTCAGCCCCACTGCTGATCTCCTCCTCAGCAGAAGGTGACCTTTTGTGGACCTCCACAAGAGAAACGGTCCAGGGAGGAGTCGTAGGCTCCGCTGGCGGAGGTCTGGAGAGGCCATGCTGAAGCGCGTGGTGGCTCTCCACCCCCTGCAGGATTCGCAGCAGGGCTTCCTGCACTTTCTGGCTGACTGAGGCGCCACTCTGGCTGGGCTCAGGCTGGTACGGCTGCCTGCGCGTCAGGCTGGAGAGCTGCTCCAGCACCTCCACCTGTCGGTCCATCATGCCCAGCATGCTGCAGTGGAAGGCCTTCTGCTCGGCAAGCTGCTCCTCTAGCTGCTGGTTCAGAATGGTGAGCTGCTGTAAAATCAGCCTGCAGGTGTCCTCAGATGTGCCTGTACGAAAATATAATTCACGTGCATCGGAAATGACTTCACTAGACATTTCTGTTGATTGAAGCTATCTTTTGTCCATATCCAGCAAAAAACAAACAAACAAAAAACGCTGGATATGGACAACGGTCTTAAGGTAAAAATGGAAATCACAATCTACATTAAAACATTACAAAAGACCTACACATTGTAGTCATGTCAACAGAGTGTTAACCAGACACTTGCCTGCAAAAGTATTTTTGTTGCTTCCAATGCTCTCAGTATTTTCAGTACTGTCAGTGGGGCTGAGCTGTGACTGGGTCTCGGTCTTGACCGTGTACAGGTACTCTCCTGCCAGCCCCAGGGTCACTGCTTCCCCAGCACCCGCAGCCCAGCTGGGCGGCTCCGCGCTGCCCAGCTGCTCTGGGTTCATTGCTTCATCGGCGCTGCTTTCCAGCTTAGCCACGATGCTCTCGGTTTCGGACTCGAGCGAAGAAGTAGCACCAGGCCACGGCGCAAGTGCACACGACTGGCCGGCATCACCTAAAACTGCGGCAAGACAGAGCTGAGTGAGGACACGCGTGCACGCCGCAAGCGCAGGTACGTCGGCATTGTACAGGTATAACGGGATTTACGGTAAACTCCCAAATGTAAATCAGCTCAAAAACTGAATAGGAAGCGTGCAGTTGGCTTAGTGATTACTGACTGAACAAATGCATTACTTCATGCACGGAAGCAATGGCAGGCAAAAAATAAACAAAAAAAATAATTAAACACAGGAGCAGTACTATTAGTGTGATCGTCCACGTCCACGCGGCCGGCAGGGCCTCGATCGCTACTCGAGCCTCCTTCGTCGGGGCCTCCCACCCGGGCCCTGCAGGCCAACATGCGGTCCAGCCTGCGGAAGTAGCGGAAGGACTCCATGGCGGACAGACGCGCTGCCGGGCTGCGGTAACTCGCCAGTTTGATCTTCCGGTACTTGTGCTTGAGGCTTTTCCAGCGGTTGCGGATCTGGTTGACGGTGAAATGTACGTCGCACCTGGCCAGACCCTGACGCAGGCGGCGAAAATGAGAGTCGTTACGCTGCCGCTTCTTGTCGAGCTCCCGGACCAGGTCCAGCTGCTCGATGAGGGAGAGCATGGCGAACGTGTCTGACTCAGTCCACCACTTGTTCGGCCTCTTCTCACTGAAGCTCATGGTCTACCCTCTCACACAGCTGCCCATTGGGTATAGAATCTAACAGATGTGCAATTAAAATACACATCAGAACCCAACATGTTAGTTATGTGATTATGATTAGTGATGAACTGGTCAGTATTTGAAATCTGCCAATGCTGTATATATAACAGAGGTACAGCATAGACATAATAAATAATAATAATAATAATTATTATTATTATTATTATTGTTGTTGTTTAATTTGTACAGCATCTTGCTCACACCCAAGGTTGCTTTACATAATCTAGGAAACATACAGCAAAGGAGAATCATAAAAATATTCAAACAGACAACAAAAACAGAACTGCCGATCATGTAGGACAGTGGTATTCAAGTCCCAGTCCTCATGTTCCAGGTCCTACAGGTGTTCCACCTTGGCGTCATGACAAAGTGGCCAACCAGTCACACAAATCATTTAATCAACTACAAGGCATTACAAAATCCAGGATTTCGATTCCAGGTCCAGATCTGAATACCACTGGTGTAGGACATCTTGTTTTACCATGCATGTACATGCACTATGTTCAGAGGGTTTATTATTGCAGCTATTTTTATTTATTTTTAGCAAACACATCATCCACTTGTTATCTAGGTATCACAAGATTCATGACTCAGTTTAAAGAGTCCATCATCTCTTGTATTTTAACTTGTGTTAAAAAAAAAAAAAATCTTACCTGAAACATCAGTTTTCCACCAGACTATTCTTATTCTCATCAGCTTTCAACCCGAAACTATTGTCAAACGTCCATGGTTTGTTAACGTAAGGCGACACGGCCTGGGTTTTTTTTTTTTTTAATTCTCACTTAGGGACACTCTAACATAAGTTTATCTGCTCTGTCGTTTCTCTGCCCTTTTGTCAGTGGTAAATAACTTAAAGAGACATCCACTCAGTCATTATCAGAGCCAACTTAGGTAGGTAGGTATATAATTCTTCCTGCTTGATTCATTTCTTGCCATGGCTAACGGACATGTAGGTAGCTACCTGGCTACAAGTGCTAGAATAATCATTTCGCTGCTTGTACTTTAGCTACTGAGCCTATGATTAACCTTAAAACTAGCTCATTTGCTCGGCCACTGAAGCTGAAACTGAATCTATTTATGCTGGCTAGCCATCCAGGCATAAATACGTTCGCTTGTTTAACCTGCAGCTAGCCATTTTCTCTTAGCAATTTTTCTACTTCGTCTGCGTGTTGACAAAAGCCCTGAATAATAATAAATACTGCCATCTACAGTATCAGAAATTTAGCTAACTAGGTATCTCTAGTTTGTTTTAAGATCACAGCTACGGACCGAGAACCTTTATAGTTATACTGCTACAAAAATAAATAATACATAACGTTTTTTTAATTACCAAAAGAGTATTATATCCATATGGCTTTAGAGACTTTCCGCTGCAGCTGTCATGGATCAGCTCCCACACATAAGGTGGCGGTAGTAGAAAATATTCTTGTAGTTCAAGCGTCTCAAATAAAACATCCAGTAGTTTCTTTTTTTTTTTTTAGATTGCTAGACGTTACACGGTATTTGCTCTCTCCTTCACATTGTAAGTATGTTAATTACAGCATGCATTTTTTTTTTCTTGGTGATACATGTTAATGTTCAACATATTGTGATTTTTTTTTGGTCTAACGTTATATCGTTTATAGTTAGCAGTAGCTAATTATCGCACACAAACCATCGCTGACATATATCACATAGCTACAGTATGTGACATACTTGTTTTCCAGTCATACACACGTTCACTGCAGGCCAATGTAGGAAAGGCCTCGGTAACGAAAGCTACTCGTCTTTTTGCAGTCGTTTTCCCACGTGACGCAGTGTTGCGTAAGTGTACGAGTGACAATTACGTCACTGGAAATAAAAAAAATATATATAACTTTACAGATCAGCAGCAGCCAGAGGAACCTGGTTAGTGTGGACGTGAGTCCCTAAACATGGCAGACGACGTGCTCTTCGAGTTTCTTCACATGGAGATAATGTCTTACGTTTACAAGGAGCAGACGATGCAGGAAGACACTGATATGGTAATGTAGGTTGGCTCTGTGTCAGCCAACTTTAAACACACTATACCAAAGTTCTAAACCTGTGGGAACAGTAGATTTACTTTCTATCATGGTTTGGTACAAATTATAGCGCCTCCCTATATGTGAGGAGATACATCAGCTGCCTTTCTATTTTTCGTTTACTGGAGCTATTTTCTTTTCAAAGGAGAGAGTGTCGGGTTTATCCATACTAGAAGGAATGGGCTTCAGAGTGGGACAAGGTCTAATAGAGAGGTAAATAAAAAGCTTACACGTACGTTTCCTGTTGTCGTAGTCGATGCTAGTTACAGACTTTGTCCAGGAGGTGGCGATAGGAAACAACCGTAACACAGCCCTCGAGTCCCTTGTTATAGAAACATGTTCGCCCCCAGTGAAATGATACTTGAGAATTATAAATCTTTTACTAACAAGGCTTACAAAAGACTATCCCACCTTCAAAGATGACTTGGATATTGTGAAGTTCCTCTGTAAAGATTTCTGGTCCAGTATCTTCAGAAAACAAATTGACAACTTGAGGACCAACCATCAGGTCTGTCATTTGACTTCAGAAGGAATCGACACACATTTGCAATAATATTTGAAGCATTTGTTCTGACAGTGATTTGTTTTTCTGCAGGGTACGTATGTTTTACAGGACAACAACTTTGTACTGTTGACTCAAGTTTCAAGTGGAAAGCAGCACCTTGAAGAAGCTCCTAAAGTAAGAAAATGGTGGTATATGCATTTTATAGACTGTATCTGTTCTGTTGCAATTTGTCCAGCATTCTCTAGCCTGTTCATCACGGGTCACTTCCTGACGTCAGAGTCGGTACTGAGCGGGGTTCCCTCACAGGGATACTAGCCCTAATCCTAGCTTCTCTGAGCCCAGTCTCCACTCTGACATGTTTCTGGATGTTGCACTGGTAACTGTGCACTACCAAGTGTACTTAATAACCGAGTGTCCCAAATAACAGGGCATGGTTTGTCCTTTTTAATTGCATATAATGGAACACACACACAAAAAATCATCTTCACGTGTTGTGATGGATGAGATGTTCCCTGTGGCTTTGTTTGGCAGTATTTGGCGTTCTCTTGTGGCCTGTTACGGGGGGCCTTGTCTGGCATGGGCTTAGAGGGCACAGTAACTGCTGATGTTTCCTTGATGCCATCATGTGGGTATCCACTTCCATCATCCAGAACGTGCATGACTTTAAATACACAGGCAGAGAACACTGGTAGTACTTTAACAATCAAAATAACATCAAATTTTTTTATTTATTTGTTTTACAGGCAAATTTCAGGTTGTAATGCAGAAAACCTAAAAAGGACTGAAACGCCCATCAACAACTTGTGGTGTTTTTCCTCCAGGTCGAAATAATAATACAAAATGTACAGAGATCTTACATGTTTACAAAAAAGAGGGTGGTTGCAGTATATTTTTTTGGGAAGGTGATGTTTGTAATTTGTAATCTTTGTAGACAATGCTGTCAATGTTCAGTTGCAAAACTAGAAATGCCAAAATGACTAAGTAGTCTTTCAAATGCAAGAACTATGTGTTTTATGTAACAAGTACAAAAAATGCCCCCTCCCCACCCCTTCAACCCTCCATTTTATTTCAGATCATCACTCCACTCTAGGATTAGGGCTAGGGTCTGATTTTCTTTATTTTTTGATATACAAAAAAGTAGATTTTGATGGTGGTTCTTATTACTTCCAGTTCATTAGCAAAATGTAAAAATGCCCCTATTTTCTATAAGTGCTGCTCACCTCACCCTCTATCCTCTTTCCTGCCTAGATGTGAAGCAGTCCCAGAGTGGATACATTTTCACCAAAATTGTTTGAAATTTGCTACCTCTCTTCTACAAAATGTGCTGCCAAAACAATTAGTGCACTTTATACCATGTAAGAGCAAAATAAGAATGAGGAATATTTTTATCTACTCCAGTGTCATATTTTTAAATAATTTTGTTTTGTGTTTATCTGTGAAAGCTTTTTATTCAAAGTAAGTCTGGTAATTATTGTAATAAATAGAACCTCATGTTATAAAGTGTATTAATATAGTATTTGTTCTGTCCAAAATGACACAATTTGTTTTTCAAGCATTTTCTTTCAACTGCAGTGTAGACTATAAAAGAACTGCAGCATAACATTTCATCCCTCTGTCAGAGCTTATTTGTGATTCTGTGGAAGTTGTTACCAGATGTAACGGAACAGAGAGTATGATAATGGTGATGTTGGTAATGGAGAGGATCAGCATGAATCAGCTGTTCAAATAATACCCAGAAGGGAAAAAAACCCTTTTTGAATTAAGTAAAATGGAATGTGTGCATTGTTTCACATGCATCACGAATGAATGTTAATGAACACAAATATCTTGCATTCTGAGGTCTACCATATTCTCTTTGTTCTTCTGTGTCAGTAAAACCATGGCCATTTGTTACTGTTGGATTTATCTCATTTTGCGACAACTTTTTGATAAAAGAAGCAAATATTCACAGGACTTCACTAATGCGTAAACATGTACGTACAAATCAACGACTCTCCTTGGTCAAGGTCTTTGTAGATAAAGTTTCTTTACTGCTCAAAGTTTCCAGCCAGGAGTATAGTTGTTACCCTTCTACATTAATGACTTTTTAAATTACTTGGTTTGTTTACTGCTTCTATTTGTTTGAAATTGCCTTTGTGATCTGGATTTGCTTTCTGGTACTGTGAGTTTGTTGTATGTCATTTCTGGCCATATTTTCCCACTGAACTGTATCTGTCTGCTGAAAGACAGGATAAAAGCTATGCAGTTTCTGTAAATATGAAATTGAGTTATAATAAATGAATAGTCATTGGCTGAGGTTTATTATTTTTGAACACACAACGACATGATGTACACAACAAAAATGGTGTATTCTCACAACTTCAGGTATACTTATTCCTTTTCAATTACATATGACTCTCAAATCATATTTTAAGTTACTTTTCTTTTTAAGTCTGTCAGTTTTGGTGGTGCGTCCTCAGGTGAAATATACTTGTGTGAGATGGGAGAGTGGAGCCTTCCAGGCCGAGAAACTGTGTCCCTCTGTCCTGTACAGCCATTCTCACTTTTTTAGCTGATGGTCTGCTGATAAAGTGATTTCTCTGCTTTCTAATGGTGAAGACGGACCAAATGTTTTTGAATGATCACGACCATTTCTTAGCAGTGTGAGTGCGGTACAATGTCCTGCCCATTCCTGTCCGTTTGTCACTGGTGGAAAACACTGACTGATACTTAAGTGTATTACCTTTGGAACACGTCACTAAATCAGAGATACAACTAGAATTAGCGCGTCACTAAATCAGAGGGACAACTAGCATTACTGAGACTGAGAGTCAGACTTGTTTTTGGAGGCTGTGTGTCTGCCTGGTGTTCTCCTGGAGCGCTGGGGATTAGGGCAAGCATGGGAACCAAAGACACACCGCACCTGGTCTGTCAGGACACCAAATCCCCTCCATTCCGATCTTCTAGGCTAAGTGCTGCTGTTTAGCGTCCTGCCCCGGCCTTTTTGCTCGCTGCTCCTGAGGGTAGTGGAGTTACAGCATGCCCTACTCCACCCGTTGTACTCCACCCTTATTAACACATTACTCTAAGCCACATAGTGACAGCATGTAAACACCCAGAATGCGTTATGTGTTGAAAGGTGTGTTAAGACCTTTCTTTGCCATGCCAGTGTGTTGCTGCCCCTTGTTCACTGTTGTTTTGAGTTGCTAAATGTGTCTGGTCTAATTTATGCATTATAATGGCAGAAGGCTGTTATCCAAAAAGCTACTTTAAACATAGGTGGGGGGGGGGGGGCACAATTTGCTTCTGATGTTTTCTCTATAAATGTTTAAGATGTTAAGGGACGAAAGACCACAACTAGGAAACTGGCTTGAGAGGCGGGTGGAGATTGTTGCATTTCAAAGTGAGAAACAATAACGTCTACTATTCCACTCTTGTTTGAAAAGGTCATGAGGAGCCAATTTCTTTGTTGGGAAAAGAAAAAGATAGAGAGGCCTACAGTGGCAGGATGTCTACAGACTTTTCCTTTTATTGCACTGTTGCTGAAAGGATTAAGAATTTGAAAAGGAGTAGGGAGAACCTGCACCTAATCACTTCCCCTGCCAGTGCCTCCTCTCTATTAAATGAAGGAAAGACTACAGGAGGGTTTAGGAGTCAGAATGTTGGGAGGAGTGACTGTAATACTGAAGGCCAGGCTTTAGAGTTCATTATGGAGATGGTTTTCAGGAGATGGAAATGAGGAAGGTTAGGGAATCCTGGCAACCCAAGGGGTGTGTGAATGTGTGTGTATGTGTGTGTGTGTGTGTGTGTGTGTGTGTGTGTGTGTGTGGCTCAAGTAATGCTATCGAGGGAAACGCGTCATTGTTTGTTTTTGATAGAGAAATTTGTTGGTCTAGAAAAAGAGACAGACTCTGAGATGCTAATGGAAGATGTGCGTAATGCATAACATACTGGACTCCATTACATCCCATATGTTATGTGCTGGGATTATATCTGAGATTAGCAGTGAGCTGTTTAATATGACATCAGTAATCCCTCTTTTTTTAATCTCTTTTTACGCATGTTAAACTTGTCTTACAGAGGCTTAAGATATAATTTCAGAAAATCAGTCGTCAGACATGGCACTCACAAAAAAGGATTTACTTTTAGAATGATGGTAATTAATACCACAAAAAACAGTTTTCCTTAAAATTTTATGAATATGAGACCCTCACACTGCTATCTGTAGAAACAAAATCCTTTCTGTTCAGCAATATACAACAGTGTATCCCTCTGTAAGTACTCTTGAAATGCACTGCAATTTGTCTGAAGTTCACCAACATATAATTTGCAGAATTCTGATTTGTATGATGTTTAAGTGCACCACTTCTGAGTGAATGTAAGATTTGGGTCAGGCTCACAGCTCTGTTTTTGCACCTGCCCTGTTGTGTTCTTCCATGTGCTTAATTGCACTTTCGAATGTGATTGATGGAGCAACTTGCAGCGCTAAAAATGTTTTCAAAGTCGGTCCAGTCAGTTTTTAGCAGGCCTTTGAAGTAAAGCAGAAGTTGCTCATGCTTATCCCTCCTCGTTTTCCTAATGAAATGCTGTATCAGGGGTAATAATCCCTGCATTGCCACGCAACCTCACAGAGCCGTTCACAGCTGATTCACCCTATGTCACTAGCACTGGAGTCCAGTGAGAAAGAAAAACCCCTGAAGAAACCCCTCTTTGTCCATCTCAACTCTGTGCACTCCCTCCCCCTTGCTCCCCTCGGCCCATTTGGCTTCTCCATGGCAACAGGACATTTGTGCGTGCTGTGTGGTGATGGACGGTGTGCTGGCTCTGTGTTGCTTGGTGAAGGCCAGTCGGGCGTTTTGGCCGCAGCTCCGTGCCCTGAATCAACGACCTCGCTGTTAGGGAGAGTGCTCTGGCAACAAAGTCTATCAGAGGGTGGAGAGAGGGCGTGACCTCTGACCCCAGTGCAGTACCTGCAACCTACAACTCTTGTGAGTTCGGTCCTTGGAGGTAAACATGGCACAGACAGACTCTGTGCCATGTTTAGAGTGCGTCTTGGGTCTAACACACAGTGTGTAGCTGCGGTGAGAAGCTGATCTGGGAACTGTTGCACACAGTGCACACCAAGTCATTGTTTCTTTCTGCCATTACACATTGCATAATCCCTACAGAAAGCAGATGACCCTGAACTTAGAAAATACAAGTTAGAAAATACAAGTTATCTGCCACTTTTAATGGACCTGTAAAATATGCTTCTTAATGTTTTTATATTTATTTAATCTTTGTTTGACTAACCATTACCTGCATATTTGAGTGCACTTCCTACTACTAGAAACCTGATTGAACACATCCACTGATGATTTTAAAGGGGTGTTTGTTTTAAAGGTATTGTTGTGTTTTAAAGGAGGGCTTGTTTTGAAAGGGATTGTGTGTTTTAAAAGGGTGTTTGTTTTAAAGGGAATTGTGTATGCTGTAGAGGAGAAAGTGTCTTAAAGAGAACAGGAACCACGTAAAATAAAACAAGAATAACATTAAGGCAGAAGGCACGGCTGTTTTGGATGATCTTCTGTACCGTACATCTGCAGTAAATCTTCTTCAGATATTCAAACCAGTTGATTGTAGATACAGTGTGGAACTGCATGAGAGAACGACACTCTTTACACTTTCTTTACACTTTCTTTACACTCTCTTTACACTCTCTTTACTGCTCCGTCTGTTTTTCCAAGAGACTGGCAGCTCACAGTAGGAGACGTTTGAAATGCATCAAGGCACTAAGACTTCTGATGACAAACATCGGTGACTCAGTAAATTGCATCTTGTGACGAGCTGCCAGTCGCAGTTAGTATTTGAATGTGTTACATGCCTTGTGTGCCTTTGCAATGAGCAAATAAGTGTATTTTAGAGACTTTTTTAGAGACCATTGCCTATTTTAGGTACCAGTATGCCACCATCAATGTAAATCGATGATGAGAAATTGAAGGAACTTCGAACTTCTCCTGCACACTGGAAGCAAGCGTGGCGTGAGAGAGCCGCACACCTAAGTGCTTCCATATGGTCAGACCCACAAATCATCTGCTTTTCCTCTAGCTGAGGGGCAACTGGAGGTTTTCAGTGGAGTTTTACCCTTAATCCCCCTCTAACCCCCTCTAACTCCGCTGGCCCTTCCCCCACCTCTTGCTCCTTGTCCCTTAGGAGCTGCAAATCAGGAGTCATATTCACACTATTTGTCATGTTGTCTTAAGGAGGAATAAACCAAAGATCTAGATGACTCTGGGAGCACAGCTCTGCTGTGGGTGGGGATGGGAGAGCACTAATGTGTTCAGGATTGTTTGGAAAAGACCTCCTGAACACCACAGATAACCTGGAGAATACTACAGATCTCCTGGAAAACACTACAGACCTCCTGGAGAACACATCACCCCGGCAACACTGAGCTAGTGGTGGCAGGACATACTGATATTGACATCACATAATTTCTTACCTTTTTCTCTCATTTCACTTTTATACAATAACAGACTTTGTTTTGGTATTTGTTTGTCTTTTGGTTTTATTTATTAGTAGTATTCAGTCATATTGTAAATAAGTATGGCAACTATTTTTAAAGACTTGTTTCCTCTGATAGATTTATTGAAAATACCATGGCAGTGTTCATTTTTCTTCCTAACATTCCCAAATAACTTGATAATACCTTTACTCTTAATGAGAGTGATGCAATCTGTCTTTAGTGACTCAGCAAGAGTGATGTAATCTATCTGTAGTGACTACCCAAGTGATGTAATCGTGATGCAGTTTGACTACAGTGACCACGCAGTATTGATGTAATCAGACTAGTGGCTACAAGAGGCTTCTTCCTGATGTTTGGTCCATCTGCTCACAGTGTGATGCCTCATGCCCTCTGCATTCTTCACGCACCTGGTTCTCTAAAAAAGTGCTTTGTGAACTTGTTACAGGTCATTCCTCTTTTGGTACAGAGCCTTAAGCAAAGTGTGGTTCAGGAATAATGCTGATTTTTCTGTGTGTATAATTGTCTTGCTTTGAGGGCTGTATGGTCTTTAATTGTATTTTTTTTGTTAATGTTTCTGGATGATCCTTTTGTACCGTTTGCTTTATGCTCTTTTGCAGGTAACGGGTCTTCGGTTCTTGTGTGCCGGGCCTTTGTTTGAGGTTATGCTGTTGATTCTGATCAGTTCCTTCTTCTGGTCTTCTTCTTGACATTGTATTATTTGGTTACACTCAGAGGTTTAGCTTTACATGTTCAGTTGCTGGTCTGTGCTTCTAAAACAGTTTGTTCTTTTCTTACTTTGAGAAAGTAGCTACAAAGTTTTGTGTTTTTTAAGAAAACATCCTCACTTATGGGACTACTCCACCTCTAGATGTGATTGCTCTCAACTCGTCAAGACGTTTTTTTTCCCCTGTCAACTTAACAGCAGACATATTTTTCGCAAAACTTTAGTTACTGTGGAGCTTTAAGAAAGAAACTTGGAAAATGGGGCAGTGTGTGTGAATGTTAAAAAAAAATTACATTCTCTCTGCCACAGGCAAAGATTGTTAATATAAAAAACAAAAACCAGGGGTTTAGGATATAACCTCACAGCACCTTCATTGGAGAATGTAATGATGTAATGGCTTCGATTAAAACATAACCCATTGTGTCCCTTTTTTCTTATTTTAAGCAAAGCTCAAAAGAGTTGCCCTGCATTTTAAACCAATCCTTTATGAATGAAAGAAATCTCTGCAGTAGAAGAGCCATGCTTGCTTTGTTTGGTGAGTGAATTGCACACACAATGCCGGTGCTTGGGCAGACGTTGAGCCACATCTCCAGGGCTGACCCGTACCTCATTAGAGGAGTTTCTGAAGGTTATTATGATTAGCTGGCTTTTGTGAAAGGGAAGGAAGAGAGGCCAGCAGGTTGGAGCTGAGTGTGTGTGTGTGTGTGTGTGTGTGTGTGTGTGTGTGTGTGTGTGTGTGTGTGTGTGTGTGTGTGTGTGTGTGTTAATTTGCATGTGTGTGTACATGTATGTTGTTGTTTGAGTGTGTGTGCATGTGCACGTGATTTTGCTCGAGTGTGTGTGTGTGTGTGTGTGCTTGGTGCTAGGAGGGAGGTGGGGAAGTAAATCCTCTTCCCTTTACAACAAGCAGATGTTTTGCTGTGGCCAAACTGCTCTATACACTAAATGAGGCTTTAAGTATTATAACCGCGCAGTACTCAAGCACATCCTCAACAACACTTTTCCACACACTCCCACCCTGGTTTAACCTTCCCATTAAAGTCCCAGTCGTAAGGGGGACCAGCTGAAGCAGACATTGAAAGTGAAATTTGTGCAATGCAGGATGAGGTTGGAGCTCCAGCAGGGAGATGCCTGAACACTGCACACAGTGTACCACCCTGAGAAACTTCCTCTTAGCTCCGGGCTTGAAAAATCATTACTCTGTTGCCAGACAACCACACAGACTTCATTTTACATGGTTTAATTAGAGGCCAGAAGTGCATTTCTTTCTGTTCTGCTATTGTTTACTCCATACTTGTCAAATCATGTACACAGAGGAACTAACCATTTGTTAGTTATTAGACTGAAAATGAGCTCCGATCGCCCACCCCCATTTTTTTTTACAGACAGAACAGTTTGAAGTTACAGGATATCCATTTGTATTCATATGCATCATTCTTTATTCAAACAGAGAAGATAAGACAGTATCTTAGCAGTGAAGCTGATCCAAGCAATGCTACCAACGAGAATTTAGACGTTTTGAGCGACGCTGTGTTATGTAAATCCAGTTTAATGTCTTTTTACATCTTACAGGCCACATTATGGCTAGGCTCTTAACCTCTTCAATGAGACATAATGAATGAGTCTCATTTAACCCAGTCCTCGGAAAAATGCTTACTGTGACAAACACATGCTTTGTGACAGTTTATCAGGGTTTTCTCATTTATGTATTTTAGTGCAGTAAATGTTTAGTGTTTATATGGTGTAAACAACACGACACGTCTATAGTGAGCACTGACGGACTTATTCACCACAGTCCGACAGGTCCGTGTCCACTGTTGACGTGTGTGTGTGTGTGTGTGTGTGTGGATGTTTTGTGAGGATTCGTCTTTGTGGTTTTTAAAGGTAACTGGACACCTGTTGCCCCTAGGACTACAACTTCTGTTCCTATCACCTAAACGCACACACACACACACATACACCCACTCGGAGGCACTTAACCTCGCAGCTAGGGTAGAGCCAGGCGGAGGGGTTATCTGTCTGCTTGTTGTAAACGCAGATGGTTTTGGCTGCTCAGAGTGCTGCTTCCTCTGCTGTGTCAGGACCTGCAAGAGTCCTCGTTCTCCTCCTTCTCAAATGGCTCCTACATCATCACCAAGTGTGTGACTATCTCCTGACCATGCGTCTATTAACGATATAGTCTGTTAAATGAAAACATCTGCTTAATATCATTAGAAATGTCTTGAAATGCATTTTAAACTGTATTTTAATTTATCACCACGTAAGTAGAAGCACAGACGAGAAAACTAGTGACCTTCTGGAGGCCAGGGGGTATTGTCATGTGTACTCCAGTGGCTGTTTGGTTGGGCTGCCGACAGGCTCTGAGATGAATAGGAATTTCCATGCCTGGGCACCAAAAATAACTGTGCGTGATTTTAATCTGGATGTAGGAAATCATTAGCTTTGATAATAGAACAGAATGTTAATGATTAGAAAATGATAACACAATATAATACATACCACAGTGTACACTACAAACTCCAAAATACTTTGAAAACAAAAGTTGGCTTCAGAGACTTAATATTACATGTTATTTAGACATCAGCATTTGGGGAAGATAAACTCCAACTCTCGTTACCAATCCAGGTCATCAGAAGTCACGAGAGACATGAATCATATGCACAAGGTTTTTCTCTGTCTATATGTGAAGTGTATAAAGCCCATTGAAAGCCATTTTGTCACGTACCCATGAGCCTTTCACATGCACTCCTCCTGCATTCAGGCCATTAGCATAAGAACGGTTGTGTGAATCAACTGTGAAATGTTCTTTTCATGTTTGTAACTGGACGGAGGCGGCAGAGGCTCCGGCGTGTGACTCAGGTTGGCGCTAGACGCTGCCGTTGTGCCTGGCTGGGCTGTGTGTGTGTGTGTGTGTGTGTGTGTGTGTGTGTTTTTTCTCTGATAACGGCAACACCAGCCTGAGCAGCCACCGTGTCCATGACACACTGAGGGACGTTGGCCTCTGGACATGTACACCACCACAGGAACGAATACTGGAAGAATGTCCGTGCTGGTTGATCGTCTTAATGCTTGTTTAAGGTGAGAGTTTTTTTTTTAAATGAAAGAATACTGCAAACTGATTAAATTAAAATATTTTTTCTTTTGGAAGTTTAAAATAATACTTCAATGATAACTAAAAATAAAATAATGAATAAAATAAAACAATGATCTGAGATGTTTTGAATCTCCATTAACAATTCTAATTTTTCTTCTGGCAGACATTCCTACACACCCACTCCCTGAGAATGACAGGCACCCTGGTGTTTGTCTGTGCAGTCTGTGTGAATGATTTCAGAGGGAGGGTGTGTGTGTGTGTGTGTGTATGTATGTGTGTATGTGTGTGTGTGAAAGCCAGGGGGTGTATTTTAGGCTTACATTCCTCTTTACCCCATGACACTGTTGTGATTAAGGATTAGAAAAGGCCTTCAGCCATCTTTCCTCTTTCCCTAAACAATTGCCCCTCCCCCCTCCCCCCTCTAACCTGAACCACTGCCCCCTCCTTGGGGAGGGGAGGGGAGGAAGACTTTGTTAGCCAAGAACTTTTTACTCATTATGCTCTAAAACCCTTTTTCTCAGTCAGTGGAGAACACGTTAGTGCCCCCATCCCCACCCCCATTGCGTGCGCACACACACACACACACACACACACACACACTGACACACACACTCCCTCTTAACTACACACCCTGCTCTCGTACCCCTGATTAGCAACAATCCTGCATTCAGTCCTGTAACTCCATTAATGCACCTCTACCCAAAACAAAGTGCCGAATGCATGTTTCCAGGTGCTTTAATGTAAGCAGGTAGCTGCGGTGGAGACCTGACTAACACATTGACCAACACACTATGGGAAACCAGGTACCAGGCATCCTTTTTTAGCAAAACTGAGTGTAAAGTATAAATCTTCAACTTCTGTTTTGAACAAAATATCTTTTTTATGCCTTGTAGTCAGACATTTTATTTTTTTATCTTTTTTCTTTAAGAAAGCCAAGTCAGAGGCAGCTAATTTTAGAACATGTTAGAATTTTAAATGGCATTTAAAACAATTAATATAACGACAAACACAGCTGAAACGTGTTCAGCAAGATTTAGTACACATTCATGTTTTTGATGAGGAAGTTCATTTTTCTTACACTGTGCAGGAAAGATACAGATTGGGTAGGTACAGATTAGGGTTTCATCTATAAAATGGTCTGGAGGTTGGATGGAACTGGCCACCAAGACCATGTGTAACCCTTCCAGGCCCTGGGCGAGGGATGTGCGGGGGTGGGCAAGGGCAACTTGGGTCCTACAGCTTGCTTTTCAGTGTGCTTTCGAACTCTTGTTCTTAAATCATTAGATTACTGTTGTGTTCTGTAGGACATATTAAAAAAAAGAAAATATTTAATATTAAATTCAATTGCTTTATTTACCCTATTTACAGCTTTACACTGTCATGTCTCCCTAAAGCATGACACACAACTAACAGTCTCTTATCAACATAAGCACAGTGCACCCTTGTCTGCCGTCACCAGGACAAGACATAAAATGCCTTTTTATGTCAGCCTCTTCACTTGTTGGTGAAACTTTCAACACCTTCCACGGATAACATCAAAGGTCCTCTGGAGATCATCGACTCTGTCTCTGACAGCTGCAGGGAGGAATGGGTGTTCCTGAGTCAGTTTATCTGGAACTGATCAGACGGTATACAGTGACTCGTTTTCTCGTTTAGTTTCACAGTTTAGGGTAAATGTGGAAATAAAAAGTTCTTTGCTATGATGATAATATAATAATAATACGTATAATATCTTAGAAGAACATATATATTACATACGGATATTACATTTGCATACAATAATAGCATAATAAACTTCGTCTGATGTTTATCTACAATCACGAAGTTTTGTAATAAAAAGTACCGGAAACACAATAAGAAAAATCACTAATCATAATAAATCATAATAAAATAATAAAATATATATCGACAGTTGGCCAACATACACACGCTGTTAGCCTACATTCTGATACGTCACGCGCACATGAGCGAAGTGCGGGAGCGGGGCGTAACAACAAAAACGAAACCCGGGCATGGAGGTGTGGCTGGTGCTTCGAGCGGGGTTAAAAACACACGTGGTTAGCAATAACTTTAGAGTCCGGGAAAAAAAACTTTGCGTAGGGTTTCATTAGAAAAAACAACTGGCCAAGTGGGGTCGCAGAAAGCACCGTCTTTGGCACGGAGGAACATGCCATCGTACGCGCTAAATCAGTTTATGGACGTGGAAGATGTTTTGTGCCAGGTAAATAGTTTACTGTGTAGTTTGTGGCGTTCGTTGTAATTTTGACTGTGTGGGATCTAGCTAGCTAGCGTGCACACTCTGCGTTCGTGATGCATGCGCTTACGTTTCATGAAAAGCGGACGTTGCTTGTTAAATATAATTTGAACAAACTTGCTATAACCCGGTTGGAACCTTAAGTCAGGTTTGTGGAGCTCAGTAGCATACGGCATGTAATTGTAGGTAACGTAAAACATGTTGGTGTAAACGTCCTCGCTGGCAGTTAACTGCAGACAGTAGTGTGCTCGCCAGTGCTAGCTGTTCAGCACCGTTAGCGTTCCGTCAGCGTGGAAATTGGTCCACGAGTTTG
Organism: Sternarchorhynchus goeldii; assembly: GCA_028565775.1. Lineage (NCBI taxonomy): Eukaryota > Metazoa > Chordata > Actinopteri > Gymnotiformes > Apteronotidae > Sternarchorhynchus > Sternarchorhynchus goeldii. Next base: position 16,042,954 of record JAOXYF010000013.1, read on the forward strand.
GGACAGAACTGAGCGTCGTTTTTGTTTTGTTTTTTAAAGTTGTAAACAAACCGATTTTATTTGCAAATGCATAAAGTGTTTTTAATTCGTGAGAAACATCTGATTGGCTATTAAATTTAAAGTACCAGTATCTACGTTTGTTACAGTTTGAATGTAAACAACTTTTGATGCAACAAGACGCAGCAGGGAAAATCTGCGAAAACCTCGCTGAATTTGTAGCTGCATTTGCAGGTAGTTGGCCAGAGGTGTGAAGTACGACTACATCTCGCAGTCGCATTCATTGTATTATCAGAAAGGTTGTTGAATAGCATAGTCTGCCATGCTAGCAAGCTAACAGCACACTGCTGTGTCGCCAGCGGGAACCGATGGCATGCGGTCATGCCTGAATGCGCGCGCATGGTTGCTTTTGCTCTTGCTCCGAGTATAGAAGGTTAACTATAAATAAACAATAGTACTATTTACGTTAGCTAACTTTATTGATGTTGCATGAAACGTGCTGATAAACTGTAAAACCTAACTTTTCTGGTGTAACGGGTTTGTTTCTCTGTGTACAGCAAGTTCTGAGTCTAGATCTCAGAGAGCCCTTCAAGACATCTCCGCGACCTGCATCAACTGTTGTGTATAAAAAGTCTGCGCCCCCCTGCCTGGTGTCCGGCCCGGCTACAGACGCTAGATTAGTGACCTCTCATCACTGGACGCAACACAATGGAGCAGCAGTGTCGTCGAGGTGGAACAGGATGACTGCCTGGTCCGAGCGGGCCGTCAGCATGCTAGAGGGTGACATGGGAGGCCTGGGCTGGATGTCCACTGTTCCCGTCCACGAAAAACCCCTAGCGGCGTCCAGTATGAACTCCGTGGCCAGCTCCGCGCCCTCCCTCGCCACAGCTGGCCCCTCGTCCCGCTACAAGACCGAGCTGTGCCGCACTTTCACCGAAAGGGGCATGTGCAAGTATGGCGGAAAGTGTCAGTTTGCTCACGGCCCCGAGGAGCTGCGGGGTATTAACCGCCACCCCAAGTACAAGACGGAGCCCTGCCGCACCTTCCACTCCATTGGCTTCTGTCCCTACGGCATCCGCTGCCACTTTGTACACAACAACGAGGACGACCAGGCCCCCGCCCGCCCGCCCGCATCGCATCGCCCGCCCTTCCTGAGGCAAAGCTTCAGTTTCGCTGGCTTCCCCTCCAGCCTGCAGCCCTTCCTCAGCACGTCCTCGCCCCCCGCCGCCGAGTCCGACCTCCTTACGCTGGCCTTCCCTGAGCTGGACAATGCCGGAGAGGCTCTGTCCCAGTTCCTGCCCTCCCCTGATTCTGGATGCTCCCTTGGGGAACTCACCCCTGCCCTATCCCCGTCGCAGGTGGCTGCCAGTTCACCTGAGGGGTGTCCAGGGTGGAGTCCGCTAGGTGAGGCCTGTCTGGGGCCCAGGAGTCGGTCTCTTGCCTCGCTCTCGGATCATGAGGGTGGCTGCAGCAGCTCTTCTAGCAGTCTGAGCGGCTGTGACTTGTCTGCTTCTGAAGGCACAGGAAGGAGACTCCCCATCTTCAGCCAGCTCTCGGTGCCTGATGACGGTTCCTGTGGTGAGGGCAGCACTACCAGCTTCTTCCTGTAGAGCTCCAAGAGCTCTGTGCACACCATCTGTGTACCATCCCCAGTTATATATTCTTTTAATTTTTTTTTTTTTGTTGTAGTTATGCTCCGAGTGAAGTCTAAAGGTACATGTACTGCAAGTATTGAATGTTTCACCTGTGAAGTGGAGGAGGAAACTGTCCCCTGCTCTTCCCCCAGAGAAAAGTTGATATTGCAACCTGATTGTTAGTAGATGGCAAATTGATTAACATGCGACTGTATTTGTCAACTCTAGAAAAAGGATTATAGATTAAAAAAAAAAGCCAAAGATGTCTTTACCCTCTTTCATTTGAATGTTCCATAGATTGTTTTTTGTTTTTTTTTGTATTGTATTGAGATGAGGCTCTGTTTTTTTTTCTTGCTTTCAACTGTTGTGTGTGGGTTTTTTTGTAAGTTTCTTCCATTGTTTGGTTTATTTCCAGACTTAAGGATGGCGAGGATTTGTTGATTGGCTTCCACAGATTTCCAGCTATATATGCTATATATATATTTTTTGACCTCTTAGATGGTATTGTAATGAGCAGTTTTGTGCGAGACTGTAGTGAATTTTTTTTTTCTTTCATTGCCTGGGTGGTTTTGATGGGTGCTTTTGTATATGCTCCTCACATGATGTAGTGTTTATGGATAATCTCTAGTGATGCCCTTTTTTTTAATTTATTTTATTGTATTTATAGAAAAGTTTTCATAATGTTTTTTGTATCAAGTTTAATATATTGAATTTTTTTTTTTTTTCTCAGTTTTGTACTGAAAATAAAACCTTTTTTTTAAAAGTGGAAATTTAGTGTTGGGTTTTATTTATTTATTTATTTATTTATTTATTTATTTATTTATTTATTTATTTATTACTTTCGAGGGAAATGTCCCTTACCTGAAGCATAAGTCATTATTTTAAACTTCTTGTGGAATAACAGGGTCATTACAGGGTGTTGCTCAGCTTTTGGGAATTGTGTTCTTTATGATGTGGGTCCAAAGGCCCCCCCCCCCCCTCTCCCCTTTACCGAGGTTGCTGTGGACGCCTTTTGTTATTAGTGTGGCCTGGGGCCGTGGGGTTGGGCCTTCTCATCTGGTATGGAAATAGAACTTTTGTTTCCTCTGAGTTTACTCTCCCTCCCCCATCCTAGTGTAAGTGCTCACTGGTGCATAGCATAACTCGGAACCATTTACATATTTATTTTAACATGAAAGACATTTTTTTTTTTTTTTTTTCACAGAATGCGGGGGGGGGGGTTATCTGCATCTTCTGGCCCAAAAATGTAGGGGGGGTCGATATTGTTTTTGTTTTCCACTACTAGGATACTGAGACGGTGGTCTGGCAATGGTAAAGTACCGTTTCTGCTTTCGTTCTAAGTGATATGTGAGACACTGCAGAGGTGAAACTAAATTCTCAATAGCCTTTGGCCTTTAGTAACAAGCAGCTGATTCAGATGCCTGTTCAGAGGATAAAAAAAGCTTTAGGTTTAGGCCTGTTTGTTTTTTTTTTTTTTGTTTTTTTTTGGCAAAAAAGGTGTGGCGTGGAAAGGGTTAAACTATCTTACTGTTCTCTATTGTGCATGAGGAAGACTCTCCCACATACCCTAGCAAGCTTGTACAAAAGCATGTGCATTCTCACATGGGGCTCCTCTCATCTGGAATCCTGAGCAGATGGCTGTATTCAGAACAGCGATGATCTAAACACATGCTCCTCAGCCACTGCACACAAAGGCATCTGAGAGGAGAGACTGCGAGAGCCTACATTGGTGTGAATGGCTGTGAAAAGTTTGATTATTGTATGGTGAAAAAAACTGGAATTGTAATCGGTGCATTTGTGGAATGTATTATCTGCAGGAATTAAGTTAATTTCGAACAGCAATGTATAATTTTAGGTTATCAAATGACCAGGTAGTGCCCTGTGAATATCGGTACAGTGACTAAAAACTGATATCTTGCTTAAATAGAAACTACTTTGGTGTGATGTAGTTGGGTGTATTTACCAATAGATGGCAGTACAATCGTATGAATGAATCCGATCTCATTCAGAATCAGTCTTATTGAAGCAGGACGTTGAGAGACGTCGTCTGTCTTGAATTTAGAATAATTGCCTTAAACTCTATGTGAAAAACCATAAACTAGTTTAGCCAAATTGCTTTAAAGAGTCAATTACAAACACTTAAACCTTAACTTGTAAGAGACCAAGAAGGCTACTCTAAAAACTGTTTTCCACACTGTTGAAGCTGTTAAGAATCTGGAAGTTGGACTACTACCATAAAACTGCAAATTGAGTGCTACAGATGGACTCAGTGGAAACATTTTGTAATTCCAAAAGAACATTTTTATTGGTTTTTATAGGTGAACTGTGACAATTCAATGATGGTATCTGGTTTAAGGGGAACTTTATAAGACTTTAGTTTTAATCCACTTCATACTGAGAGTATAGCTATTTAGGCCTGTGGGTGTCTCCTAACGCCATCTGTGACATTAGTACCTGCGTGTTGTTATAGTTGTAAATAGTGCTGTACTATGGGAACTGAATCAAACCGAATTGCCAGTGTTGTAACCTTAGCAACCCGTGACCATCATTCCCTGTCTGTTATTCGCTGGGTTTGGTCTTAGGCTGAGCCACTGCTGACCAGTTTCACTTCCTCTCCCTCTTGCTTCATTTCCGCTCATATGCGCACATACCAATAGCCCACAAAAGAGGAAACACAACATAGCTGATCAACACTACTGTTTCCACAGACAATTGAACCCTTACCAGCTCACAGTACCCCGTTTCTACAGGCACGTGAACCCTCACCAGCTCACAGTACCCCGTTTCTACAGACACGTGAACCCTCACCAGCTCACAGTACCCCGTTTCTACAGACACGTGAACCCTCACCAGCTCACAGTACCCCGTTT
>JAOXYF010000013.1:16060678-16076388 GCA_028565775.1 Sternarchorhynchus goeldii
TACACAATCTGAAGATTAACAATTTAAAAAAAAAATACTCCCTCTTGGTTTGAAGATAATGGTATATACATACATACATATACACACTATATATATATAGTATATATATATATGTGTGTGTGTGTGTGTGTGTGTGTGTGTGTGTGTATTACATTGCGTTACATTGAGTTAAATAAAACTATACCTATATAAGTATGAAGTTAAGTATAAAATAGAAAATCCACATGAATCACCTTATGTGTAAAAATGTATGTGCAGTTACTATGCTATAGAGAAATTCCCTCGTTACACCACATTCTCACGTGAGCTAGACTGTATCTTTTCAAGCACATGATTCAGCAAGTTGTTGTTTTCATGTGTGGCCAAAGTCCTATCACATAAGGAAGCTAACGTTGTTGTAATAGTGCTCACTGTCCTGTAACTTGTCTAACTTCAGCTGGAACTTTAAAAAGGCGGGTGACATGGAAACTTTTCTTCATTATGCTTCAGGTGTCTGATCTGTGTTGCCAGCTGTCCTGAGAATATGGAAACTCATGTACATTAGCCACCAGTGCTTAGGTGCGCACAACAGCCTGTCAAGAAATGTAGCCCAACAAATACACGCATTTAACATATTATCAGTGAAATGTATAATGTACGTCTAATATACACTTAAGGGTCGGGTTAAACTAACAGTTTGAGGATCTTAGTGTGATATTGTCATGAATGTATCTAGATGTCACCAACCTATGGCATAGGGCTTTATGTCACACAGCAAAATGAGAATCTAAAAATAAACAGATTTCAAGTCTTCATATACGGACATCCAGTAATTTACTATATAGAATCCAAACTCTACTCACTAAGGTAATTGTTTGTTTATTTCATATTTGTTTGCTAATATTGACTTTTGAAGTGTGCAGGTTTTTATTCATTGTTTACGCAACTTTTTGCCCATTAAGATTTCACATGCCCTTTTGTGTGTAAATTCTTTGAATGTTTGCAGTATCGCTGAACGAACAGTAAAAGCTTTATAGTTCATACAAGCCAAATCTCTGTAGTTTGAACTTTTTGTGTTTAAAGAAGGAAAACATTTCAGCAACAGTTGGCAACAGTTAATATCGTATTACCGTATTTATCGTATTACCGTATTACCGTATTACCGTTTTAATAAATCCATCTGAGTGAGTTATTTTTTTTTCTGTTTCCTTCTGGGAAATTGGGTACTTGTCTGTACTGCTCAAACAGCAGCAGGTTAACTGCAGTGATCTGTTGGCTGTGGGTCCTCTGTAGTGTGTAGTATGCAGGGTGTTGTGTGTTGATGTCCGAGCCGCAGCCTCGGTCTTCTGTAGTGTGTAGTGTATAGTGTTTTGTGGTCCAAGCCACAGCCTTGGGTCCTCTGTAGTGTGTAGTGTGTAGGGTGTTGCCGTCCGAGCCGCAGCCTCGGGTCCTCTGTCTTTAGGATGACCTCATAAATGTAACTCAGGCCTGACTCAGCTGGAGTGGGTGGTTTTTTGGGCCTGAGCCCATATTTACAAACCTCTAAGAGGGAAAACACCTGTCTTTCTTATGCCTTAGTCACTTATAGTACACACAGTCACACTAAGTGTCCTCAGAACCTCTGGTGTACAAACACATTCAGACCAGCCTCCAGATTATTACCATTATAGCGCTCGTTCTTTTTTTAGATTGTAGCATTTTTTATTCTGCTTCACTATTTTTATATTTCTTATTGAAGGCAAAATTAATGAGGGCTCAGCATAACATGATATTGATTTGGTCAGCAATGTTTGTCAAAGGATACTGTTGGATGTTCCTCATCTGTTCTGGGTGTTTGGGTAGTTTTGTGAAATCGTGAATACTTTTTTTTTTTTTTTTTTTAAATATGCGCACGCAACGTCACTGCCATTTTAGCAAACTAAGCATATGTGTTTTCTAAATCTGTGAGTCACAGGACTGTGTTTGTTCTATTGCACTCAAAGTGAAGTTCATGTGTTTGTGCCTCTCACATCTCTGCTCTCTCACTTCAGTGCTTTAGATTTTACACAGCTCTCTGAAACAGCTTTTTGTGGTGTGAAATATTCTCTGAGGAACAGAGTTAGCTTTATCCACAAAATACCATTACTCTGCCTCTACGTTGCCAACCTGTTTATGTACACACACACACACACACACACACACACACACACACACACACACACACACACACACACACACACACACAAACCACATATGGGACACAGTAGTTTTTAGGAAACTGCCATAGCGATAGGCATGAAGTAAAGCTCAGGTAAAACCAGGCCAGGCTGTCCATTGTGAGAGGCATAACATGACTGACCGCTCAAGTACGGCCAGGCCAGTCTGTTCAGATGAACACTTTTACTGCCTTGTTCCATGGACACGTTCAGCAGTGGAGACGTTGTTCACGTAGGATGGGAACTAAAACACGCTGGACACTTTAAACTACACTAAAAAAAAGAGTGGAGACCTCGTTCATGTAGAACTAAAACACACAACGTGCATTAGACTAAAGCAATGGGAGAATATCACTTGCTCATTTCCATCGTTTGTGAAGCCCAGTAGGCCCAGGGTTCAAGCCCAGACCCAAGCCTCTCCTCCGTGGGAAGGCCTGAGCTAAGGGCTCACATGCGAGTGTGGCATGGACCTCAAGGCTGGGTGTAGAATCTGCCAGCCCAGAGTGAGCTCCAGCATCTTGCAGTGTGATTTCCCTCCCAGCACACCTCTTTTCCTGCTCCCTCAGTCATATATGCACAGATAATACGTAGCCACAGATACGTAAGTGTTAGATTACTTCCATGATAATGTGGGTTTTTTTTTTACTTTATCTTGGTGCTGTTATCTAAAATCTGTGTAAGAATTTCTTCAAAGAGGAGTTTTTTTTAGATTCTTTTCTAGTTTTTTCTTAGTTTTCTAATTCTAGATGTAATCTGTTTTTCATGTAATCTTTTTGAGGCAGTTGAAAGCTTAAGGTATAGCTGTAATCCGGTTTTCTTAGATATTATCTCTATGAGGTGTGGGAGTGTGGTGAGGAGTGGGTGGGGGGTGGGTTTGGGGTGTGGTGGAAAGGAAAAGTGGATGTGGTGTGGGTGGGGTAGTGTGTGGTGGGAGAGGAGGAGTGGCCTGTGGTGGAGGAGGAGTGGGTGTGAGGAGTGTGTGTGGGGTGAGGCGGTGGAGGAGTGTGGCGGGGGAGGAAGCGTGAATATGGGGTTTGGTGGGGGAGGAGGAGTGGGTGTGGGAAGTACTGGAAATAAGAAAGAGACAGGAAGTAAGAGGAGGAAGGGGGGAATAAAAAGATGTCCTGAACACCATGAACTCTGAGAGCCTGTTCTGCAATCTCGAATGTTCCTCCCTCAATTTGAAACACAGAGACAGATAGGAAGACAAACAAAGGATTTCCAGTATTAATGACAAAATGTCTGTGACTGTTAATCATGGCAGATTAAGGCACAATTTGGTGCATCATGGCTAATTAAGAAAATTAAATAGATGAATGGAATAACCTCTGAAAAGAGTTGAGAGGCCAAAAAACCAACAAAAAACCCCCCCACTTTCATGTATTTGGGAAAAGATTAAGTCTGACCTGAGGTGGGAAGGCAGCCACGGAGCAGGAAGAGCTGTAAGAGGGAGAATGAAAGGGAGAAACAGCTTGAGGTTAGGCAGGATAAGAGTGGGTGTGTGAGTCGGCTGTGCGTCACTCCCAGCCTCGTGCTTGCATCGGTGCACATGTGTTATCTCGGCACTATTCTGCCTGTCAACATTCCCTCACTCTCTGATAACAAGACTCTCTGCTGTTACACAGCCATTTGACTCCTTTTAAAGGAAAGATATGCACTCGATGAAGAAAGTATGTTAAACCAGCCTAAAGGTAGTCTGTGTGTAAAAGTCCTTTGTTATTGGAAGCTATGTGATATTTGCACGTTTGCACTGCCCTGACCTGAGAGCTGAACTGAATGGGACCCATGTTTTGCTCGTGAGATGATTTTAATACCGCATACTGGGTGTTCTCTTGGAATGTAATATTTTCCTAAAAAAGTTTATTTTTTAAAAAAGGGGGGAAAAGTTTCCCTAAAGTTTTTTTTTTTGATGTTCAGCATGGATGCTCATATTTTCTGTGTTTATCTTTGAATTAGCTGAGCTTAATGGGCCTCTGCTTCAGGAATGATTCACCTCCTCCTCCTCCGTCTTAGGGAGTGATCTCTCCTCCCTGTGGAGCTACTGCTGTCTGACCCACTCGTACATACACTCTGTGTTTGGCACCAGCCCTCTGTTGATACTCACAGCAGAGGAAAGTGCGGCAGTACGTGAAGGCTGCAAACACAAGCAGCCATCACAACACGCTAACAACACTGCACTCACCCACAAGAACAGACCAGGAAATACTGGGAACAGGCAGAGAATCGCTACCAAATGCAGTCACCAGTACAGACACACTCCATTCACACATTTCAGCAAATCCGATGGTGCTTTTGGTGGCCTTTAAATGACAAAGAGAAGGAAGTTTTATCTTTTGATTTCATCTGTTACCCTTTTAGCTGAGAGCTGGTTTTACTGATGGCAGTTATAGCCACGCACACACAGACACACACACACACACACACACACACACACACACACACACACACACACACACACACACACACACACACACACACAACTACACTGTATGATTAGCACTGTGAACTAGATCAGATGTCCCAAAACCCATCTGGAGAGAGCAAACATTGCTGACTTGCACCAATACTCAGTTCTGTGTACACATACATACATAAGATCTTATCATACATACACACACACACACGCACACATACACACACACTGCAATCAAGCATGTGACTGTTTGCTTATTATGGTGCAGAGCAAACAGGTCACTGTGAGCCAAGCACACCAGCTTCTTCTGGTGTGGCTGGAGTATTATGATTCGAATTCAGAGATGGACTATTGTGATCCATTAATCCCTCCATGGCTCTGAAACTGTGTTTAACATTTTCCACAGAACCCTCGCAGAAAATGACTTCAAACCATAAATTGTTTATTTAACCTGAGCAAAGGACGTCTACTTTGTTCGTATGGGCTGGGAACCGCAGACGTTTTCTGAAGGAGATCCTGGTGAACATCCCTTGCTTTCATTGTTTGCAGAGACACCCCTCCGAAAAGCGTGACCAGCAGCTGCCACTCTTCTACTTCCAGTTTTCAGGCGACACATTTTGCACATAAACATTCCGCAGAAATGTATCTGTTCCACAAAAAGTGGATTCTGAGTTTCCCGTGTTTACCTTTGCATAGTACAGAGCTCATGTACTTTGATCAGGGGTTAGACAAACCCTGGTGTACAGGGTACAGACTTATGTTGGCATAAAATAATTTAGAATGGAATAAATGTTTTGACTTTACCTACACAGTTAATGCTATCCGAAAATTTTGAGGATTAGATGTTTTTTTTCCTACACTGCTTTGTCAATTGTCTGAAGAATTGAAGTCAATCTTTTCTTGACATTTTAGTGCTAGACCCACAATCGCTATTACTAGGGTTAGGGTTAGGGTTACCCTCTATTCATCACATATTTCTGTCTAGTGCATTTCAAGCTGAGCTAACTAGGGTTCTTTTTTCTGCTGAGCTGTACACCAGCTACTCTTGTCTGTTTTGGTGCTTATGCAAGCTGGACCCTATAGGACAGTTTCCTACAGGTCCTCTGTGGAGACAGTAGCAAACTCTCCTGATGAGAGAGAACCTCGTGGCTGGGTTTTATAGAAACTTTAATGAATAGCCCATAATCCTAACCTTAACCCAAACCCTATCCCTAGCCTTTACCCTGACCCTAACCCTAACCCTAACCCTAGCCTTTCTCAGCTGTTCTGAGAAACTGCTCAGATGTTTCCTATGCACATTCTGACCACAACTGATTCATCTTGATGAAAGAGTTAGCAGGTTACATTGCTCTGTACCTGTGAGCAATGTGCTCTCTCAAACCTTCAGAACCAGTGTAGTTTGGCTTGTACTTTGTTTGTTGCATTACATTGTTCACATTGCAAAGCAAAATCTGCATAGGACCATAATTCTTTAGTGTTATTAGTTTGTTTAATTAGTTTATTGCTCTTAAGAGAACAAATTTGTAGTTTGTACAAGTCTTACTGCTTTTCAGTATAGATACATGAATAGAACACGTATTTATAAGCTAGTTCTATTTTTGACAGGGAAACATCATTTATGCAGTGTGCTGGTGAACAGATGGAGAACCGTTTCAGAAAGTGGGTGCTTTTGCTTCACTGCATTTGCATTGCACTCTTTATATGGGTTTTACGATTGCATCACTGAAAATGTCCATCTCTGTGTAACACTTGTACGGTTCATTTACACCCTAGTTACGGTTGCCCACGGCAGCGCCTGCCCGTGCCTTTTGCTTAAATGGTTGGAATACTGGTGATATTGTTCTGGGTCTCATTCTCTTCTTCCTTGGCAAGTGCTGTTTCTCTCCATTTTCAAAGAGGATTATGGGTCAGATACAAACCTCAAATATAAGCCCTAATGTATCACAAAAATGAGGCATTTGTATCCAGACTTCTAAAGCAAAGAAAAACCATTTTTATGGTACCATTTTGATTTGACATGTTCTTAATTTTAATTGGATTACCTATAATTACATCTAATTTATTATAATTACATTATTTCTCGATATATAATGTTTGTTGTCTTATACTTTCTACATGATTAAATAAAAAAGCACATTTAAATTGCTGATTAGCCTTTAGATAGGGACCCATAATCATTAGGATTTGTACGGTAACTAAGAAATTTAATTTTTACTTGTTATTTTTCCAGCAGAGTCCCACTGCGAATGAAGCCTGTGTTGAGGACACTGACTCAACATTTCTCTTTATCTGGCATCTTTATCAACCCAGAAAAATAAACAGCATTGTACCACGGGATCTGGGTGCGTCTTCCATTACGTAAGTAGAACCAAAGGTTAGTTGATCCAGTAATGCATCACAGTCACAAATAACAGGTAGAACCAGTTTCTGTTATTGCCAGGGAAGTGTGATCTGGATTAAACACCCATCGCTTGGATGCCTGGGTTTTGTCTCTGCGTTGTCATTCGGAGGTGACTCAAATGACTCAGGTGTATTTTGTTGGCAGTTTCTCTAATTCATAAAGTTCCCATCATTCTAAAATGGTGAACAAAGCAACACATGAGGTGTTAGCAGCACATTGTCCAGAGTGGTCTGCTTCACCCTGTTTCCATGTATTTTGTGCCCTTATGTACAATGATGAAATGGTGCTTGAAGTTTGTAGTTAACCAAAGGCTCATTCAGTAGCCACAGAACCAGGCATAACTGGGCAGACCTATGCAGAACTCCAAAATACTTTCTGAAAGTGAAGTGTATATTCATAGAGGGTATGTTTACAGAATTTATTCTTTACATTCGAAGGTAGACGTTTCTAATACTTTGCGGTGACGTATTTAAAAACGAATCTTAATATGTTCTTTATGTTATGCCATTTTCATATTGTGCGGCAGATGTTAAGTTCATACATTTGCCAACCACTTTATAAGAAGCATTTGTTAGAAGCACCTTGTAGCGTCACAGCTGGAGCCCCCATGCGTCATCTGTTGCCAAGCTCAGTATGTGCTAGTTAATCTCAGACTGTTCGGTCAGGGTTCCCTTTCTGACTGTGGGACCAGCGCAGCTTGGCACTTCTCAGAGCCGCAAGGAAAAACCCAGTGCTACTGCTCACTTTCAGCACAGAAGAGACACAGACACGGGGAAAAACCCCTGCCTTACTGCTGCGTCTGATTGTAGTGCTTGTCGCATGACCAGAAAATAACCATTGATGAACTGGGTAGGTGTGTGTGTGTGTGTGTGTGTGTGTGTGTGAAGGGGGACTCCTGGCATGAAGTACAGGCTGGATTTACACACCTAAAACAAGAATGACTTCTTCTTAATTTGTGTGGAATTAAGGACACCGGGATTTTGTAGTTAGTGCTATATCTGCCCGTACTTCAGTGACTGGGAGGCTGTGGAGTTGGACATCGTAGATGTATGGTTATGGAAGGGGTAGGCTTAGAGATAGGGTAGGGTTAGGATTAGGATTATAGATAGATAAGGTTGGGGAAGGGGTAGGGTTAGGATTAGGATTATAGATAGATAAGGTTGGGGAAGGGGTAGGGTTAGGATTAGGATTAGAGGTAGATAAGGTTGGGGAAGGGGTAGGGTTAGGATTAGGATTGGAGGTAGTTAGGGTTAGGGGTAAAGTAAGGTTAGGGTTAGGGTTAATGTGCATGTGAATGTGGCAGGTTAGCACACCATATGGGGATCCAGAGGGAGGGGGCTAGGGTTAGGGTAGAGGGAAATCACACTGACTCATCTCCTGACCTGCAGACTAACACATAACAGGGCTCCACTGCTCAAAACTACTCTACCACAGTGATCCTTACAGAATGGAACACAGGGTGTCCATAGAGATACTTCCTCCAGTGTTTAACAGCAGCATGTTGTACTGTACTGGTTTTAGTTGTGCATAAAATACCACTGAACAGCATGTCAGCACCAAATCAGCATCTCTCTCTCTCTCTCTCTCTCTCTCTCTCTCTCACACACACACACACACACACACACACACACACAATTACTCCTCAGTCTCTTTATTAGAATACAACCAGAAAATACAGGACCAGGTTCTCTTCAAGTCTCTTAAATCCTGTTATAATATACCAAAAGATTACTTCAGGACACCTCAGGACAGTCTCTGCAAGTTGGTTATTAAAACATATATTTGAAATGTATCTCCAGGAAAAACAGATATAGCTTGTATGGACATATGTGTTTGAACTATGTAAATCAACATACTATTTGTTCCTGATCCATATACATAATATGCTCTTGTGTAGTTTAATCATAGTTTGAATTCAAAATGTAAGTTTAACGCCACATAATTATGTATTTGCATTTGACTCTTGAAAATTTAGTGGTAAATAAATACTTGAAATATGTATGCTATGGTTTTTTAAATACTGTGTATATTCATTTTAAAATGTACAATTTGTTTTGTGAGTACTGTATACATCTTGTGTGATTCGTGAAGGTTTCTGCAGACTTTCTACATGTAGAATATGCAAGATGTTTTAAACACCAGGTTACTCAGGCCAGAGTTATTCTGAATACTGGAGTCTCCACCAGTGAATAATTCACTGCTGGAACGCAGATGAGGGTTTATCTCCACATGGTCCTCATTTCCCTGGTTTCTGGGACAGCTCATCATCTGGAATGTGTTTTCATTTGTCAGTGAAATATAGCTAGGGGCCATTAGTCACAGTCTGTCAGTGAGCAGGGCAGTTGGAATCGTGTTTACCCAAACATAAAGCTAAGACCCTGACCAGAACATTTCAGCATCTCATCCATTTGCTGGAAACCTGACAGTCTAACTTGATTTCATTTTGAGTGTGTTAGTGTAGTGAGCAGTGAATTACACGGGGAGTGCTTCGGTCCTAATTACTCTGTGCTCTGTTTTTGCTAAATCCATGTGAAAACACTAGAATAGCCACTTTCTATAGATCTGCATAGAACTTTCAATGGAAAAAATGTTACGTGAACCTCTGGCCAAATGAGAATGATTTACTGTATTATCGTGTTCAGACTTAGTCCTTAGAAGCTGGAATTCCATGAAAGTGACTTGGATGTGAGTCTATACTTGGAATACTAGGCTTTTCTAGTGAATTTAGGGAGTTTCCTGTGTCCTTCAGAGTCATTTCTATGACTGCCTCACTGGCAGGCTACAAATCTGTTATTTGAATTTATTCTTGAACCTGATACTGTTGCATCAGATTTTGTTCCTGATTGTTTTTGCCAAGTTTTTTGCCAGAAGACACGTGTCCTAAGCAAACATTCGCACCTGGCTTCTAAAAACTCAGCCGTCTGATTTTGCAAACATCCTGTGTGTTACCTGGATAGTGTTCCAGCTGCTGTCCTGGCTGGAACATCCAAATAATCAAGTGTAACCCTAGATAAATCTGGTCCACAGTGAGGCTGTGGGTGAAGGGTCCCTGTCAAAATTAGGGCTGACTAATATGGACATTCATGACATAGATAAGTACTTAACATACACAGTCTAGACTTTTAAGAGAAGATGATGGATGTACGTTGTTTATGCATTTGTAGAAGTAACAGCCCTTTGATTTTTTATTATTGTCTTGGAGTCTTCAGCTTCAAGCAGTGTTATTAATTTAACTCAGGCATTTGTTTACATTGTCACACCATTTTCATTAAGGTAACCTACCCCAAAAGATCTCCATCTCTCTCACACATAAACAACTTATTAATACGTTTTTTTTCTTAAATATCAATTATCAAGTCAAATGATCAAGTGGAGTGTATGTAACCCTAGAGTGCAGCAGGTCACGCATCAGTTCAGCAGTCGTTGCCCTTTGTAGCACTGATGAGCAAACACAGCCGATGTGCTTTCTTTCGTTATGCAACCTGTTGCTAACGCAAACAATGCAACACAGCCCTATAGCCGATGTGCTTTCTTTCGTTATGCAGCCTATTGCTAACACAAACAGCTGTGCTTCTATCTCTGTGTCCTGACGAGTCATATATCTAGTCACGTAGCATTCCTTCACTGCATTTATCTGTCAGCATTTGCGTGTTGTCACGCTAACTTTATTTTTAAGTTCTCTTAAACATAGTCGGGTTACTCTGCTGGATTATTTATATTACTATAATATAAATGCATAAGAGAAAAGCCAGTCTGGATTTAACCTAGACAGCAAGAAGCTGTGGTGGTGGTGTATTAATAGTTACAGTTTTAGTGAGTTTATTTTACGGGCCGCGCTTCACACGAAAGCATTAGTTAGCAGCTAATAGTAACAGTGTTGCTAAAAGCACTGCCTACAACCAGTCAGATGGAGCGTATTTGCGTATTTTTTTTCGTATGTGGTGTTCTAGGGGTTTAGTCACTCTGTGTAGGTCTCTCTGTCAGTGAGCCCTTGCAGTTCTTGCCCAGCCACAGTGACACACAGTCACATGATGGGAATGTGGAAGTACAGACCGCAGTGAGTCAGAACGTGTCAGGCACTTCTCTCATCAACCATACACTCGCCACCTCAGCACCTTGGCAACCAGCCTTCGCTGTTTTTGTACGATTGTATTTTCATTCTGAAACTTTACCTTCTTTTGCTCCTCCAGTGCCGGACTTGTATAACACCGTCCTGCTAGCTCCCGTTAGCTCTGCAAACATTTACTTGATGTTGCTGAAGTCTTTAAATTCATAGCATGATCAATACATGTTATTTTTGGTAAAATAACTGGCATTTTATGTAAAAAAAAAAAGTTTCTAGTCTAGTTTCCAGGAATAAAAAGTTTTTAAACAGGTCTATCTGGATTCACAGTTTGAATGATGCTTTCAAATCTGAGGCTATTAATGCATCTGGAACTGTAAAAAAACATTTGATCAGCTGTTCAGGCAGAGAGTGAGAATTAGGTGAAAGTATTCGCATGTCTCTCTGCAGGTTTGCATTCAGACTGCATGTAAGTGCTGAGGCCGGTGGAGGTGTGTGAACGCTGTGGTAGATCACATCATCAGAACTGAGAACTAAGGAACTGACTTTACAGCAGACAGACCCAGCAGAGCAGAAAACCGGTTCAGTCAGCCATCGAAAAAATACAGAGTTAGTCCAAACGTAGCCAGGGCGGGGGCCTCCCTTCAGTGACACGGGGTGAGGTGTTAATTACCGTTCTGGTGTGGCAATTCTTATTAATGCTGTGGCACAATAAATAAGCAACAAACCGATGAACCGATGTAATTTCGACCATGGATGCTCCAGGGTTTTAATCTACTGCAGTATTTGCACAACACCACTGCATATACCCAGTGTATGTGTAATCTGTGGAACCTACATGTTAAGATTCGTCTGAAAGGATTATTCGGTAGCTGACGCAGAAGGGTTGTGTGAAATGAACACATAGTCTGCATGTTCTGCTTCCACATGTAGGCACATGCACCACCAAAGTAACATTTATACAGCGTTTTCCACGTGGGTGTGGAAATACACGCATCATCAGACCACAGCACACTGTATGCACCCCTAATAGGGTACACAGGGTGGAGCAGAGGAAGCTATGAATAACTTGTTTAATTTGCTCTGTTTTTTTGCCGTTCTGTTTTCTTTAAACCTTGTATGTATTGTCTATACATCATGGTACAGACACCCTTTGGTTGTACTGTTTGTCTGTACTATTTAACCTGGCATTTACAAAGACACGAGATCAATAAATTGATAGTGTAATTCATTAATAAATGGTATAGTATATTAATTTGCTAAAGAAATCATTTTTGTTATTTTTTTGACCAGTTTTCTTGATGCAAAGTCCCAAAGTTTTTTTTTTTAAAAAGTTTTTTTATATCGTTTTTGTAATTCTAATTTCTTTCTTTCTGTAAAAACATCAGCCATTCTGTCAGTCCCAAAGTACACATATTTCTGGACACATTCAAACGTAATTCATACTTTTGATGTTTTCTGAGTCTCATCTTTCAGGCTTTCAGGAGATACTTAACCAGGTGCCTGTTGACTGTACATTATGATTCACTGGGCTTATTAAGATATGAACACTGACTTCATTCTGAAGTCCTCACAGAAAGCTGCCTTGGCCGACAGCACGTTCTGATATTATTAAAAGGCCTATGAGCCATTATTATTATGTTATTATTAAAGGCCTGTGAGCTGTTATTATTATTATTATTATTATTATTTATTCTTTATAACAGCTGTAATAACCAGTGTGTGTTAACATACCACTGTGGCTCTTTTTTGGGGTCAAAAGACAATGAGGTGCTCTTGCTGTGAAAGGCAGCGACATCACTGATATTTAGTTTAATTATTTTTAATATTACATTATTGTTATTAATATTATTTTATATTAAAATGCATATAAATGTACTGCATCACTGTGGTATGTAAAATGCAATTGTTTTTTTTTTTCTTCATTTAATTGTTTTTTTTTTGTTGTTGTTGTTGTTGCTTTTTCTTCTTGTGTTAAAGGCGAACGTGTGCTTTGTCTTGGACAGTGAAACTAATGTGTGTTTCTTTCGGTGCACATTTTGATGGATGCATTATTGCTGGTTTCATATGAACTCTGTCTTTGACGTCACCGCGTCTGGAGAACGCCTTATGACACAGATTAGGATGACATTAACATCGACACATTTATTGATCTCCTTAAACAAACTTTGTTGCAGTTGTTGTAATCATCACTCAGGTCTTGTTTTGGTCTTCATTTATGTCATATGTGACAAGTGGGAACCTCTCGCTTTGAGCTGTACTGCCCTGTATGTTACACCGACTGGAAACTTTTCTTAACCATTAAACACTAAAATAGTGGGCCATCTGTTCGACTAGTAGCAAACCAACAAAGAAACCAACAAACAATCCATCATACAAAAACACCATGAATGAGGGCCTTTTTCCATACAGAAGCACACATTTCCTCCCTTGACCCAGACGTCACGGTCTCCCCACTCATGCTGGTGTGAAGTCAAAGACACAGAACGGCAGCTGCGCAAGACCTGGGTGTAGCGGACGTAGGAGGTGCTCACTTCCCTTGGCCGTGTGAGCTAATGAACCTAGCCAGCGCCATCACTATATTCAGAGGGGAAACTACATGAAGACGAATGCTTGCACTTTTAATGTCTTGCACCTTAATAGGCTAAATGTCACGAGTGGATCATACTTACCAAAGCACAGAAGGGGTGTGTTGTTTTTTAAGGGACATGGAAAATTAAAGCGTCTTCTATCTTAACCATGTGTGTAAAAATAGTTTTACTTTTTTCTGTTATCTAAGGAAATATATGTCTATAGTCTATAAGTCACATGTCTGTATGTGTACTGTGTTGTAATGGGAGATTTATTATGAGGTGTATTTTTGCGAGTGCTCTATTATCTGTGGTCTCTGATTCTGCATAGCAAACTAGCAAAGAAGAAGATGGAATTAAGATTCTTCTCCAGTCTCTTCTTTTTGCTAGTCACTGCATGTGGTAGGTTTTTATTCAGGGAATCATTGCAGCTACTAGGAGAACTCCACAGTATTGTTAAACATGGCTGTGGCTTTCTCCAGTGGTTGTTAGGCCTGTTACCAGTGTGTGTTAACACCACTGCGCTTCTCCAGTTACCAGTGCACGTTGACACACCACTGCGCTTCTCCAGTTACTAGTGTGTGTTAACACACCACTGCGCTTCTCCAGTTACCAGTGTGTGTTAACACACCACTGCGCTTCTCCAGTTACCAGTGCACATTAACACACCACTGCGCTTCTCCAGGTACCAGTGTGTTTTAACACCACTGCGCTTCTCCAGTTACCAGTGCACGTTAACACACCACTACGCTTCTCCAGTTACCAGTGCGTGTTAACACACCACTGCACTTCTCCAGTTACCAGTGCATATTAACACAACACACCACTGCACTTCTCCAGTTACCAGTGCGTGTTAACACACCACTGCACTTCTCCAGTTACCAGTGCACATTAACACACCACACCACTGCACTTCTCCAGTTACCAGTGTGTGTTAACACACCATTGCGCTTCTCCAGTTACTAGGTCACGTTAACACACCACTGCCCTTCTCCAGTAACCAGTGTGTGTTAACACAGCACTGCGGTTCTTTTTTTGAGATCATAAGATAGTGAGGTGCTACATCGCTGATATTTAGCTTCAACGAGTAATGAAAAAGCACAATAAAAAGAACACAAATTCATCAGAGTGTGAAACTATGCAATCAGGTCATGCAGGAATAGCCCTCGTGTTCTTCTCTCCCGGTCTGTAAGCGCGATGACATTTGGGCAGGAGACGGTCGTATGTTCTAGCCAGGTGTATGGCATCATTCATGGTTGCCACCTCCTGCTTGCAGACTAATTCGGCTTACAACTCTCTCCAGTGTCCTTCTATAAAGATGTCCACCAGGGCGGCGCCGTTCCAGCGGGTCCTGGCGGCCAACGTCCAGAACTCCATATCATATTCCGCTGCTGAGTGGGTCGCGCTGCCTCAGGTGGAGCAAATAGACTCTACCCTGGGCAAGGGTGGTAGAATACGACTACAGGGGTAGTTGCCGTCGAGGAGCTGGACACTAGCGCAGTTCCCCAGGCGAGAGCCCTCCCTGCCAGTCGCGATGATACAAAAGCAACCATAGCATGGTTGGGTAGATGAGGTTGGTATCGGTATATGGCAGATGGACAGAGCGTGGCAGTTGGGCAGAGGTGGCAGCAGTTATGAAATGAGTGGAAGCTTCAGGAGGAAGAGAAGGATAATGGCTCCACAGAAGGAGGTATATGAGTCTCAAGTGCTTATATAATTGTTGTGAGTGGGTCAGCCTCGTTTCTTTGACTCATTGCCAAAGCCCACTATGTCAAACTGCCGTACACAAACACTGCCATATACAAGCACTGCCATACCCAAACACTACCAAACAGAAACACTGCCACATTCTAACAAAGCCCTTAATCAAACAAGTCCATACCCAAACACTACCATACAGAAACACTACCATACCCAAACACTGTTATACACAGACACTGACATACAGAAACACTGCCATACCCAAACACTACCATACAGAAACACTGCCATACCCAAACACTGTTATACACAAACACTGACATACAGAAACACTGCCATACCCAAACACTGCTATACACAAACACTGACATACAGAAACACTGCCATA
>JAOXYF010000013.1:16081257-16103635 GCA_028565775.1 Sternarchorhynchus goeldii
AGTGCAGTCTTCACTGGGGCCTGTCAGCAGAGATCCAAGATCACCATTGTGCCATTGAACTGTGTGAACTGTGAACTGAGCTTCAGGCTTCAAACCAGCTGTTTGGGGGTCACTGTTATATTTGGGGAGGTAGACTGACATCAGGATTGGTATCAGACCCTATGAGAGTGGTGGGGTGGGCTCATCGGGCTGGTATCAGACCCTATGAGAGTGGTGGGGTAGGCTCATCGGGCTGGTATCAGACCCTGTGAGAATAGTGAAATTGGCTCATTAACAGACCCTGTGGGAGTGGTGGGGTAGGATCTTCAGGCCGTTATCAGACCCTGTGAGAGTGGTGGGGTAGGCTCATCGGGCCATATCTGACCTGTTGAGGGTGGTGGGCTAGGCTCATTAGGCTAGTATCAGACCCTGTGAGAATAGTGAGGTAGGCTCATTGGGCTGTTAACAGACCCTGTGGAAGTGGTGGGGTAGGATCTTCAGGCTGTTATCAGATCCTGTGAGAGTGGAGGGGTAGGTTCATCAGGCCACTATCAGACCCTCTGAGAGTGGTGGGGTAGGCTTATCGAGTTGGTGCTTCTGCATAGTTGGTCTGGTGGTGAAGCACTTCATTATTCACTGGACAACTTCTTTAGAGTTTAAAGACGAATGGGTTTTATAATGTAATTTAGAAAGAATGTCTCACTTTGACAGGAAATAAACACCTTCTACAAAAGCTTGCTGCTTGCTAGGGGCAACTAACTACCATTTATTTTACTAAACAAAAGTTTCTTGTCATTCCATGGGTGCGTGGAAGTTCCCACAGAGAGAAGTACAAAAAGCTAGAGACAGTGTAATGGGAACCATCACAGAACTCAATGTCTGTGACCATCATAGTATCTGAAGCTCAGACTAGTTAACCCAGTGCTAGATACGATCTCTGCTGTTACCATCTTGCATACCATCTAGATTTGATCTCTTGCTGCTTTTACCATCTTAAGCATCCTGAGGGCTGACAGGAATTTGAAATGGAGGATGTGTCCACTGCAGGGCAAGACAGAATGAAGCAAGAACAGGCAGGGCAGATCAGATACACAAGGTGCTTTACAAATAATTGTAAAAAAGACATATAACAGGTCATTAAAAAGCTTAAATATGATGAATAAACAACAAGAAAAGAATTAAATTGATTAAAAATAAGTTAAAGATGAATTAAAAGTGCAGTGCTAAGACCCAAGTGGAACGTTCTTGGCCTTTGCTGAAGCAGGCAGCACTTCATATGACAAAGTTAAAAGTCTCCAAAACACTTCCCAGTTGTTGTTATGTGACATAACCTGAAGGCTAACAAAGTCATGTTGTCACACATGCAAACAGTATGGTTTAAGCATCATACGTTTGAATGGTGCACATATATGTACTTCTTAATTGAAGCATGTTTTTTCTTATTTTGATAGTGTGTTCTTGGAAGTATGTCAAGGGATCCGTGGTTTATTTGTGACATTTGCAGGTATTTATAATAGTAAAATACACTACTGTTAAATCAAGAATGTGCTACTCATTTATAAAGGGACATTTACAGTCCAGTATTCTAAACAAAATATGAACAATATATTAATATCAAAATATTAGGTGTTTTTATTCTTATCATTATTCTCAGTAACATCAGAATATGAGGTGTTTTAATTCTCATGTTTTACATATAGATAGGCCTTTGTTAGGGAAATGACTTTTTTCATGGTTTTGTATGTGGAAATGTGGAAAATATTTGAAAAGTTACATAATCACAATGTCTTCCAGTAATTTTGGCTTTAAGTTCACACATTGCTTGAGGATTAGGTGCATGTGAGGAGGGTGTTTTTTGAGGAGAGGGTTTTGAGGAGAGGGTATGTTTGAATATAGGGTATGTTTGAGGAGAGGGGCTTTGAGGAGGTGATATGTTTGAGAACATGGTTTGAGGAGATGGTGTGTTTCAGGAGAGGGTGTGTTTGAATATAGGGTATGTTTGAGGAACAGAGTTTGAGGAGAGGGTGTGTTTGAATATAGGGTATGTTTGAGGAGAGGGATTTGAGTAGATGTTGTGTTTGAGTAGATGTTGTGTTTGAGGAGAGGAGTTTGAGGAGATGTGTTAGAATATAGGTTGTGTTTCAGGAGAGGGGTTTGAGGAGATGGTGTGTTTGAATATTGGGTATATTTGAGGGGAGGAGTCTGATGATGTGTTTGAATATTGGGCATGTTTGAGGACAGGGGTTTGAGGAGATGGTGTGTTTGAGGAGGAGGTTGAGGAGAGGGTGTGTTTTTGTCAGTTTGAATTGACAAAGAAAACATCTTGCTGAACTTCAAATAGACTGTATCTCAGAGACTGTGAGGGTTCCTGCATGCTGCCTCTGCTTTACACATTAGTAACCAGACCGGCGTTTCTTCTGCAGATGTTTTTCTCATCAGAGCTTTCTACACATTCTGCAAAGTTTAAAAGTTTCTGACATAACTGTTGTGAATATGGAGAAGGCCTGAACAGTATTCTGTTGTTATGTGTTTATATGGTTATTGTTAGTGTGTGTTTATATTTCAAAATGTCTCTTTATTGTTATTGTTACTTTTGGCAAAGTACAAACAGGACAGGGTGACTGAAGGATTACATAGTGTCTGAGCTGTTAAGAGTGCTGTTTGACTTAAATAATATTTTAGTTTCAACTTAGATATACATTACTGTTATACTTTATAAGTTTTCTTACATTAGTTAAGTTAATTTAAACATGTGTAACGGTACCAATATGTGACAGTACCAATGCGTAACAGTATCAATGTGTAGCAGAACCATACTACCAATGCCACAGTGCAGTGTTACTCTTTTAAGAGCTGACAAGCTAACAATTGTAAAAAAAACAAACAAACAAAAAACGAAAACAAAAACAATTTTCCACGTCTTTTAATTTATCAGCTAAAGTAACTGGAATGTTATCAGTCAGAATACTGCATATGTCATCAGTAGCACATGTTTGTGGTGCAGCTCTTCTCTACCCTAAAACTGTTTCCACAATTTCAGACGTGATAGAAGCAGAAGTGAAAAAGCAGAACATATATCTGGATATTTGAACTGTTGTTGCTTTTGTACATGAGAATATTTCTAGTCTAAAACAAATCAAGACAAAACAAAACAAATAAACAGAGTCAGTGTGTGATGTATAGGTAGGACGGACTGAACATTAACTTGACATTAATTAATTGATGGTGTGAGAGACCCAGACTGGTTAACTTGTGATTGATCAAATGATTTTTTCCCCCCAACATCTTTACCTGGGTCATCTACTGTTACACATTGGCACTGTTACACAATGGCACTTGTTACACCTTGCGATGATACATCTGAAATCTTGCCTTTCTATGCTAGGAAAACCTACTTCCACCAGTTGTTGAGAGGCAGGCAGCTGTGACAAGTGACATGTTGCTTTGTATTTGAAACAAGACTGATTTCAAGTATCTGTTGTAATCTAATGAAAACATACAAGGCCTTACTTGATTGTGAGCGTGCGTAACTTCTGTCTTCTAATGTAACCGTGTTGCATGTTAAACATG
This sequence comes from Sternarchorhynchus goeldii, assembly GCA_028565775.1. Taxonomy (NCBI): domain Eukaryota; kingdom Metazoa; phylum Chordata; class Actinopteri; order Gymnotiformes; family Apteronotidae; genus Sternarchorhynchus; species Sternarchorhynchus goeldii. Next base: position 16,084,807 of record JAOXYF010000013.1, read on the forward strand.
AGCAGACGGTCTGCTACTGTGTCGCAAACTTATAAATACAACCTTCACAGAAACGGCTTAAACCCGCTGTGCACACAGATGCTTATGAAATGAAACATTTGTTAAGTTAAAAGATAAAAAGAAAAACACTCCACGATAGGCTGGCCGAACTTCACATTCTATGATGTTTTCAGACCTAAGAGCTGTACGCTGTTGTAAGGAATCTAGCTGTGGTCTCTCACCCCGAGAGCCGTTCTGGTTAGGCCTGGCGCTTCTCACTCTTTTTTCAGTGATTTGCATTCGTCGTTTTCACTCATAGGTGCTGGCAGGAATCTGCACATTCTTATGGGTTGGTGACTCATTTATGCATCTGTTAACTCTTTGAGTTCTTCCTGGCAGCTGGAACCTGGGGTAAGCCCTGATACAAGCATAATATGAATCACACTCAAGGGAACATGTTGTGGAAGATCACCTGTTCAATATATGTAGTTAGTTTCCTTTCTCTTATAAAACAACAGGAAGTGTGCCGATCAGCCAGAGGGACATTCGTTTCCTGGCAGGTGAGGAAGTTTTACTGTTATGAGGGACATTGACGGCTCACTCTGGAGAACAGAACTGATACCTTTGTCACTGATATGGCAGGATAATTAGTTAAGCCTGAAGCAAAAGAAACGGCATGGTTTTGTAAGAAGTGACTTACGGTGACGTATGAGTGTGCATGCGATGCCATCTAGTGGAAGGTCTTAAAGATGTTCAGCATCTGGTGGTTTGTATCTTCTTCCCACATTGGCCTTGACCAAAGATGGACGGCAGTCCAGTTGCTGCTAACCTCACAGAAGAACCTATGATTTTACCCCTTATTGTGGCTCTGGTATTAGACACTGAACAAAACTGAACACTTCACAACTCAGCAATGTATAATGGTTTAATGATAAAACACACTCACTAATGGAGTATGGAGCATGGAGGCATGGAGCTACCGGTTTAGTGAATAATTTTACTATTAAAATGAGAAAATAAGGGGTTGCTAATAATGTATTAGCGTTCTTTCACAGGATGAGAAACATCAGTATAGCCATTTAATTCCATTTGGTTATATATTCTGAGTAGAAAGGCTTTGGAAGCTGTTTCCAAATACACCTGGGTTGCCAGGGAAACTTCCCTTGGTTCTGTGACTGGCTGTTGTTCGATGTATGTACACTGGGATTCAGAATGCCCAGTTTTGGTGATCTGTATGACCTTTTAGAAGCTCTCTGAACATTATTTATGAATGGTAGCTTATTTTCTTCTGGAATACACCTGGTGTACTGCTAGATGTAATGACAAATTACTAGTTTTTCTGGGTTTACTATTTGTAGGTATGTGTTCGTGGAAAATAAACATTTTTATTTCATTTCCTAAACTACTCACAACATTTCTCCCAAATTCCAAATAAAAATATTGTTATTTAGAGCATTTATTGTCAAAATAACAAGTGAGAAGCAGCGTTCAGGTCTTGAATAAAGTCGATCTTTATTTTTACACAACATAGTACTGATGTAGTGGTATCATGCGTCTTGCTCTCCACCAGTCCTTCACGATGCTTGTCAAATAAGATTTGGTTCAGGTGGTCACCTAATCACCACCAAGTAGAATGAGCTGTGGCTTTGTTAGAATTCAGCAGATCGTGGAATGGAATAGCTGCTGAACGTGCAGAGAGAAGACATTTTGGTGTTGTCTCTTAATTTATTCCAGAGCTGTAGATATTTACCCCACATCACCCTTGAACCCAATGTTAAGAAGCACTACACAGATTGACAGGCCGAGAAGTACAGAGATGAGATTTTCCTTAGACTGGTTGTCCCTGGTTACTTACTCGATTCCTTTAAAGACTGTAGCATTGACGTCTGCTTTGTTAGCCTGCAACATTATTAAATTCCGTTGTCCTCAGCCACTGATGATCTGTGCTCATCTGCACGTGTCACACACAGACCATGATGTCATTTACCATAATGCCTTCCTATATTCTGTAAGACACAACACAAACACACATGGTCATAAGTCATGTATTTAACCTGTGTCTGTATTTAACCAATCACACTGGAGATGAGGACTGCAGATTCTTACAGTTGCTAGCATAAGAAATCAGCACTAGACTACTTCTGGTAAATATCTGATGTAAAAATGCCTTGTGTACCACCTTACACCATGGGGAAAAAGAGTCTGGAGACGCGGGTGTTGTGATGGTCACTGGAGGGAAGGTGCTTTGTCATTGTACATACATTTTCCAAATATTTTTTTGGTGAATGTTTAATTGGCAGTACGTTTACTAAAGTAAAAGATTTCAGTTAAATATTTTTTACTCTATTCACCTCCTCCAGGAGAGTCAAGTTTCATTTGATTGAGTGTTCTCAAGGCAAAAAAAGAAAAAAAGAAGTTTTTTGACAGTTACCTGAATTCCCATCGAGTATGTGGTTGGTTTTACAGTTTGCAGTTTCCCAGACTGAAGTTTCTCGATTTCTGTTGCTGATCATGAGTTGGTAAAGAAAATAATCCTGACCACATGTTGTTTCTCAAACTAAATAATTCACTTTCATCTGAACGATTTGAAACGATTTAAAAAAAAAACCCTACTAGAGTAGTTGTCTTGAAGGAGTACTTTTAGAATGGAAAATTATATTGCCCTCAAGTAACAGGAGTTGAATGTGAGTTTGCAAGTTCTCCAGTAGTGGGAACTTGCGTGTGTGTGTGTGTGTGTGTGTGTGTGTGTGTGTGTGTGAGAGAGAGAGAGGGAGAGAGAGTGTGTGAGACTTATGGAGTGAAACTGCTCTGACACCATACTGCCGGAAATAATAACAGGTACCACTTCAGATTTTCACAGTGAGTCATCTCCATTCGCCCTTTCTTCCTCCCTCACTAACTGTACTCTGAGCAAACTCTGAAACATCTTATCTATATAAACAAAGAGAGGAAAACAAAACTAGAGAGCCAAGGAAAAAGGCAGGATTTTCTCAGCATTCTGAGAACATACTGATTATTATTGCAAATAAAACTGTCTGTAGCAGTGACGCCCACAATCTCTAAAAAAATAATTAACTTGTACTGCTAATTAAACATTCACCAAAAAATAAAAAAATTCACCTTCCCACCAGTGACCATCACAACACCCGTGTCTCCAGACTCTTTTTCCCCATGGTGCAATGTAAGTATTTACATTTTTCTCATTGTCATCTACCTCAAATTTCAAGTGAATCACTTCAGTGGCTCAGCTATAGTATATCTGATATATGTTAATAACATGTGTGTGACTTGGCCATGGGCTTTTGGTGAGAGTGTTTTGCACTTGACTAGTAATCAGAAGGTTGCTGGTTCAAATATATACGCTGAGGGGGTGTGGATGAATTTATATATATATATATATATATATATATATAATATTATATTTTAGAGAATTTTTGGATTATAAATTTACATTCTCAAACGTAATTATAATGTTTGCTTACAATAAACATAATGGCTGCCAATTTGTTGCTTAGTGGGATTGGACTGTGGCAGGAGCAAAAAAAACCAAACAAATAAAAACATAGGTTTTACCAGCAGGGGGCAGTGATGCTCCTTAAGTACCCTTGTTATTACGGGAATTCTGTTATATCATGCTTTAGTGTGATTAAAGCTTCTGTTACTGGCCAGTACTCCTTTCTTGTGGTTTTTTTTTAGCAATCTTAGTATAAATACTTAGCGGTATTCAGCAGAGGTGAGAGGTGATAAAGAATATGTAGATTGCTCCTGTATTTAACTTTTTAATGTTTTAAACATCTGTACTTCTGTCACTCTATACTTTTTACTTATACTCAATACATTTCACAAAGAAACCCAGCACTTTCTATGCTCTACATTATGAAACCAGGCTTGTTCAGTTTTTTTTTTTTTATGGTTCCCCGGCATTGCTCTCGTGGTGATGTGTGTATCTCCACTATTCCTTGGGTTTATTCGTGCCCCATTTTCTTTAGATTTTCTTGTGTATTTATGCTCCTCATTTTTGTGCCTTAGTTTGTCTGGAATTGGCACACCTTCTAGTTTGATGGCCTGCCTTTTGTTCCCTGCTTTTCCCTGTTGTTAGAAATATAGTTTCATTTAATTAAGTTCTGGCTCCTCGACTGTGACTTTAACGACACGGATTATTGGATTATTGTTAATAAATGTCGCTTGGCGTCTGTACTTGCAACCTGCTCCACCTTTCTTCTTGTCACATTTTTATTTATTATTAAAAAAATAACAACAATAATAAATTAGCCAACTTATATTCAGGCACCTCACCAAGCACCAAATTGTTAACCAATCGAAATACAGTTGGATGTGAAACCAGAATGGGTTTTTTTTAGATATGTATCTGCACATTTCTTAGTTTAGCTTTTTAGCAGAAAGTAAGAATTGAAAATCTATCACTAATATGAGTTTGTAGATGATGTGTTTGGTCCACTGGTAGCTAAGTGGGCAAAGGAGAGTAAAAATCTGTAGTTGAACAAAGACATATGAAATTCAAAGTTTCCATCTTTTTGTATTCAGGTGGCCTACTCTGCCTAATAACATTCAACATTTGCAGCAAGGTATTTATTTAACGAGCTGCACAAATTCATCCACCCCCCCTTAGCTAGAGATGTTAATGTTCGTGTAACAGCTAGCTTGCAACACTGGCTTGTCGCCACCAGAGGGAGGCTGGGAATTCAATCAGTGCTCGTTTGCCTGATCGCTTACAGGTGGCCTCACCTCTATATAAGGCCACTCTGTGACGTCTTAGTGTGTCTTACGTGTATGCTAAGGTTGCTGGTTATCTGTGACGTTCAAAGTTGCCGGTTCTCTTGTTTTCTTTCTTCCCTGTGCTGTGTGGGACAGTCTTTCCTCTTTTGTCTTAAGTTGTTTTTTCTGGGCAGTGCCCCCCCCCCCCCCCCTTTCCAGTCATTTGTCTTTTGTTTTTTGTTTCCCTTCCCACCATCTTCAGAAGAGAGAGAGGGAGTCTCCCCTATGCTTAGGGTCAAGGTTCCTGGCTATTGTGTACTTTGGTTCATTCCTGTGGTAGGCAAGCAGGCTTTGTTCTCTTTGGGATTTGGGTTGGAAGTGTCTGGAGTTTTCTTGCCTGTAATACCCATTCTCTGTGCTTGGGTGAGACTCCTGCTTCCTTCCTTCCTCCCTAACATCCTCACAAAGCACTCCTCTCTCTTTCCTTATATCCTCACCAAGCACTCCTCTCCTTCTGAAGGTGTGTTCTGTATCCCCTCCACTGTCCCTGTAGTGTAGGTGGGAGGAGCTCGTTCCCCCACTCCTGTTCTCCGTTGCTTGGCGCCCTTTTTCTATTTTCTTCTGCGATGTTTTCATACATCCCTTCCTTACTCCAATTCATCTGTAGTTGGGTCAATCTAGGAGGTTTTGCCAACCTAGAGTAACCACCAAGAATGCAGTCTGTCACCCGGTTTATTCCAACAGTCTGCTGCCTTGTTACAGTCTGTCTTCACATTCTCAGCCGATTACAATTTCAATCAGCCAAATGCAGAAATAGCACATTTCAGAAAGTAGCTTTACTTATAGATATTCAGTGTGCAAAGTGGTTTCCAACATATCATGGCAAAATCATCAAAATCATTCTATTTCTCTTTTGCAGTGTAATGTGATCTTGAAATGAAGAGTTTCAGCCTAATGGGGTCATTTGAGAAAGTAACTTTTATACATAAAACATCACAAGTTTTCTACTCTCAAGATTTTATGGTTAAACACCTGCAAATGTACAACTCGCGTCTGCAGAAGAATCCCTGGAGGACTTGTAGAACAATATACCATTTGATATTTAGAGCACTTAAGATCAGTGGCTGCTAGATAATGTACTGCCAAGTAAGTGAACAATCTTGCTGCATTCAGCACAAAATCTGATCATCTTTAAAAGCTGCAAAAACTGCAAGTTTTGGTCCCAACCACAAAACACTGAAGGGAGGAGCCCAAGCAACTGGACAAGACTTGAGCAGAATGTGGGCTGAAAAGCTGAAACTGGATCATCCTGAATACTGCAGGAAGCAGTGATTTCAAACACTTGTAATCCCCAATAGAATGGCTACAAAAAAACAGAGAATGTCCTGTATGTGTAGGAGACATTAAAATTTACCCAGGTCAGTCACTCCTTTAAGGAGAGTTCTAGTTGAAACACTTATGGAAAATGCTTAGAAATTATTTCTGTTCATGCTACTGGTGCTTTATGGATGCCCACTTTGTCCCACGAGGGCAGTGTCAAATTTTTGGTAAATAAATAATCGTTGTTGTCCCTTATTGAATGTGAGGCTAAATTACTTCTTATTCATAATGTTAAAAAAAAAAAACATATATCTGAGAAGGTCTGCAGAGCTTTAACACATCCCACATTCATCCAACTCTCATTCTAGGTGAAACTAGAATCACAGTTAGATGAAGGAAAAAAGGTACGATCTTAAGGACAGTGTGTAGTAATAAATAGACAATTGGAGTATGTGGTGTTTTTTCTGGAGAAGCTCGACTGTTTGGGGCAAGGCCAGCAATTTCAATTCGGAGATCTTTTTTTTTCCCCCTTTCCAGCTCGTTCCAAACTGTGGGAGGTCTTGGCTTCTGCTCGGTTTGTGTAATGTGTCTCTGCTTAAATAGGCGTGTGGTCTTATCATTCTACTCTCCATCCTAACCACACTGCAGATGAGATCTGTATTCTCTATTATTATTATTATTATCTAGATTTCCTATTATTTCCAGAGCCTCTGATTCATGCCTGATTTGTAAAGGGCCTGATTCGTGTTACCATGGTGATCTAATGTGAGAACGCAATAAGCCTTTGTTTATGCTGGACAGTGTGATTTGACATTTTTTTTTGGAATATTTTCCTGCATGCACCTGTTTTGGTTTTGGCCCTGTTCACCTAATGTATGACTAGTTTTTCAAGACTCTGTGTACCCATATGAGAATTTGAAAAAAAATAAACCCACTGTCATCATTACTGCTAACACTGTTATTGTTTTATTATTGCACAATGCCCCATAGTTGTCATGTGTTCCTTGTTACAAAGAGCAAGGAGAACTGTAAGAACGTAAGCAGCATCGTCCAGGTGGCAGGAAGCAGAGGCAGCAATGTTTACCAGCAAAATAAAGGTCATTCTTCAAATCCTTAAAAAAAAGCTCTGTGCACTGTATAAGAACCCACTTAGATGTCTTATCCATTGGGGACTGTCAACGTTTTAATAGCAGATAATCAGAGAAACCAGACTTGGAACCCATTATTTAATGTGGCGATGCATGTCAGTCCTCAATATTTTGCAAAAGGTTTTGATTTTTTTTTTTTCCCCAGCAGCCTCCTGAGAGCCACACATGCCCACTTTAGTGTTTAGCTAATCAGATTCACTGAATCAATACGGCTTGCCAATAGATGGACTAAATGACTAGGCAGCAGTGAAACCCAACCAATATATTTCATGTGCTATAAAGAAAGGTCATTGCTAAGAGCATAATGGCTTGGGATGATTAATATTAATGCTGTAATAAACAGATCTGATCTGGATACTGATTAAAGCTATTGAAATAACATTCTGCTTTAACTACTTTTTAATATTACAAGGTTAGTGGTTGAAATCACTCAGAAGAGAAAAGGTGACATGGATCTTTTTACCATTTCCCTAAAAATAATTCTGCTCTTTGAATTGTGAACGTCTTTAATGCCTCACCCTCTGTGTTCACTTTGCCAAACCTCCCTCTCTGGACAAACACAAGCAGACTGAACTCAGACGAATCCAAAGTCCACAGCGTGAGTACTCTGAAAGTTGGCACACACACACTCATGTTAGAATTACACAGACAGCTCTGCACTGGAAGGAAGGAAGTGACTGAAAAATAGCCCGTGACACAACACATCCATACCATAACAGCAGGCGTGTCGGAGTCCCACGTGTGTGCACTCAAATTCGGAATTTGAAAATTCAAATTCAAATGCTTCTGTAACGTTCACACCCGGTTGCTGCTCGTCCTGGATGGAGAGAGGACACTTTGGCACACCGGCCTGACTCTGGGAGTGCTGTGGTGCAGACTGTGGCTTCAGTGAAGGGGCCTGTGGGAGTGCTGTGTTTATTCTGCTGCTTTATGCTGGGTCACAGCTCTCATACAGACTGGATTACACTCATATGACATTCAACAGGTACATGTGTGTCCTGGACAGAGCCCAGCAAAACTCCCATTGAAGCAGCTAGAACAGTCTTCCCTTGGTTATATTAACACAGCGTGGCCATACATAACTACCTCCGTTTCAACAGTGAAAAATGTGCAGAATGATTCAAAAATAATATAAACGCCACAAACTTTCCAGCTTGTTGTGAACCGGAGCAGGTCTGCTCCAGTGGCACTGGAGAGGGTGGGAAAGTGTGTCACTGCTCGAAATCCAGAGCTGCTTTGTGAGAATATCTGTGGTATAAACGGTGTACATCATATCTGAATTGTACCAGATTTTACTGAACTGAATACGAACTGCATGCCGGTTATGATCGATGGCCATGTCTCGGTTGACATTAGTCGATTGTGTTTGGTATTCTGTTAACTCACCTTTTTAGATTGATGGAGTTCATTTTCGCTCACATACTGTGAGAATAGGTGTGCAAATGTGATATTTGAGTGAACTGACTGAACCCCTGAGGGTTTGTGGTACTGGAAGCTGACTCTGATGCTCGGGTGAAGGCACACCTTTAACACTTCCAGTGTTTTTCTCACTGGTCACTGAATAAAACTGCCTTAGGTTGCGGTAGGTTTGTCCACAACTGATTGTCCACAACTTAAGAGTGCAAATAGTTCTGTTCTGGTTCACGTCCGAGCTGAAAATACACAGGCGTGACATCTTAACAGTTGCATACGTAATTTTTTAGAGGTTTTAATTAAGTATAATGGTTGTGTTCTGCTGGCAAAGCTTGTTGAAATGAGCAGTAACAGGCTAGACCATCAGATTGGTTATCGATCCTTTACGTTTAGGCAGGTTCAGCAGTATATTTACATTACGTATGTGTGCGCGATATACGAAGTCTAAAGTTCGGGTGAGTAACTACTGTACATTAAAGTGAACAGTAGTAAAAGATGGAGATGATCAAAACTGCAGGTGAGGTCTGCAAGACTTTCAGAAAAACAGGAGGTTTTAGACAGAGGTCTTGAACTACAGAAGCATTTTGCTTGCACAGCTGATGAAGGGCCTCTGTCCAAAAACATATCCTGTTCCACGTATGTAATCCATTTTTTTAAGCCTTCAAATGGAACTGTGACACATGCTGTGATAAATGTGTGTGTGATTTTTGATGACGGGATGTAGGTATTCATTATCTCTGTGAAAACTCTGTTTCTTTGTGAGTTGTTGCTACCATGCAGTAAACCTGATGCTCTTCTTTCTGTTGTTAAAGCGTGGGAGGGGGGGGTCATAATGTAAGTTTGTGTGAAGCGTTAATATCTGGTGACTCAGTGCAAGAATAAAGGAACTGTGTTCAGGCCAAATCCCTTCTCCCGGAAATGAAAAGGATTGCTACCAAAATCTTTTAGTTCTTTGCTCAAAACATTAGGCTTCAACTTCTGTGAAATCATCCATTACACTCACAGCAAAATTGCTCTTCATGACAATAATTTCTCAGTTTCTCAGTCTGTTACTTGTTGCTTCAAACGGTTGTTTAAGCAGCCTGTGTCTGAATGAATTATCTAAGCTTTATTGTCTCTTGCCATTAGAATTTGCATCAAGTTACATGGATCTGTACATCACCAGATTATACACAGTAAACTGACTTGTGCAGGTAAGCTTGATCATACATTGCATAAAGACGTCGTTCGAAGTTGTTGTTGTTTTTTTGCTCACTTTGTCAGATTCTGTCAAAATGTTTGAGCCTTGTGATTGTCGGGCACATTGACCTATATAGACTCTCCATTAAATAAAAATTGGATAATAAAACTTTGTAACTGGTAAGTTTACTCTTTTTTTGTCCATGAAGTATGTGTTTTATATTAGTTTGGTACTGCCATCTACTGGCTAGAGGGCAGAAAGCAGGCAGACAGGACAAGAAGAAGTTTGACCATTCACAATGCTCAACTCCCCTCTCCTCATTTCACTCACCATTAGCTGCAAGGTCAAACTACACACCATTACTTTTGGAATTACACTTCTTTAATCATATCCAATAACAGCAACCCAACCCTCCATAAACACTAAGGACAGTGCAGCGTTTTTTGCTGCATTTTCAAGGTGAAATTGAGATTAAAACATGAGAAGAAAGGCAAACGGTTTGATTGTGTGCGTACGTTGTACTATTATGGCCTCCTTTCCTCATACATTCCCTGTATGCCTGTAGTACGAAGCGCCAGAGGCGATAGAGCTGTTAGCAGGTGTGCTTGTTAGCTCTTCCTTTGCATTTATGTAACGGAGCTGCTGAAATTAATTTATCTTCTGTTGCCTGCATTTGGAGTTCTAATCAATCAGTTAAGCCTACAAAGATGTTCAAGAAAGAAATGTATGTTTTTAACCTTTAAAGGAGCAATAAGTATTTTTTCCCGAATGATTCTATGATTCTTCACATAATATAACCGCCTCTATAGTGACACCTAGTGGTCTGGATGTGTCAGATTCTGTATTAAACCTGTTTTAAACATGGTTACCTCCATGTGGGGGGCCTGATCTTTTGAACAAACTTGATCATTTGATCAGAGCTGAGAGGCCTGAGGGTTTCACAGCAGTTAACAAGAATAAATAGCTACAGTTAACTACAATTGCTGCAATGGATTTCAAATTTCTTTAAGATAATACATTTCCATGTAAGGGTAATTCTGAAAAGGTTCATTGTCTATTTCTGAAATTTTGGCAGATTTATATTTGCCTTTCGAATCTGTTTGAGAATCCTGTGAAAATGCCTGTGGCTATACTGAGCTGCTACTTATAGACATAATATTTTAAAGCAATTATAACTATGATCATGAGTACTTTGCATACAATCTGTTTTATATCATCCAAGTATTAAAGTATTTTGTATATGTGTGTGTGTGTGTGTGTGTGTGTGTGTGTGTGTGTGTGTGTGCAGTCATGCTGTGTGGGTGACGTTTGGCAGTAGCTACCACCATCTGTGGGGGTAATACAGAAAGAACAGACCCGTTACAGTGGCTCTGTTCTGGCTGCAGTGTTCCCGGGTATCCCCCTTGAGCAGATGGACTTCCCAAGAATTTAACGCCTTTTCCTATCATCCATCTCTATAACAACCATGCGAACCAATCAAAAGTGCTAATTTCCACCCACCAGAATACTTGGAAAGATGAGCTGCTTGCTGAGAATCAAATCTGTGTATTCATTATGGACATGTGGGTTGGACAAAAATAACACAACTAAACATGGTCTGTACACTGTTTTAACTACAATAAAAAAAAACGTATCTTTAAAAACGAATGGGATTTAGGGTAAAAATCCTCAGATAAGGGTAAATGGACAATAATTAATTCAGTTACAGTCTAAAACAACTCCAGAGCCATACCGGACTAATACAGACTGGTAGGTGGTCTGTGTTAGCCTTAGATTAGCTACTGGCCTGTGTTGGTCCGATAGGGCTCTGCTGTTGTTTGGACTGTACCTAAACAATGCAGGGTATTTACTGAGAGCTCATTGGTGATTAGATTTGTCATGACAACTGTTGACATCACACAGAGTGGCCTGGAAATGCTCATTTGAACGGACGTCCTGAAACGCTCTGTGAGGACCGCCCTCTGGATCCTCAGTACATTCCTTCAAAACAAAATCCAAGTTCTTATTTATATAACAAATGGTGTGTAACTGACCAGGCAACCTCACATAAAGAACTGAAACGGACTGCTAATAAAAAACCTATCAGGGCTACTGGTCTTTCTGAAATGCTAATACTCTAGCAGGGAGCCGGAGCTGATTCCAGCACAGTTCTAATAATAATCCCCTGCTGTGATTGGTCCCTCCACGCGCTGAACGCATTTTAATCTCCATGAAAGGTCATTCCCAGTACACGGCAAAACCACTGCAGGGCACGGCTATAGATACTAACGAGCCTTTTAATACCACGTGAATCACAGTCTGCTCAGCCTGCCTCGTCTGTCCGGCAGAGACGGATGGGGATAGTGCCATGGCGAGAGAGTGTGCGGGCGGTCAGTGTTCTGGCTTTGAGCGAATGTGCTAAACCCTTGTCTGTTTTGTTTTTTGTTTGTTTGTTTTATTCACTCGCTTTGGTTCACTCGAGGCTATACATTTCAATCGACACTGACTTTCACATGTATCCGCCACTGACTAAATTTGATATTGCACGGTTTTGCCGGAATCAATCCACATGCAGCAAAGCATTCTGGAACATGACAAAAAAATAAAGGACTGAGCGAGTTGCAACAGCTTTGCAATCAGTGTGTGTGAAACTGTTGTGGCTCCAGATGAGTTCTCCCCTGGCATTCTAATGACAGGAGTACAGCTCCCTAGCTTGTCATTACACTGCCTGTGCCAGGGAGTCCACAAACACCTCCCCCACTCCCCCACCCCTGTCATCCTGCCACTGTAGCACAAGGCTTTAGAAGGAAACCAACCAAGAGGATGAGTGTGCATTCAGATTAGCCCTGTGGTTGACTACAGCCTTCCAATACATGCTGCTGTCTAAAGATCCCCCCCCCCCATGCTAGTAGGTTTAAATGTTATATAACTGGTTTACTTTAGTGGATATACAGCAGCCGTATATGGAGCATAGTGAGGCAATCATGGATGTTTCACCTACTATCTGATGCTCTCAAAGATACGGTGAAATTTTTTAATATGTGTTTGCAGGAAAAATTCTGTCTAATGATTTGACCTTCAGGTTAATCTGTTTATCGCTCTGCATTCTGCGTGCTGTGAGGTGCAGTCATTGCACACCTCTGCCCTTTGAATTCTGGGTAGGGATTTGTAGGGCTGAGCCTCTCGTTTCCCCCCAAGGCTCAGGGGTGACCGAAAAGTGAAGTGAGGAAGGGAATACTTCATCAGCAGATGTGTGAATTGTATTCTGTGTTGAGGAGCCATCTTTAATTCCATCTTTAATTCCATCTCTAAAAAGAAAGAAGGTTAGTAGGTGATGCACTGGAAAATATAAAAATACAGCATTGCAAATAATTAAATGAATTAACTGTTAATTAACAGAATTTATTCTTTTTACATATTAGAACAATGTCCATGTCATGTGTTCATTACATACAGAAGAAATTTGCAAAAAGAAAATCAAGAAAGTGTTGGAATTAGTGTCATAATCCCTCTCCAGTCAAAACTCTCTTGTTCAAAGCACATCTATCCCCACAGGATGATAACATATCAATTACAACATTTCTCAGTATACAATACAATGGATCACAGACCCGTCTTACAAAGCGTTTATAGAATTTAATGTCACACATTTTCCTTTGATGCAATTCCCTTGCATTATATTGCCTTATTACAGTGAAGGGAAAACGGTTATGGGGGAGATGAGATTCATGAAGAACTCAAACCCTCTACTCATTATGGTCTCCCTATGTAATTCAGTCCTGATGGGGAGATGATTTAGCCTGTCTGTGTCTTATTAGCATACAGTGGGTAAGTGCTCGCGTGCTTTTGCGCACGCGAAAGGGTCCCTGGTCATGCTTGTTTTTGTTTTTTTTTCTTGACGTTATTGTGACATGTGAAAGAAACAACATGCGCAAGAAAAGCTGAAGAGTTGAGATGTGTGAGGGAGACATGGGCGCAGATTCCTATGGAGGGGGTGGAGGGGGTGGGGGCTCTGTTGATTGCTGTCGCCTCAGTCTGCTCGAAGTGCAGTAAAAATATCAGGGAAACACCTCCAGCTTTGGGCAGGCAGCTCTGTAAACACTTCATTACAGAGTTCTGGAAACTGATTTGGACCATCTGTTGGGCCGGGGCGTTTGATTAGCAGTGTTCAATGGGTTTTGAGAAAAAGGGACGGCCATCTTAGTTCCAGTCATGAATTAATTGGATTACAATAGTCAACCTGTGAAAAGGCAAAACGAAACCTTTATCAGAGGAGCGATGAAGAAAATGCGTGGGCAGAAGGTAGATCAAAGCTTGCATACTGCGTGGTGAAGATTCTTGTGTGAATGCACAGCTGTCATAAAGCTGCTTTGATTTTTCGTTTTCAGTCTGAGATAAAAGCACAGGTCAGTGATTGCTTAGAGCTGTATTGTCCAAGAATAGATAAACAGGTGCTCGTTAGAGGCAACCTGTCCTTTTTGTTTTGAGGTCTATTTTATAATGCAAACTTATTTTAGATTTTTGTGGCTGGTATTTTTTCAGACAGGGACAGCTAGCAGGGAAAGGTTATGACTGCTAAATGAGATATTCTGATGCTGTAATTGATTCACAAGAATCAATTTCAAAATCAGGAAATTGTGTAAAATCAAAGGTGAATGAACAATGTTGAAAGATTTTTGGTGACACAAAGAATAAAAGAGCAGAGACCAGCAAGGGAAGCATCTCCTCTATGACGTTTGTGATGGTGATATAATACTAATCTGGATATTTCATAAATTAGCTCTTCCATTTTTTCCATACAGGCTCTACGTCTGCTGTCATGTGGAGGTGTTACACCTGATTTTTATCATGAAGGGATAAAATAGGAGATAATTGGAGTTTTACTCTAAATGATGTTGTTCTCCTGCCGCAACCCACTTTATAATTCGCTTTCTGCTGTTACTGTTCTCTGAGTGTAACACGCTGTAAATACCTCATAAATTGATCAAACAAAAGTAGATAAATACACAGATAGGCAGATCGATTTATAATGTCTTCAACACCTTATGTTTAGCAGACCTTGTATAATAAGACTAATTGTAAATGTATGGCTATGATTGTTCTGCTTTAGTTTCATTGAGCTGCAGGACGATCTGTACACTTCTGGTTTGGGATTGCTGGTGAGAACTAATGTAATACTGATAGATAGGTTTAAAACGGTAAGCCGATACAGAATGATCATTATTCTCTGTACTCATTAATCTGATGTAGCATCAGCCTTCCCTCATGCGTGTAACTGTGTTTATTTGAACATAAACACCGAAAGATTATTCTTGACCTTGATGGTCTTAAATAGGATGTATTTAGTTACATTCTGCCAAGTGAAATTCACATGTATATACACACACATGCAGGCATACACACCGATACATTTAACAGTGAAGTCCCACGCTTCTGTTAGAGAAAAAACAAAACACAACACTGAACAATCCTTTAAAAAAATCTCCTCACAGATTAAAGAAGTCCCTGAAGCTCAAACAAGAGGAGAAGAAGAGGAGGCACCAGCGATTGAATGTTTTCAGAACAACACATCCTGAACATTTCCCTTTTTATTTGGTGACAGTCTGGACACAAGGACGACAGACGTTTAAAAGTAAACATCATGAGTGTTTGTGTAGGTGTTTGTGTATGTATTTGCCATGTTGCATTGCTTTGTCGTTGGGGTGTTTGTAGGGTCCAACAGGTATACGTTATTTTAATAAACGTTTAACAGCAGACTGATATCACATACTATATAACACATCTCCCACTAAGGCAATGTCTTTATCGCTGGACAGTTTTTTCCACTGAGCAGTTTCCAGAAATGTCTGTAGACCTTCCATGTATCCCCTCCATACAACTGGCAGGAGATGATGTCATCTCTACAGTACCATCAGGTATGAGGTGTTGAAGTATCCATAGAATCAGCTGTACTGTAAACACAGGTTTGGATTTGCGAAATTCCACTATACTGAATCTACCATCCCAGGTGATGGAGTCACCAACACACCAAGATCAGTAATTCTGGTCATCTATAGAGCAAGTATCAGATTGCTTTCAGAGAGAAGATAGAAGTTTTCATGTTGTGCACTAAAGATTAGTATAGTGTCTCTCGGGAGGGGATAGAGAGTTGACCTTGTGGCAAATCCTGCCCCCCCCGACACCAGGTCAAAATCCTTAGAGGATCTCCCTTTGAACTTGTGACCTCCTTAAGATGTGTATAGGAGCTGCATGGTACTGATTATTCATATTTCTCCAGGACGATTATCTTATTCAGCATGTAAACTCTCCTCTGGGAGAAAGAGCCACTGACTTTCCTTCATGCCACATGGGAGAGAATTTATAAGCATATGTTCCATAAATCCTTTCTGAGCGAAGCAGACAAAACGACAAATCTCATATCATCTATCTGGAGTGTGGTGGTACCTCAAGCACTGGTGCACAACGCCCATAGCCCTGAGGCATAAACTTACACAAATCTTAAGTGCCATGTCCCCAGATTTAAATGTAGCTGAATCCTGACCTATTTTCAGTAGGTATTTTAAATGCAAAGGATATCCAGTCACACAGCATGGCTAGCTCACATTTTAGACAGTGTTTAACCCTCACTAACGGACCTGCTTTGGTTTGTCTTTCATCCTAATCTTGAGCAGGTGTCTCACTGCAGGTACTTGGCAGCAGGGATGGGGCAGGTATCAGCTGTGCCAGGGTCCACACGGGGCACGAAGAAGCATCCTAGGTGAAGCGTCTCTTACTTTTGAAAGATGCCCAGTGAAACGTGTAGTTTTCCTTGGCAGTTGTGTTAATTCAGTGATTGAACAAATGTGAACAGATCGTGATGTAACTGAGAGGACCTGGTGTAGGTCAGAGGCCATTAGAAGAAAAGGTGTGTGTGTGTGTGTGAGCGCAGAAAGATATTACATGGGGAGATTCAGTAATGTCTCAGCATATTTGACATTTGTACTGTACACCAGTTTTACATTCAAGTGTAACCCAGGCCAAAACTGTAAGCAAAATCCCAAACAGTTCTTTTTTTCAGAAACCCTCACACGCAGAATATTTACAAAGAAAACCAAAAACAAGTGAACAATCCAAAAGGGGCAAAGGATGTCTTAAAGTCAGACTGAAAATGAGCTCAGAGTTCATAACCAGAAGGTCTACATCATTCCCTGGAAACCTGGCTTAAAAGGATCAGCCGCCTGACATTTGCTCAAGTTAGTGAGGGAAACACTGTATGTAAATGAAATGTCCAATTAGCTGCAACATAAAGTCAGTTTAACTCTCCAGAGCTCTTTCCATTATGATCCTGTGCTATGCAAATAGTCAGTAATCTCTGTTAATCCCTCCCTCTGGGGCTTCTGGGAACGATCACGCCACTGAATGCACATCACTGTTTTTGAAGCATGCTTACTCCCATGGCACAGAGTGGCTCTTTAAGAGTGGGAGGGTTCAATGTCAACTGGAATACTGACCTTTCTCAATGTCTTTTATAACACAGTCATTGATAGATGTGACTAGATTAACATGAAATGAATCTTGTGGACGGGTGCTATAATAAAAAAAAGTTTGTAAATAACTGTGACATACCTGTGTGTACTCCTGCAGACACTCGACATGCCGCGTGAAGCAGAGGCAGAGAAACACCACGGAAATGTGGTGTGTGCCATGGCAGGCAAGCAAAAGTGTCAGATGCTGAGGTGATGAGATTACCGTTGTCTCTGGCGCCCCCGTTATTTCCACTGGAAGTGGCCGCGAGCGCTGTGCACATAGATGGGGTGAAAGACAGGTGGTCTGATAAATTCATCAGACCCACAGTCAGTAAAAACAACTGGCATTCAAGATATGCGTTTGGTTGCGAGAACCACGGCAACCACGCTGGTTAGCAAAATCACTATGATTTACATTTACGGTTATATAAGTTCACATTCACAGTTTCAGTTAACACAGAACATAACCCAGTCTCTGTATTGACTTCAGATGGATTAGTCATTTCCCCATGTGCTCAAGTGGTGCTGGATGAAACAATCCTGTAGAAGCTTCTTTTGAAATAAAAATGGCCTGAGATTGCTTGGAGGATACAAGTTCTAGAGAACTTCTGCTTTGAAAACTATAATTTTGTTCTATTTCGGTTAATATGACTGGAACAGCACATTGTGTTCATTTGAACAACTCTAACTGTATGATCAGTAAATACAATGAAGAACAATTATTAGGGAAGAAGTACTCTGAGCTGAGTAGGAACAGTGACAGGATTTCAGAATGGGGTGGGCATGAATATATCACTAGCAGGTTGTGTAGACTAATACCTCCTTATTACAGTTAGGGCAGTTGATAAATGATACGATTATTACAATTATAGCAGTTGATAAATGATAAAAATTATTACAGTTCAAATTCAGACGTGGCCCCTTTTATTAGCACTGTGTGCTGTAGACAAACCAACAGACTGAAAATCAAAGTCATTGCACTCCTGTGCCTAATTTAGGCGCACTTCCTTAAGCACACTTTAAAAAGGTTTTTAGCACCTATATAAATCCTTAATGAACCTGGTGAAGTCTCTAACGTTAGCAATCCATGACGGTATCGTTTACTGTTCTTTCCTCGTAACGATCATTGTACTGTTTTTTTATTTTCATAGTCATTCATAAAAAAAAAGACAAAATTCAGCTCACCAGAGTATTACAGCAGAGTCACAGGCTTCGCTCTACACTGCGGTTTCTTGTCACTCTTTCCACCGAGCGCCAGGTACAAGAGTTATTGCTTAGCTCCGTTTTGAAGTGTTCAATTTGGTTCAGTTTTTTTTTTCAACTGACCCTAACTGCCAAAATCTGTCACAACATCAGCAATCTGTCACTCCGTTATACCAAAAATACAGGGCACAAAGTCAGCTGACATAATGTGCTGTGCCACATTTCCAAACATTGCAATAACACTTTCTTAACAAAACTATTAAGTTACACTATACTGCCAAAAGTATTCGCTCCCCTTCCTTGACTCATATATGATCTTAAGTGACATCCCATTCCTAATCCATAGGGTTCAATATGACGTTGGTCCACACTTTGCAGCTAGAACA
>JAOXYF010000013.1:16107201-16122864 GCA_028565775.1 Sternarchorhynchus goeldii
AAGCGCATTTGTGAGGTCACGTACTGATGTTGGACGAGAAGGCCTGGCTCTCAGTCTCCGCTCTAATTCATCCCAAATGTGTTCTATGGGGTTGAGGTCAGGACTCTGTGCAGACCAGTCAAGTTCATCCACACCAGACTGTCTTTGTTGACCTTGGGTGAACGAATGCTTTTGGCAATATAGTGTAGCTTGACAACAACATTGGAAAAAGCATCTTTTATGAAAAGCTGGCTGGATCTGGAGGTGTTTGTAGAAAGCTGGTGGTCTGTATGTAAAGTAGCTGGTCTTTAGGAAAAGCTGGGTGGCTCTGATGATCTAACTGCAGTTCCTGTAGCTCATTAAAATGCCTCATTCTAATTACTGAATATCACAGCAGTCATCTCTAAAAATCACACCTCTAGATCCTTTCTAGATTATTTCTAAGAGAAAACCCTTCCTGACACAGGTCTGATGTTCACAGCCAGGCCTTCTGTAGCTTTCTCATCTTGTTTTGTTTCCCCCTGGATGTCACACTTCTTTTATCTAGAAATACTATTTCACATATAGAAACACATTTTATGTTTTGAAAGTTATTTGCTTTACTGCTGTATGTTAATGCCATTGTCCAGTCAACCAACATTGCAAAATATGAATGAGACACTTCCGTTTACATCTGTAGCCATCACTACAGAACATTTTGCATTTTTCACATCATTTGCTTCATATCGTTATAAAGCCATCTATGATATGTGGAATGGACTTTGTGATGAACAGTACTTGACAAATGAAGGCATTGTTTGCTGGGCAGAGTGGTATTTTTTTCGGTAGTCCAGACCTTGCCCTGATATAGGCAGCCCAACTTTAATCCCAGCGATCCAGTTAATTCAGTAAAAACAGCTTTGATCCCAGGGATCCAGTTAATTCACTAATTAAACGCGAGAAATTGCATTGCCTTTTTGTTTCCATGAACTAACACTCTTGCATGAGGTGGTTGTTAGCACTATAGGATGAAAGTATTAAAACGACTGCAGTGAACACAGATCTAAATAAAAGATGTCTATCGATCCGCCCACAGTTGTAAATTTTAAGCTTCTTACTTGGAGTGGCATAATTAGCGATATGACAGAGGGCTAGAAAATAAAAAGAAACAGGTGGAAAGTGATCACCACTGAAGTGATTATCCAATCAGCTGTGGTCATGTGATTAGAAAGTGACCAGATGGTGGCTGACCAACTTTTCAGTCTACACCTATTAAACAGGGTTAGTCTACACCTGTTAAACATGGTTAGGGTTAGTCTACACCTGTTAAACAGGCTTAGGGTTAGTCTACACCTGCTAAACATGCTTAGGGTTAGTCTACACGTGTTAAACATGGTTAGGGTTAGTCTACACGTGTTAAACATGGTTAGGGTTAGTCTACACGTGTTAAACATGGTTAGCTGATAACCTGGGGAGGTGTTTTTAATAAAGATGGTGAAGTAGTGAGTGCATCATGGCATGGAATAACATGGAAGGATCCCACAGTGAGTGTGAGAAAACCCATTGTGAATTTATGGACTTTATTAGTCAAAGCAGTGTGTGTGTGTGTGTGTGTGTGTGTGTGTGTGTGTGTGTGTGTGCGCGTGTGTGATCTGCCCATATCGGCCCTCCCCTGATAGGTCTAAACTATGCTTTCTCAAGAGAAATATTTATACTGTGTGGACAATGTATCTGTATGTAAGTGAGAAACACTGTACACTTGTGACCTGTGGGCCACTGTGTGTGTGTGTGTGTGTGTGTGTGTGTGCGCACCAAGCCTTACAAATTATAATAATTGTTATCTACACTATTTCCCCTCTCTGCTACATTCTTAATGGCCACTTTGAACTACAGAGTCAAATCTGACAATGGGCAGTGCTGTGGTGTCTACCACTGGAGAACAAGAACAGAGAGGACATACTGAGGACATCCAGAATGCAGTGCACAAGTAATAAGTAAATTTCTCAGTAAATGCTTAATGCATGTGGAAACACACATGTATGCATATATGCACACACTCATACACAACTATACACCAGCAATGCTATGAGAGAGAGACTTTAGAGGATTTAAGATTTACATAGGGGTACCATGCAAGAAATGATACCAAAACCACAGTGAACACTGACCCCAGTTTCCATGGTAATTAATAGACTAAAATACCGATCTCTCCGATTTTACAATGTTAATAATGTAATTGACATTAATTTGCAAGAACCTTAGACCACACCTCCTTTGCTCTTCAATGAGAACCTTAGACCACGTCCCCTTTACTATTCACTGAGAACCTTAGACCACAACCCCCTTTGCTCTTCACTGAGTAGCTTAGACAACTCCTCCTTTGCTCTTCACTGAGAAGCTTAGGCCACGCCCCCTTTGCTCTTCACTCAGAAGTGATGGATATAGAATGACACAATTTAAAAGCAAAACTTTTTTCTTTATGGCCATGGTGGTCTTTGATTTCCGTTTTTCTGTGTGTTTTAAAGGAAGTAAACACAGAATCACTTTTGAGTATCAAAAATTGGATCCTGTGAGAAAACATCTGTCCCTTTGCAAAGTCCCTGTTCTGCTGACTGCACCAGGTCCATTAACTGGTCCTCCTGAGCTTCTGCAAGACGAACACTCACTGCTGAACACTGTGCCCATATCACTGAGAAATAACCACTGAATTCTACACCACTGACTATTAAAGTCATCAAGGGAATTGATGTTTAGAAATAATAGAGCAATATAGCAGTGCTGCAGTTCAGTGCCTGCATAGTAACAGCAAAGCAAACCAGCAGCCCTGAAATGTCTCTTGCTGTATAGGACTGGCATGGAGACCAACCTGAACATGCTTTTCTTTCTTTTCTTATCTCCATCTCCGTGTTCTAGAAAGAAAACACTTCTGTTGTTTCTTTAGATAAAAACAAACAAACACAAAGCAATGCTTTTCAGCCATTTTCTTTTATATTTTCCTTTGAGTCAAGGACCTGTTTTTTTTGACCTCACCACTAATGAGTGGCTAGTGGCTCTCAACCATTCCACCCAGCCAACACTTGGTACACAGAGACAATACAGATAATACCAGTACACAGACTCATCTGTGGAAATACAGGTAGTACTAGTACCCAGATGCATCTGTGTAAATTGAGATTATACTTTTATAGGGATGCATCTGTGGAAGGTTCTTTATGGACAGCCAAGAGCGTGAAACATCTGAACAGTAACCACAATCTAACCACACTCATCTTCACACAAAGTAATCTTCCCACAAGTTATCCATTTCAAACACAGTGATCATTTTTCAACACTGAGCTTTAAAAAAACCCCCAGAGAAACACTGTACCCATAAAGAAACGAGGAATAGCTCCCTGTTTGTGTGTTTAGATTTCAGTAGTTGTGGTTTTTGTTATTTGTGGTTTTGTGTTTAGATTTCAGTAGTTGTGGTTTTTGTTATTTGTGGTTTTGTGTTTAGATTTCAGTAGTTGGGTTTTTGTTATTTGTGTTTTTATGACTTGATGTATATGCTGCATCTCCATACTGATGCAAACTTCACTCTTAGCAGCAAAACCAGAGAACGGTTCAAAAGAAAAATCTTATAAACAGCTGTGATGGTGGAGCTTTTTCTTACTGAGAGTAAATGGTACCTCTAAGCTGCTTTGAAATATTTAGGAGGCAGATGTATATTTATAGACACACAAATCGATAGCCCTTCTGGCTTTATTCCATGTGTTTCTGATGTGATCACCTGAAGAAATATGAGTCCATCTCTTCATGCTCCCACTCTTCCGGATGAACAATGCACTGTGTGCTTACAGATTCACCAGATGTACTTCCCTGAACTGCAGTGCGATCCGATTGGTGGTAGTTTGTGAATGTGTGTGTGTGTGCGCAGTGCCTGCATGTGAATTCCAGCACATCTGAACTATTGCCTAGCCAGACAAAATACTGATGTGATATTATAGATTTTTAACCCTTCAAAGTAAATCAATGATTAATTTCCATGGAAACGCATGCTGAAAAGTGAAAAAAAACCCCACATTCAAGTTTTATGTCCAAGGACAGTGTTTAAACACTGGAGTGCATATAGGGACTCTTTTTAAAATGAATGTTAGAAAAGGCAAAACATCATTCTTTTCATCTGATATTTATAAGTTCACACCAACCACACAGACTGGTGAATCTTCCGCTACACTCATAATTGTCTAATTAATTATACACTGGAATACTTAATGCATAGAATATTTGCTTTGGTTAGTATGCAGATGAGACATAGTCATGTCTGTCTGTAGGACCAGAGTTCTGGTCCAACTGCTTCGTTTGCCTGCATGGACATCTCAAATCCCTCTGCCACTAAACAGGACAGAAAGGAGAACAAGTAGTGTCTTCAAAAATGGCACACTCTCTTAGCTGTGTAATAGCTCAGTGGGTCATGACATTCTCTCACTGGCAAGACTGAGAAACCTGCACATACTTTTGTGTTGGCTAACCTGGATTACTGTAGTGCTGGATTATCTGGCTTCCCGAAAGACTCGATTACAAATTTACGAGTTCAGAATGCTGCCACAAGGAAATCTGGTGTATACTATAACCATCTTAAAGATGTTCCTCCTCTGCAGTGTACAACAGAATCACTTCACTGCACACTGTTCAACTGAATCGTCTCACTGCATACTGTTCAACTGAATCGCCTCACTGCACACTGTTCACTGCACACTGTTCAACTGAATCGCATCACTGCACACTGTTCAACTGAATCACTGACAACTTTTGCCCTTCAGCTTTACAGAAGCTGCTTAATGTTCTTTGATCATAACACATTATTTTAATGGTATTTTTAACCCAGCTAAATATTATATTGTGTTTATATATTGTTTTTACTATACATGTTTCATTGAAATCCAGTACAAAGTAGAAATTTTGTTGTATATAGCAGCTATATCTCATATGACTTGAGATCCTTTATTCAAGTTATCAACACATTACATTTCTTGTTTGGTTTTTAGAATTTATATTTGAATTTATATTTGAATTTATATTTGAATTTATATTTGAAAATGTATTATTACCTTATTATTAACTTCCACCTAGTGAAACTACTGTCAGTTCGTGAATCATCCTCTAACCATGTTTGAGTGGGTAGTTAGTTCCCCCAAATCCTGTTTGAGTGGGTAGTCAGCATCTAGTAACCGTGGCCTTAGAAGATCCTTTCTGAAAAGTTGCTACCAACACACTGTACTTGATTTATTTTGCTTCAGTAAAAATAATCTTTTACTCCCCCCCCCCCCATAATTTTATCCAGTTCCTTTTGATCTTTAAGACATCTGCGATGATGGTACTCATCTTGTAGTTTGTTGTACACTGTCATTTACTCTGTGGAGGAGGGAGAATTATTTGGGTGTTAATTTTATATGTTAATACCCAGTGCTGTTACTGGCCAATCAGGGACATGGCAGACACTGTGCAGTGAGGTTGGATTTTATTAAAAATGAATCAAAATGAGTCCACACATTTGGATCTGTATTAGATCCATAACAGGAAGCAGCTTTGTGAATGAGGAAACAGCTGTATGAATGGATAATGCACCACACTGTTAAAAATGAAATATGTAACTGTGTAAATAAGACACTGTAGAATAGTTTTTAAAACATTCATTATTTTCCAAACAGGTTTTATGGACACGGCCTAGTCAAGGTTAGGGCTGTAACGAGAAGGTATGTATGTGAGTGTGTGTGTGTGTGTGTGTGGTGTATATTATGGTCAAAGAGACGTACAAAAAATATCGGATATTTGATGATGTTTTATGAAGGATGTATTATATATAATTGAACATAGAACCAGCCGTTACACAATCAACAACACCAGTTGGGCTAAAAACCATGAACAAAAAATATCCCAACTGACTTACCTAACCAAACAGAAGCAAACAAAAAAAACCCTGGAGTTCTTCCCTAAACTCCCTGAGTAAACAAAAACACAAACAAAACTCAAACAGTAAAGTAAACAGCAAACCACCTTAATACCCTAACTGCACCTTAATACCCTAACTGCAGTGCGCAACGTCACTCTTGAAATTATACATATGCATCCATATATATATATATATATGGGGGGTTTCAAATATCATAGCCATAACAAGCCTTGTAATGACGCCAAAAAGAAGACAGACAAGCAACGTTTTTGTTTTTTTCCAAGTGAGCTCTTTAGCTCTACAGACATTTCGTCTGTCCTTTATTCCGGATTTCCCACATTTCCCGCCATCCAGTGATGTAGCAACATCTGAGTAGGCGGAGTCAACGTTAGGCTTCAACAGATGACAGACAAACAAACAAACCACACAGGGAAACTTAACAAAGGTTAGATAAGCACTGGCTTTAGCACTGGCTTTAGCTGCATAAATGTTGCTCATGTTATTCTCTAGACTAAACCACAGATTTCATGTTGAACTCACTTGCGCACATTCATGAATATCAAATGTTTCTTTAAATAAATAAATTAAAAAAACGTTAAACAATAAATTGTGTACATAACAACAACAATAATACTCCTACTACTAAGGTTAGTTGGGTTGGTTTGAGGTCTGATGACAGATGACCACTTGTGAGTAAACTTGACTATGATTGTATCCAAAGTCTCCTGTCATTTTATTTTAATGTTACAGATTTATTACAATTTATTACAATGACAATGTTACAGATACTCTGAGAGTTTATTAATGACCTTTATGAAAAGGTGTTTTGTCTGTCTCCTAAATTACTATAAAGCCCTGTGTGTACTTTGTTCTTCTTTGATAGTCATTTGATAATTAGATTAATTAGTTTTGATAGATGCTTCTCTTTGCAATTTAATGTTTTAATAGGCATGATGCTTTAAAACAAAGATACTTTGACTGCAAACTATCACCAGTTTGCACAGATAAAACCCTCTGTAAAAAGTGATCTTTTGGGTTATATTTTTTCACAATTCCAATAATGTGATGTATAGCTCTGTTTTGTTTGCAATGGTGAACAAAAAACACAGTAAGATCATTATTGTTTGTGTACTTCATCTGAGGAACATGTGCCTGCAGAAGTGTGCGGAGTAGCTGTTTCCTTCACCTAACCCTAACCCTGACCCTAACCTAACCCTAATGCTGAACCTAACCTAACCCTTACCCTTCCCATATCCTAACCCTATGCCTAACTCTGGCCAGCATGTGTTGACATCTGTGTCCAACTGGCTAACACATGCAAATCATAACACATACGAATCAACACATGCTTTGTTGATTTGTAGTTGCAAGTGGCTTTGCAGGGGTAATTACGACAGACATTTATATTAATCAGGCATCAGAGGTCTGGATCTCCTGTGTACACCTCTAGCAATGCTAATACTCCTATTGGGGGATGTTGTTAACCATCCTGCCCATCTTCTTGAGCCTGGAACTGGAACTGTATCCACCAGTGAATCCCTGCTGGGTGCAGGCAGTAGTGCTCGGATGACCATGGCCACTGTGGAAGTACCGTCACCGTCAGTATAAGCAGACGATTACTCATGAACGTTAATCAAGCTATAAAGAGTGGCAATTTCTAAAGAAGCTTATTCCTAGGTACATTAAAGATTCAAGCAGGATAGAAAATCTTAAAGTAATTATTTTCCCCATGCATAATCTCGCTTATATAATTGCACATATTATTATAAAGGACTCAAGGTCTCTGGATAAGTGGCTGCTCTATACAACTTAATTGAAAGCATCAGTAACCCTAACTATCTCTATCCCTGTCCTTATGCAACAGGTAGCTCTCAGCACCAGCCAGGAACCACCGTAATCAACGAACTATGAATTGCTGAGGGCTTGTTAGCCTGATCCTCCTCAGGTTGCCCTACCCCATATAAACAGCTACACAAAGCTCAGTCTTTGCGAAGTCCTGGTGTGTGTAACACTTCCTCTGGCTGCCAGTAATGGTACTGGTGATATCTGGTTTTTTAGGGTCTGGTTTTCCTGTTTTCTGAGGGACCGTCTTCCCGCTTGTTTGTCTGAAGTTGTGCTTTAAAGTTAGCCCCAGCCTTTTTCAGTTGTTTGTATCTCAATCTCTTCCAATCATTCCACCCTTCTGGTGTTCCAGTGGTTGCTGTCACGATCTCCGGTCTAGACCAAGCAGTCTAAAGGGCTCTTTTAGTTCCGATCCCTTGTTTCCAGTGGATGTGAGTCGGGGTGGCCCACCTGTAAACCCATCCCATCTGGTTGCGTGCACCACCTGCATCCTTCACGTATCCGCCAAGCACAACCCTTTCTCTTCCTTGCCAGCAGTTATCCTCTAATCATGCCTCCCGTTCCCCAGTAATGCATTAGGCTTGCTCTCCTGCTTCTTACATCTCTGGTTCAAGTCTCGGTTCGGTTGTTTTTACCTCTTTTCTTTTGCTCCCTTTCCTTGCTCTACATCATCAGCCTTTGGATCCCGCTAGGATGTTTCCTTCCTAGTGCATCTGTCCACTGGGGTTTGCAATCTCTGTTCTCTTCGGCAGTCCAGCCACACCCTTATACCTTATCCTTAACCCTAATCCCAGTAATAAATGATTCAGTGGTCTTGGATCCCACAATTTGCCACATTTCCATTGCTGACAGAGTGAATGTGGGTTTCATACTGAATTATAACAACTTGGCACTGAAGTTCAGAATAAAAATCTATAAACTGTATTTATTTATGCGATTTGCACTAATATTATTGCAATCCGAGTATTAAACAGTGTGAAGAGGCAGCTGAATGAGTCTCTGATGGGGTTACACCGCATCTGTGGTTTCAAGTTACGAATGTCCTCCCCTTTGGAAGCCTGAGGTAAAAACTAGTTTGAACACGTGCATTATTAAATCAAAAACAGTAATGCAGTTTGTTTTTCAGTGACCTGCGTTAAAAATAACCGCAGTCCATATGTCATTTTTGGCAGCAACATAATGTCATATTCAGCAAATGATTGGGGTGGAGTGGTTCATGAATGGGATTAAGTTCACTGAGCGCTCTCAGGTGAGGTTTGGGTAAAATAACTCATCTGATCTTGTCTGAGAATGTCCATGCAGCCGGGATGCTCTCCTTTATTGAAGGGAGAAGAGTTACCTAGACTTGCTGGGTAATTCTGTATTACTGTTCAATTGTTCAGCTCATATTTTACAGAAAGTCACATAAGTATCTAACTTTCATACAGTATAGGTGTACCCGAGGGGGTTAATGTTATGACTTACACATCTACTATTGTGAACATAAACTGGTTTCACCCCCTAAAGTCCAGAAGCACTTTGCTGGTGAATGACTTGAGACATCCTGTTTCTATGGAAATCTTGTGTACAATTTAACATTGCTTACATTACCTACCCAATCTATTGAATTGTTGTACACGAGATTTGTAGAGAGGCAGAACAGATGTCCTTCACCAGGTGTTCTAAGAGACTAAACATGATTCTGTTTCTTTGACTGTGAACATGGCAATTTAATACTAGTATATGGTATTCAGTAGATGCCTCTCGCATGCATTTTCTTGCCACTTCAGTGAAGGTAATGTAACTTGTGTAGGTGTGTAAGAGAGAGTCTCCTCCTGTCGGTTATCACAACTAGGATCATTGTGCAATTGAATATAAGCCCTCCACATCAGAGAAGAGCTTGTAACAAGGAACAGAGACCTAGGTGACCAGTCTCAAGACCAAAACAAAATGTCATAAGCAGTCTGACTGATGCTTCTGCGTTTTGTTTTTCCATAGCTTGGCCTGAAGGCTTGAAATCTTGAATAGAAGAAGAAACCAGCACTGACACCAAAACACTAGTGAAACCTGAAATGTCTCATTTGTAGATAGAACGTGCCCCGGGCTCACTTTGGCACGCTGGAGTTCTACCAAAATAGGTCATCTGTTTATCTGTACAGGGTTAGGTTTGTAGCTTAGACAGAAATACTTTCATGTTCCTCTTTAAGATAGCATTTAAACAGCTTAAATAGTCTGCTCCTAATTGTAAATGAAAGACGCAAAAACAGAAGGAATAGTCGTGCACACGGCTGCTTAGAATCTGAAACACAAGATGAAGGTCTTTTGAAGAACCTCATAGTTACATGAATAACTTTTCAGTCCTAAAGTTGTTCATGACAAATATCTACCTCGAGGATTTCCAGTTTGAATCCAAGGTTGAGTTTGCACTAGTCGGTGACTGCAGAATGCATAACTCGTGTGTGAATATACGGATTCTTCTAAAAAGCTTGGCTGGATTAGGACGCACACTTGCGTAAACAGCACAGTTCTGAACCATTCACGGATGAGCGACTGACAATTACCAACAAATCCCTCGTTTCCAACTCTATACAATTTTTATGTTAAATTTACATAAAATGAAACACCTCCAAGGCTGAGAGGACCCTGAAATAATGCGGCGTTGAGCCTCTGCTGTGACGCCCCTGTTAGAGCGCTTAGCCTGAGGATAAAACAG
The DNA here is from genome assembly GCA_028565775.1 of Sternarchorhynchus goeldii. Taxonomy (NCBI): domain Eukaryota; kingdom Metazoa; phylum Chordata; class Actinopteri; order Gymnotiformes; family Apteronotidae; genus Sternarchorhynchus; species Sternarchorhynchus goeldii. Next base: position 16,117,626 of record JAOXYF010000013.1, read on the forward strand.
TTAACAGTATGCACAGTGTCATTTGTCTGAAGTGTGGGAAAATTAAGGGGCAGTGAGAGTCAGATGCTCTGCATGAGGAGGAGGCTGTAAGGAGGCTGGGTGGAACCACAGGGTTGAAGAATGACAAAATCACAGTCATCTACAGGAGCAGTCATTTAGTGCATTTCTCACTCAGCTATTGTCTGTTGACATTATGCCCTGTGACATTCTTGTTCTGACTGTTTTTTGACAAGATAAAAAAAAAAAAACATTCTTTGCCATGTATATTTCTCAAACATTCCCACATTGTGTTTGAAGATCAGAGATGGCATTTAGGCAGTAGTTCATGATTGACAATCCTAGTATAATATGCTCTTCACTCACACTGAGAACCCAGGATGCGCACAAAAGGCCATAGTTCTTTGTAATTCAACATCAAATGAAGTTCGTTTCTCGTTGTCTGTGACCTGTGTGGGAGTTTTCCAGGGATGTACTCAGGTATACCACTGGGAAAGAGAGGAGAGTGTAGGAAGTGGACTCTAAATGTTAGATGTCTTTCTCATAGACCAGTTTCTTCCTTTAAACAGCACAGGGTCCCAGGATAATTTCCAAGCCTGACTTTTAACTGCATTCCAGTGTGTGTTTTAGAAAGAGCATACACACACATGTGCACACACACACACACACACACACACACACACACACACACACACACACACACACACACAGATAAAATAAATAAATAAATAAAAATTCATTCTCAACTCAGATTTGAGGTGGACAACTTGCTTTTCTGTTGATGTTTTATATAAGTTTTCTGTGGATTTTCTTTTACAATATGAAATGGTGATCTTTCAAAAGTCAGTTTTATCTGAGTCAGCTGGGTTGGCCTGAAACTTCTTCCATTAACAATCTGGTAACACCCAACTGACTGGTCTGTCTCTTTAAGAAGAAGGGTGTCCCAGTGACGGCTTGTGAAGTTGGAAGTGCAAAGACCGCACATGTAGCTTTCATCTCATCTGGCGTTTAAAAAGCCAAAAGATCAGTTTGTTTACTGTTTAGATGCTATCTAGGGCCAACATAGGTCTACTTCCCAACAGAGTCCTGGGACAGCCTGGTCATACTGTGTTTAGTGGCAGCTCACCATGACTGGGACACTTTAATGTGAGTAGATGTTTCTAGCATGGCGCTCAGGACAGGTAAACCAATGTGCTGCTACTGAATCTCTGGGTTCAGCACTCCTTCATATCTAATTTATGTCAATTAGCCACACCGTCCATGCGGCAGTTCTCCTCTCGCTGCCGGGGGCTCCATCCTGCTTCCGCTTCCCCATCACTCACTGTGCTTTTCCGATTACTACAAATGAAACTTTCCTGAGGGAAAGAAATAAACCATTTCTCCAAGCTCTTTATTTTATTCCTTCTCCAGTGTTCCAGTTCTTTGCTCGTCTTCGTGTTCCTCTCTCTTTTCTTTCTTCAGCTCCTGGTCTCACTTACGCAGGTGAATGGCCAATGGGACACAGCGAGGATACCTGTTAGGGACAAAGATGCCTATTAGGGACAAAAATGTCTGTTAGGCACCCACAGATAGTCTTTTGACTAAAGGTGATGAACTGGTTCTGCATTTGTGCTGGATGTGCCATTCACTGCTGGCACAGTGCCAGCCTGTGTATTCATCCCATCCTGCAGTACACACATACACACTTATGCAATACATGCACATGCACACACACACCTGCTCATAGTCCTGCTGTACACACATGCTTGTAGTCTGGTAGGACACACACACACCTGCATGTATACCTACAGTACACGCACATCCACACCTGTTTCTAGTCAGGCACTACATACACACCTGCCATAGGCCAGCTGCACACACACACACACACACACCTCATGTAGACCTGCAGTATACACACACACACCTGCTCATAGCCCTGCAGTACACACATAAACACATGCATTTGTTTATAGACCTGTAGTACATGCACACACACACACACACACACACACACACACACACACACACACACACACACACACACACACACACAGTGTTTGTGTGAAGGTTATCTGTAGACACTGGCATGCTGAGATGTCTCCCTTCAACTCAACGGAGCAGGTTAGTCATTAGCCCATGATACAAAATATCCTGATCCATTTGAATATTCTTTGAGCTGAGGTCTTTATCCTAGTTGTCATGAAACATATGGAGTTTAGGTGCTCACAGATATACTTAGGAAGTTCATAATCTCAGTTCAGGCATATTAGGAGAAGCAACATCCAATGGTAGAAAAATATATACAGGATAAAAACCAGAGAGGCCAAATGGTTCAGGAAAGACAGAAAACAGTCCAAATAGGAGAACGAATTGGAATGGGATGAGGCAAAATCAAAAACCATGAGACAAAATTATTCATCTACCAGGAACACAAATACAGGTAACACTCAGCATCTGTAGTGAAACCATGGCAGTACTTTGCAAAGTGAGCGAGTAAGAAGATAAATGGTTAATAAATAAGAGAGGTGGGACGAAGGAGCTGGCTGTGGTTGGCAGGCCTGGCTGTGGTTGGTGGAGCTGGCTGTGGTTGGTGGAGCAGGCTGTGGTTGGAGGAGCAGGCTGTGGTTGGAGGAGCTGGCTGTGGTTGGTGGAGCAGGCTGTGGTTGGTGGAGCAAAATGTGGTGACAGGCGGGCTGCAGGATGATGTTGATGGGAGATCAGAGGCAGGGAGCGTGACACTATAATTATAAAAAGCAACATAATTTCTGTGATATAAAGTTTAGTCTTAAGCAACTGTAGTGAGGCAACTATAACTTGGTGTCACTTGCTCAGTTGCATTAGTCTAATCACAGTCCAGCTCTAGATTAAACATGTTTTTTTTTAACACAAAGTCTCCAGTGACAGCATAATTTAGATCAGGCCTAATAAACCAGCCTTGAAGGTGAACTATATAGTATGTGTTCCTTAGTGATCTCCACTGGGAATCGCAGGCCGTCTCCATTACTAAGACACCCCGTGGGTTTAATGATTAAGCCTTCAGCTCTTAATTAGAACTAAACATTAACATTAACACTCTGGACCTGGATTCCTTCATCCCCTGAGTGTGGCTCTCACAGGTCCTATTAATAACACACAACATTTTCATCAGACAGGCAATAAAAGCTGCTTTTACTTACCTGATTGAATCATTCAGAGCACACAGATGGACAAACGGAAGCCCTTCAGTAACTCTGCCAAGAACCTTTTTGCTGTATTTAAAGGTTCAGTGTCAGGACCATGTGCATCCTACACAACCTCAAATACAGACTCCATCATTGAAACTACCAGCACTTATTACTGCCTGAAAGTGAACAGACTGTACTGCAATAGCCTTTCATTATTTGTTGAAGGGGGGAACTGCAAGATGGCAGGAGAATGGAGAAAGGAACAAGTAACTGTAATTGTCATAATCAGAATGACATTCTTTTCCAAGTATATGTCTAATAGACTGAATATGAATTCCTGGTATAAGAGATTGGCAATATCTAGTAGTTTCTCTTTCTCCATGTCTCTTCAACTCCCCTCACCCCCTTCTCTCTCTCTCTCTTTCTCTGACTCTCTGCTTCTCCCTCCCCTTCTCTCTCTCTCTCTCTCTCTCTGTCTCTCACTCTCTCTCTCTCTTTCTCTGACTCTCTCTGCTTCTCCCTCTCCTTCTTTCTCTCTCTCTCTCTCTCTCTCTCTCTCTCTCTCTCTCTCTCTCTCTCTACTGCTTTTTCTCTCCCCTTCTGCTCTCTCTCTTTCTCTGTGTCTCTCAGATTGCAGGTCTAAGTGGTGGCCTGGGCAGGTTTTTCTCTTTCAAATGCACTTAATGAAAATTAACCATCAGGCAGTATGTATGTTTCAAGGCTTACCCTATTTTTATAATGCATTTTTTTTTTCTGAAGAGCAATCCTTTCTTCAGCAGATATTACAAACATGAAGATCTTTCCTCAAACAGAATTCAAATGCAGCACTCAGTGAAAAACTAGACAATTGTTTTCCCCTTTTTTCTCTGATGTTTTTTTTCTAATTCCTACCCAGGACGCCGGGCTTATGTCTAATCCCTTCCTGCAGCCGCAGTTCAAGTCTCTCAGCTGACTGATCTGTCCTTGTGTTCTGAATCTGCTCCAGTGACGCTGGAGCCTCTCGACACATCGCAGATCAAACAGGTACACGCGGTTCCAGCCTTGCCCTGCTTGCCAAAGCAGAGGAGACAAAATAAGCAGCCTCAACAACAATGATGACAAAATAATTTTAAATAAATGAAACGATTGTTGCCACCTGCATTCGGCTTCCAGAGACAAAAAACACAGGAGAATTCCTCACGTCTGGGGGTGCTCACGGCTAGACTGCCGCAAAGAAAGGGCGTATCAGACGGACACGTAGACACGCCCACATAGACGCACCATGTGACCTAGACGCCCGCACTTCCTCAAGCTTTTCATTCTCCACAGAGGCAATAAGAGAAGCGATGCTGCTGGGTCTCGACGGTGCTCCTGAAATTCACTGTGAGGTCACAGGGTCAGAATCTCTCACGAGACATGCACAATCACCACAAATAGCAAATACTACTGTGTGGAAATAAAACAACAAAACAATAAACACAGAAAAAAAACATGGAATGAAAACCGTCATACTGGAAGAAAAGGACAAGACTGCGAATAACTGCAATAAAACACTAGTATTTTTTTTTCTTACATTTTTAATGATCTCTTTCTTGATTCATGATCATTTAGCTCATGTACTGTAGCTTACGTTATGGGTTCAACAGCTAATTAAAGCTAAAACGCTTTAGACTACTGTAAGGTGGCTCCAAATCAGACAGGTTGAAGCCATTAACTAAAGTATCCATGTATCCAAAAATGATGCGTGTCTGAAATGTTACAAAAACTAAAAGTTTCCCTGACTGGTTGTTCGTTAGTGGCTTCGTTATCCATGCTGACTGTGCTAAATGCCAGTGACTACCATAATGAATAGCTTTAACTGATTCAGATTTCAAATCCATGTTGTTATTTTCACATCTAGGTATTTACATTGTCCAAAGGTTCTGAATTTTGCTTTGGACATTGTGTAAGACCTATAAAAATGTGTGTTTATTATGACTGTGTTATGATTCGCAATTTATGTTTAATGTCAAACACAAATAACCTTTACTTTTAACATGATTAAAATGAGCTACATTTGTGCTATAATACTTTTGCCAATAAAACCTGTAATTACATTTGCTGCTGATGCTGATATA
>JAOXYF010000013.1:16142717-16155111 GCA_028565775.1 Sternarchorhynchus goeldii
ATTTGTCTACAACTTACAGTATACAATAAATACAGTACACAATAAATTGTTAAATTACTTATTACATTGTAAATGTAAGTTTAGTTTGGGTTTGAATTTTTCCATGAACACCATATATACAACTAACCAGCTGCTCTGGAAGTAATCCAGTTTCTGATTAGCTGTGCATTTCAAAATAACTGCATATTTTCTAAACAGAAGAACATCTCCTAATCCAGTAATGGGACTCACATGCATGTGAACAGCTGCTTTGACAAACAGTGTAGGTATTCCTGTTAATGACTGTCTTCCTCTGCTCAAAACAAGAAGGAGATCCACCACTCAGAGATGAAAAATGAGGTCTAAACTGCATACTTGATTGCAGTTGGAAATCCCTCTCGGGTAGAATGATCACAATAGTGCAACTTCTGCCTCAGCTCTGGCTGTGTCTTTAGCATTATGGCACTGGTGTGCCACACAAAAACAGTCCCTCCAGCTCTTCTGCTCCAGCAGGAGTCTGGGAAATACCTGCTCACCCTGGATCACAAGAATGTAATTGCGCTGACAGACGTGAGTGATGTTCCGTTTTTTGCTCTCTGCTCCGTATTCAAGTTCAGGCCATGGTACTACGGCAACTGACTAACACCATTAACAAGGAATGTTCTTTTACTCCAGACAGAGTCAAAGCTTCTTCTCTGCTTGGCAATTTTTTTAAACTGAAACCCCACAAGGAGGTGATTGCCTGGTGATGGGGCGTTTACTCTTCCTCTCTGCAAACAATTAACCACTGTTTACTTCCTTTCAGCAGGATGCTCTGCCCTCCTGAAGGGTTAAATTTTGATTTGATGTGGTAGAACGATGTTACGTCTACAGTGGGAAACTGTTATTCGAGACTGCACTTTGACTCCCAGAAACAAATGTGAATCAGCCTAATTAGGTGAATATTGAATTATGCTAATAAGTAAAGAATGTAATGTAGCAAAATAATATTTTTGTAAAACCACTTGTGACCTACTTGCACATTATATATCATTCATACAATTACATAGCATTGTGGTAATGTCCAATTTCTACACAATTGCCTGCAATGCATTCAGCATTGGGGGAAAATATATATTATATACAGACTATAAATACACAGTGCTTATAAACTGTTTTGAGTCCTAAAAGAGCATTTACAGGAAACAAATCAGAATACTTTATTAATCTTGAGAACATGCTGGTGTGATGCATTTGTCTTTGTACTGTTGTACCTTAAATGGATATTTCATATTTCATTTCAATTGATATCCCAAGCAGAATGGAATTCTCTTCCAAAGATCTGCCCCGAGGGCATCATAACTAAATGCCCCGAGGGCATCATAACTAAATGCCCTGAGGGTGTCATAAGTAAATGAATCAAAAACTGGGAACTGTCATCCAGGCAGCTAAGCAAAAATTAAACAATGTAACATGTACATTACCTGTACATTTTAGTACATGCTGTGTATTCAGTGTTTATCTATTGAAGGAACAGGAAATGCCATTGAAAAAAAGGAGAGTTTTACTTTTCTCTATCAGTTATCAATCCATTAACTCATATTTTTTGCTTTGCCACAAGCCTTCAGGGAGTAGCTATATAATTCTTTATACAGAATTCTAGCATTTTTCAAGAAATAAACAAAATGTATTTTCTTTTTTTTTTTACTTAACAAAACCATTGTGAGTTGATACATTATATGGACTATGTATATAAACATGGAAGGATATAAATAACACCTTGTATTGCAAGAGCCAAAGACTGTATAGTAGTGCCATTCCATCAAAACTCATAGTGCCATCAGAGATCTTGTGAATGTCTGGATCCTTCAGAGCTTTTGTGGTGGAGGGGGGGGCAGTGTGGCCCAGTCATCAATGATCATACCCACACACACACACACACACACACACACACACACAGACAGACATACATGTACAAAAATATTGTTTTAAGGGTTTGAGCAAAATCAGTGTAATTAATGGTGGTCTGTATATTCATCTGAATATTCATCTTTGGTATGTATTGGTCATATTTGATCTGTATTAATATTTAGGCTTATCTGGTTTATTTTAACATATGTTTATAAAGTAAACTGCTCATTTTTGCATGGTAATCTATTATGTGATGTGGGTGTCAATAAATTAGATATTAACACTGTTATATTACATCTAACAATACAAGGGCCCAGTTATAATATTATATCTGCATAACTGTTGGCTGGATTTGGCATGTGGTTTGTAATGGCTCAGTCTTTACATTTTGGCTGATGTAGAGACTGCGAGTGAGGAAAGCTAAGCGATAATAGTTTCTTGATTAGCAGCTTCTGAAACGAGCATTTACCTCCAATTAATCAGAACTAACAGATGGAAAATGACTTCAGCATATCATACACGCTTGCAGCAGTTATGAGAGGGGTTTGCTGCTCGCTCAGTTGTCCAAGTTAGACGCCAAAACGAACTGATAGCCAGCGGCTACTCATTCATGTGCAATTTGGATTACATTTTCTGATTTGAATAAACAGCAAACACTCTATTGATGTAGAATTGCTGTGGAGTGTACTGTATGTGCAATGAATTAGCCAAACTAATTGAAAGTAATTGATTTGATACAAAACCTTACAAGACTTGACTAATGACCCACAAAGAATTCAATATTAGCTTTGTTTTCCATTGTATTGTGGTGCTGGGAAATTTCCAACATTAATATTACAAATTGTTCCTCTACAGTTTGTGCCTTTCTCTCACACACTTCTGTGTAGGTGTCAGTGCAGTATCCTTTCCCCTATTCTCTCTGCACCCTCTTTGTGTCTGGGACACCCCCCTGTTTCCACCCTCTCTAATATCGACCGTACTGTTCTTCTTTATTGTCAGTCAGTCAAATCTAATGACCCAAAGATAGACTGCAGAAGACATGTTGTGGTTCATTTCATACTTCTGTTCTACTGGTCTTTGTTATTTAAAAGTACCCATTTATGAAACACATAACTTGGGGAAAGAATCCTGGTTTTCTTACTTCAGCAATGTTGTATGCATGTGTAATGTTTATCCTTAGTGTGTGATTATTGTTTTTAGGCCAGTCAGAACTATTGGTCTGTGGAAACCAAAAATCCCAAAATTGTTTTGCTTAATGTACAACACTGCATTTTTGGGCTTAACAAATCATCACTACATCACAAAACCAACGGAGTTAAATAAATTAGAATTAAATCATTTTAGGGGTTTCCCCAAACTGAATTAAGACAAAAATAATTTCCAGTAGCAATTCACTACTGGCCCTGCAATTTTGTCTAAGACTGAGCTTGTACAAAATTCATGTATAGGGAAAGTTTTCCCATCCTTCGATATATTTAGGAAGCTAAACAGACCAGAAAATGTATCCTTAAAAAGAAATAAAATGGAGATGTGCAAACTGCTTACAACAGTATGAAGAATAACATGAGAGGCAAGTCTTTGGGAGGTGAAGATCCTAATCTTCCTCAGGAACAAAAGCCGACCATGACGCCCCGGAGTAGAGTCCTCGTGACCGGACGAATATAGTCGCTGTCCGTTGTGCTGATATGCAGACTGGATGTCCACCAACGAACGTGCTTGTTTTAACAGTTTATAAAACGCAGCTGACTTGTTTTGTTACATTTCCAAGAGCCTGCTAGCAACCTTGAAATCACCCTGTAATCGACAGCACACGCCACTTTTAGGGATATGTATTAAATTAAGAATCCCCATCATTGATTTATAGCCACGCATCGAATACCTCGAGGCGTTCCGGGGCTTCAATATTTTCGTCACAGATCGATTTTTCCTTTTTTGTAGTCCGGACTTGGTTTTCTAGTTTTTGCATTTATTTCTATTTAACTATCAACCTCTGACTTTGATCCTTCCTACGTCTGCGGCCGGTAGACTACACAATGTGGCACTGAAGGAAGCATCGTTATTGGCAGCGAGTGGAGAAGTGAGAGCTAGCACGAACCTCTCCCTATAAAACGCCCACTGTTCCAGATAGTCTACAGCGGCCAGACGTATCATTCGTACTTTTGCAGCGACGCACCGAACCGTGGGGATAATTGTCAAGCAGTCTTCGTTTCGAGGATTTGCGACTCTATGGGAGCTGATTCTCTGAATTCATTTCTCAAGATGGATGTACGATCTCGGGCTCTTGATAAAACTATGAATCCAAGAAACTAAACGTTTGACTCGCCGCACCTGGAAAGGGTTGGGCACGGAGATGGAAATGTTTGGAACAAGAAGCTGAAAAGCTCAGCGTTACCGTTAAAATACACTGCGCAGAGAAAACCGTTAAATTACACTGCGCCGAGAAAAAAAAAAAACTAGAGTTTGTTGGAAGTACCGGAGAGAAACAGAGCAGGGGAGCACTGGTTTTATGCACGGTATTGGCAAGCCATCGCTGCGCTCGACCGATGGAGTTGGGACCGGTGGCACTTTGAGGTGATCTCCCCTGACTATACTATCGATCTTTTAATTCCGCTTCTTGTCAAATCACCAGTGGTTTTCGGATTATTCATTGGTCGCAACTTCTTGGAGTAAAGGTAAACCTGTCTTTTTTGTGTGTATATTACACCTGCATGGACGAACCCCGTCGCCTGTAGGTCTTTTGGGCGAAGGCAGGAGTTGGAAAAACTCTTATGTTGTTTAATGCCCCTAAGGGTGAAACGACACAATATGGCACAGCACGTGGATGAATTGACTTTAGAGAAACTAAAGGGTCGATCGGAATTCTAGACAGGCATTAGCGGAGATAGATATTTGTGAATACCTTTATTCTTGTCCAAACATTGTAAAAAGGAGATGTTCAGGTGTTTTAAAATGCGTCCGAAATGCTGAGTAATGACGAGCAGCGTGCAATAATACATTGTTGAATTTGATAGACAAGTTGTACTGACGACCTCAGGTTTGCTCATATAGGCGAGAGGATAATGAATGTAAGGCTACTAAGTGTGTTTTGTTCGTCGATTTTGGGATTATCTGAATGTCAGTAAAACAGGTACTGGTCACTGCTCTGTTCGAAAGGCAGCACTTGGCATTAGTGTAAATGCTGCTCATTGGAAAAGAAACATGTCTTTTTTTTAATGGCATACAAAGCATTAATGTGGACAAGGGTTCAGAAGGGAAAACAGCAAAGATATCTTAGCCGTAGCGACTAAATTGAGGTATGGATGAAGATCGCGCTTATCTCACACGAGGACGTTTTATAGTTGTCTTAATCTGCGTATTAGATAAACTTTACGTTGCTACCAGATGCATGGACTCGTACATTGGAGCGTTAAACAACACTTTATACTTCTGTGTCCGTAAGGACTGAAGGATGGGGAGTGTAGTTCCCATCGCACACACCAGGTCGTTTTTAACCTCGTAATATCAAACTATTTTAATTTTGTATAACAGTCATTTCAGCAGTCATAAATGTTTTTTCTTGTGTAGAGTATGTGAGCTTCTTTTAAACGGACGTTTCCTCTCCTGATTCGGCACCTGTCAGTTTTCCCTTTGTTTGATACGAAAATAGGGGGTTTTGAATGTCAGGCTGCATCGCTAAAATGTCTTGATTTTCACCACAGGTAGGGGGCCTTGGTGGGCCTGCAGATATTTGTCTGTTTTGCCTGGCTTCCTCCAGAAGCTCTAATCGAAATGTGAATTCTCCTGATTCTGAAAGGCGCAGGTGGTTATTTGATAGCCAGTCATTTATTCCTTGCTATTGTTAGCAAACAGATGCCCCCCCCCCTTGACTTTTTTGAGTTATACATGTTTGTAGTGAGATGATAATAAGCTCTATTGGCTCAGGCAGAGTAGTTCATGCTAAATGGACCATGGTTTTGCATTGATATTAGAAGCATACAAAAAATGTGACCGTAACTACACAAATCAACTCTCTGTTACACAACCTGTGGCAGCACACGCAGCACAAACTCCTCACCACACACACACACACACACACACACAATCCCTAATCCTTTAGCTGCACTGTGTTGGCCTTTGGATGATGAATTGATATGTAACTCTATACTCATGTTTAACAGAATCTTACATCATCTTCCTGTATGATGAGCTTATTTAACCCAGTGCAACTACATGTGTTTGTCTTACTGGTGAGTGGCCCTGAACTGTCCTTTGCAGTATGGCCCATCAGCCAGAGAGTGCGGATGATTTTCTCCATCTTCTGCTTCACCCAAGTGCTGTCTGGACTAGAAAGTGATTTTGTATTAGATTGACTCGAAAGATTACACATTGTTTTTCATCAGTGTTTCTAGAAGTTTTGCAGGTATCAAATGAACACTCAAAGCTGGAAATTGTACACTCAAAATGTTATTAAGTAAATATTGAACTAAAGGAAATGGTTTAGAGTAGAATTCAGGGTTTTGGCTGATGCTCCTCTAGTATGACTATTTGATTAAAAGTTGGTAGACATTCATAGCAATGCTTCACATCAAATTAATTATTAAGCAGTCAATTAAACTATTATTAATAATCTGACAGTAAAATCACCTCGTCCATTTTGTCCATATTTGTCTGAATTTTTGGAGAACGTTTATGATTAGAATCTGGAATATTCATTCCACACTAGATGGTTGTTTTAGAGTACTTAAATATCCTTTTGTGATTGGATTTTTCAGTAGTGCACTGTATTTATAACAACCTGGTGCACACACTTGAAATTGAGTTTGTGACATGGATGTGTTAGAGAGGATATAGAGGATTTGGCTTTTAAAGAGTGACAACAGAGTCAAGACACAGAGTAAAGACTCAGAATAAAGACTCAAAACAGGAGTCCTGCAATGTTATACTGTATTCTATATTTATGTGGTGTGCTTGTAGTGTGAACATAAAAGCTCCTTCTATGGAGAAATTCCTGTTATGTATATTGGACAACTGATAGAAGCAACACAAAGCAGTTTGATCCTGGGTTCTTTTGTAGAGGGACAGCTAGACTTTAGGTTTGCTTTTTTTCAAGTTCCTCTCCTCTTTAGCATGTGCCATGCAAGCAGCCAGATGTCTGCAGAAGGAAACTGGGCACCGTACACCTTCCTGAGATGCAGCAATTCTGTCTGACCTTTTCAAACAGACGTTCATATTGTGCGACTTGTAGTGTGATTGCACACTCCAATCTCAGCCAAGGGAGAGAAGAGAGACTGCAGTGGTGCAAAGTGGTACTTGGAGATGATTGGGGTGTGAAGGCAGAGAGAGAAAGAGACAGAGAAAGAGAGACAGAGAAAAAGAGAGAGAGAGAGAGACCCTTTCTCTAGGGGTGCTGGGGGTTGTATTAATGAGAGCCAAATGAGTGATGAGTGATGTCTGTAATTACTCTCAGACCTTTGTCATGGCACAGCTGTAGAAGCCTGTGGTTAATTGCACTACTGTATTAACCTGCGTGTACTCAACACAATCTAGTCCCGCCCCTGCCCCCACACTTCCTGTTTCTGCTCCCTAGCACTGGTGGCCCACCTTGCCTCAAGCACACTTGGTGCTTTTCAGTGTAACAGTTACTTTTCACCAGTGGAGTCTAGTCAACAGGCATGTCCTTTTCCAGTTGAGCCCCAACTAGAAAGTGGTTGTGGAGTGTACCCACCTGACACACACACCCGTAGACACACACACACCTGTTGTGTGTCTGACCTTAACGAACCATCTGAAGTAAAGACTAACCTCTAATCCTAACCCTAACCTCTAACCCTAACCCTAACCTCTAACCCTAACCTCTAACCTTAACCTCTAACCCTAACCCCTAACCTCTAACCCTAACCCCAGCCCTAACCCTAACCCCTAACCCCTAACCTAGCCGTAACCTCTAACCCTTACCTTAATACTCATGTGCTTCACTACAGATTTTTATGTCTTCATCTATTTTTCATTTGACCATCTCTGTGGACCATCCTCTAACTGCATTAACATAAACGAGAGCGTCCACAGCGTACCATCTTGTGCAGTGTCATTTTATTCAAAATTTCATTCTCAGATCCATAATCACAGCTCTGCAAACGTCCTCAGTTTGAAATGCAAATTTTTTTTAAACGACCTTAGATGAGTAGGAGTGCATAGCCTTCTCCTGCCTGTCACATGACTTTCTTCCTCCCAGGCAGTTCTAATGTTTCATTCAGAGCAGTGAAAACAGAACCGTCCAACTGCTAAGGCTTTTACTCCGTTGTTAACAGAGCCAGTGGAGTTAGCCTTGCTATCTGCTCTAAGTGTACAAGGACCAGACCTTGTAACTAGACATTTACTCATTAATGTGTTCACTTTCCTAGATTATCAAGGGAAAATTCAATTGTTTAGCTTACTTATTTTTTAAAACAATTTTAAACATCTCTCGTCTGCTGAGCGGTTCCGTATTGATCTGTGGCTTCAGACTGTCTAATCAGAGTCAGTCTTTTCCAATCCATTCTGGAGTCCCTGCTGGGAAACAGATGCAGCACTGTAGGAAACTGTTATTTCCTATCTGCCCTTTAAAGAATAACTGAACCCCAGTGCCTCTCTGTGTCTGTACCTGTCTGGTGAATATCAGTGGGACAGAGATCTTTTGCCTCACCTTAAGGTCAGAGGTGTATCTTCACACCACTGCACCGGACCGGTCTTGCTTGTTGGCGATGAGACTTTAGTTGCAACTTGACTGAAAAGATGGAGATAGTGGTTGAGAACAGATTACTAACTGCTGGAAATGTGGATCAAAAGATACTTCAGACACATTGCAGTCTTGGAAAACTGAACACTGGCAGTGTTTTGCTCCTTACTCCAGCACACTGGGTTCGAAACATACCAACAACTGTGGAGGTAAAGTGGCTGAGATAATTCTGTCTGTGTTGTGTGACTCATCAAAACATTGTATCTCTTTCATCCATAGCCTTCCCTGCTAGCTGTGAGTCTCCACGTTATTAGTTCATGAACAACATAAGTGTTGGTGTCGAGTGCAAAGTTTGATTTACACTTCGAACCTGATAAACATGCAGGCTCAAACATGGGGAGCAAGGAAGCCTCAGTATCAGCAAACTAGGGCACTGCCATTAAGCTGAATTAAGCTGAGTAAATCCATCAGAAACTTACGAGAGATGTCCCAAAAATACCATTAAAGGAAAAACACACCAGAGAGACCTCAGATGGTTTACCCCAAGATTCAAATAACTTTAAGCCTTAAAAGTTACCTATAAAGTACATCAAATGTCTATATGACAGAAGGTATTACATTTAAGCTCTACCATAGGGATAAAATAAATATGTTGGTCACCCAAAATGTGTAATGTCTAATCTGTAAAGTCCAGGAGAATAAGGAACACGAAAAGCTCAAGAAATACCAAAGGCTGAAAGAAAGTGAGGAAAGATGTGGAAATTGAAGGCAACAGTTGTACCTGTAGTGGTCAGACAACAGTTGTACCTGTAGTGGTCAGACAACGGTTGTACCTGTAGTGGTCAGACAACGGTTGTACCTGTAGTGGTCAGACAACAGTTGTACCTGTAGTGGTCGGAGCGCTAGGCGCTGTAACCCCCTAACTGGGAGAGAACTGGGGTCCAGCAGATCCCAGGAACAACAATCGACATCTCCGCCCAGAAGAGTGCAGTTCAGGGCACAGCTAAGATGCGATATGTGGCTGGACTGATTCATGGCTGCGTTTTAGACTCTGAATCAGTAGATTTGGCAGCAGGCCTCAGTCAGCTCTAAACATGAGCCTTTTATTATTGTAATGTAATAATGAAAATGGAGGTCTAGGGATAAAAAGGGTCTATAGTTCATCAATGATTAACCAGTACATATGTGGATACCCTTGAACTAAAGCAGACATTTTGGTTTTGGTTCAGTAGTTGTATCATTTAAATCTAAGATAATGTAACAACGCAGAGACTAAAATCGTGTCCAGGTATTTCTGAAGCACTGTAAGACCTCAGCGGGGCTTTTGCAGTGTTGTCTCAGGCTCGTTGTGTCTTTTTTAGACATATTCCATATATTTTTGTATGGATACATGGGATGATACTAATGACGCTTGCATGTATTCTGTGGCCAATCATTCATTCTCTGGTGCCCAGACATATTTACTGAGATATGGGCAAAGCTAAACTGTGCAGAAGTCCAAATAACCAGATTTCCTCTGTACTCTGTCTGCACTGTTACATAGCTGCAATGCAGAGAAAAGTGTGTTTATCAACCATACTCTCTTGACACGGGTGGATCAGACTGCACTCACAGTGGTGATGGACTCAATCAGGCATGGCCCACCGTTATGCATGAGACCTCCATACACCGCTAGTCTCCCTGCCCCACTCACTGCTCCCGTTACAGTCCCTGTGTAGAGCTCCACTCCCTGCTCCCTTCTCTCTCACTGCACCCAAGCGCTCGGTTTCCTAGCTGAACTGTGCTCCATTCTGCTCCAAATTGTATAAATAGAAATCTTTTCAGTGGCCATCTGCTTGCTGCAGCAGGAGAGATTATGGAATCCATACAGGCATCCAGCAATGGGCCCCCACATCTGGGTCACGCCTGCATGCAGCATCTGCGTCCATAAGACACGGGTTTATGCACGATAATGCTGAGAGGTGTGGGAGTGCATGCATGCAGGTTCCAAAGCCTAAACAAATCAGAAACACGCACATGTTGCAATTTAGGATCAATACATCAACAGAAGGGGATCTGTAGGGATGGTAAAGCTTCTAGTATTTGCAGGTTTTTGAGCGTATCCTGGTCTGGACCGATACCTCCATTCTAATTGTGCAGTTTAGTTCAAGATTAAGTGCCTGTATAAAGGCTGTTTTCGGTTCCTTCGTCAGGGCTTTCCCAGAACACGCTAATATCTTCCACTGCATTTGGTGACCTTAACTACTTTCCTTTTCTGCCCTTGCTAGGATTACCAGCATAGCCACGCTGAAACCCAATCCAAAGCAAAATGGAAGTACTTCAATTCCATTATGATTCCACCGCAATACCACGATACCGCATGTTCGCCCAGCTATTCCTGAAAGTGAAGATCTCATGTCAGTGTCATATTCCCAGATAATCTTGCTCCACTCCGCGGTGATGCACACTGGCTAGATGCGCCCGAACAAGCTCAGCGTCCTGGGAAAAGCATTTTAGGTCTTGGCTCACAGATGACGGGGACCTGCATCCGTGTGCCTGGAGTCATTAGAGCAGCTACATAAGTCTCTGATTTTTGGTGTTTTGCGTATTGTGCAGTTATAACATTATGTAACACTCTTCAACTTGCACTGCCTTCGTGACTTGTGAGCTCAATAGGCAGCGATGCCGGTTACGCACTTTGCATTACTAGCACAGTGCTGTTACAGGGTGGTGCTGTTACAGGGAAAAAACAGGCTGATTTGCAAGTGGCTCTCACTGTTACTTTGAAAAGGAAATTCATAAATATTCATTTCACAATTTTGGAAAGTATGTATTTCTCCGTGTGTTTACTGGCGTGAATGTGGGGTTTTATTTTGGAGTTCACTACACAGATTATAATTTTCTCGTTTGAAGTGGATCTTAAGGAAACCACTGTGTTTCTTAGGCTAATGTCTTAGGCTTCAGGTAGAATAAAATTGATCAAAATTCTAAAGGGAACACATATCATGAATTAGTTCAGAATGACCATTTAATTCAAATCTCAAAGCCATAGACTTTAAGTTGCCTGTAATTACTGTGTGTGTGTGTGTGTGTGTGTGTGTGTGTGTATACATACTGTAATAATTAAAGCTGGATTAGGAAGACATTGCCTTTATACTAATCACTTTATATAATGTATATGTCTCTTAACATTAAAGGAAATCTGTTTAAACAACTCTATGGTTGTTCTTTTTGCCAAGGGTTATATTTTTTTTCTGTCAAAATGATTCACACATGCTCCAATTCATGCTATTAAAGCATCCCGAGCCTGTAGGAACTTGCAGTACACAGCACAGTGTATTCCTGCAGTACACGGCACAGTGTATTCCTGCAGTACACGGCACAGTGTATTCCTGCAGTACACGGCACAGTGCATTCCTGCACTACACGGCACAGTGCATTCCTGCATTACACAGCACACTGTGAAGCATTATTACTTCAACAACAATATTTTTTATCTAGCTCCTTTTAAAAATGTTATAAAAAGTGTATAAAATATAAAATATTTAATCCAAAATACAGAAGGTGAGAATGACTAGAATAAAATACAGAAAAAAAGTCAATAAAAATGCTTTACAGTAAAATCTAAAAGACAGAAGTTCTGTTTGAACACAGTATTGAATTAAAAGTTGTTAACAAAAACCTATTGGCCACAAGACTTTAAGGCAGAGAAGTAAATGCCTCTGGCAGGAACATCTTGTTAACTCAAAGCTTTTTTCACCTAATTAAGAGAACTGGGTACTTGTTTAAAGACTGGGGACTAGGTAAAAGGATACGCCTGTTGGCTCTCTCTCTCTCTCTCTCTCTCTCTCT